>JAFBJU010000177.1:308952-360346 GCA_016785305.1 Colistium nudipinnis
TTTACATAATTAAGTGCATGTGCACAAAAATACACACTTAATCACCGGCTCTTTATTTGGCTTCTTGAGGCAGTAACTCTTCAGGCGAGTCCTGTAATGACCCTTTTGTGCCATTTTGTGTCTTTTTGTGCCCGACTTCATTCAGCCTGCGCATTTTGAATGAGGTCGACTTGCAAATGGGATTTAAGGAGTGTTTTTAAAAAAGCCCCCCCCCCCACAGAAACAAAGGTTTCCAGGAAACTGGAGTGTTTCCACTGTCATTTGGCTTCACACTTGTCAGTGGTGAAAAGGCAGTTAGCTCTTCTGTGTGTGTGTGTGTGTGTGTGTTCTGGTGTGTGGGTCGAGGAATAAAAAAAAAAGGGATTGTTGTTGTTGGGTGTGCAGTTTGTCAGGATTGCAGTTGCGTTGCCTGACGCTCCAAATGATAGGGTCAGTGTTTTGTTGGGCTGAGCGAGGTCCATGTGGTCGCTGGTTTCCAAAGATTAATGTCCACTTTCATTGTGTTGATGTCGTGGAAAGGGCTCCAGCCGCGGTGGGTCCATTTCAACACAGGTGTTTTTGTCATGTATAAACATGAACCAGGAAAATATGCAAAACAACACCACGCTTACACAATTCATGTTTGCCGAAGCCGCCGCAGCTTTTACGATGTGCTTATAATAATAATGATTAAAATAGCATGTCTCTAATTATCCAAATCCGTATTAACATAGAATTAGTTTGCTCTAAAAGACTCGCTCGCAGAAATGCACACAACACAAAAACCACAGTCATTCCTCAACACGCGACCGTTTCGCGCTTCTGTTGGTGAGAGGAGTTTTTAATCTCTTCTCCTCCAGGTGCTCCTCGTTGTCCTCTGATTGGTGGGCGGAGCCTCGGAGCCTCCTGTTTGTGTTGAAATAATTACAATCAGAGGGGAATAATGTCAGACAAAATAATAAAAATCATTTATTAACATTTTAGTTTTTTGCTACTTAGAGTCCTGTCTAAAAATAGTTTTTTCTAGAAATAAAAGTGTAACGTTCACACAAACACAAAATTACTGGCAAACTTTGCCATATTTTTATGATTTTTTTTTCTCTTCATTTGGCTTTGGAGCCCTTTGGAGTTTTTGGAGGTTTTTGGAAATTCTTCCTGTGTTTTTCCTTCAGACTCTGAGCAGAGTTGGTTTCATTTGGACCCAACTCAAAGTGCATTAAATCTTAAGCAGTCTCTAACTGGCATTAAACACCTCACTATAGAATTTCTCTTCAGGCTGAAATAGATTTTTTCCCCCCAGAATGACTCTCTCTCTCTCTCTCTCTCTCTCCTCCTCTGAGGAGTCGGAGGAGTTAAAGTCAGAACTGTGAAGCTCTTTTGTTGTGAACATTCACAGGAGGAGGAGTGACTGAGAATGTCAGTGTGGGTTTGTCCATGCTGCAACACACACACACACACAGTCACACAGACATGCACACACACTTTCTCCCAGCTACATCGTGTGTCCAACG
The DNA here is from genome assembly GCA_016785305.1 of Colistium nudipinnis. Lineage (NCBI taxonomy): Eukaryota > Metazoa > Chordata > Actinopteri > Pleuronectiformes > Rhombosoleidae > Colistium > Colistium nudipinnis. Next base: position 310,443 of record JAFBJU010000177.1, read on the forward strand.
ATGAGAAGAGTCAGCTTTTCTTTGGAAGCCTCGATATCTGTCGGAGATTTCCGCTGAGTCCAGTTTGACCCCTGCTCTTTAGGTCAAGTTAACGTCTTTGACCACATGTGAGTAGCTCAGGACGGATTCACAACAACACTCTTATCATTTTTATTGTTGTTACTGTAGCTGGGAATGCGCTATAATAAATGATAGACGTCAGGTTGTGTATTATCCAGGCGCCGGGGGGGGCCTCACTGTGATTTATTTGTTAATGATTTCTCAGCTTCAAAAGTCACAGGGCTAATGATCCTTTTGAGGTTTAATATTTTACTAATTCACCTTTTTTTAATATCTAATAGTGTTCAATGCTCATACGTCTCTCTTTTATATATATACATATATGTGCCTGATTTGAATGGCTCCGTTTCTGGCAACGTTTGTTCAGGTATTGAACATTAGGCTCATATTTCATTTGGAAGGGCTATTAAGATGATCTATTAGTTAACACGTGGACTGCCTGGTTCGGCTGTGGTCCACGTCATGATCCAGATCTCAGCGATTTGACAACAATCACATGAATAAAATCCAATTGGTCATAGATAACCAGGGGAAGTGATGTTTTGAAGCTGCTGTGGTCATTTCTACAGAGGAAAAAAAAACAAAAAAACGCCCATGAGTTTTCCCAGATTTCTTTGTATAACCATTATTTTTTTCAGAAGCCATTAAGTCACTATTCATTCAAGGTCCGATGCACAATCGCCCCGTGTGGTTCGTCTTTGTGTTGTGGTGCACTTTCTCTCCCAGGAGGTTCCACTTTGTTCCTCCTACACATTACTCACAGGGAGATGTGTGTGTGTGTGTGAGAGTGTGTTTTTGTTTATCCTATCACAGTCTTAACTTGTCCTGATGGACACACACTTTTAGTTGCTGCATACTTGTCGCACAAGAGCAGGGATCAAATGAGGGAAGTGTGTATTTGTCTTGTGCGACGGACAGTGGTTACGTAATCCTGGCGGCGACAGAAGTTGATGCAACGGAGAGAGAAATCAGTGCTGAGAATCTGTTTGGGCCCCCAAACCCATTCCGTGTGATTCAGAAAGAGAAATTCAAGATTAAATCCTAATTTGCAAAAGTTTGAGTGATTTCTGGGTTCAAACTGAATGAGATGGAGTCAATCTGAACATCTCTCCTTGGACTCCATGGAAGCAGACGTTTCTGAGGCAGAGGTGAAACGTCTGGATCCTTTGTGTTGGCAACACGTTTCCTCCACGCCATCAATCCCTCAGTCTGCTCCGAGGCTTTGGGAGGATTAGGCTCCAAACTTTCTCCGGATGGCATAATAGCCAAGAGAAAAATAAAGAAATACAAACCTTGGAGTAAAGATTGAGTTGGGCCCGGGGGGCGGGGGGAGAATACCTTTGTTTTGCCGTGGGGACTCTCAGGTGATGATGCCGCACCTGCTTTGGTCCCCTCGTCACGGATCCAGCTGTGCGCCAGCTGTCGGTCAGACTCGGGCTTTCTTCTGCCATTTTTCCAGCTGATGATGCGCAAAGTGTCACTTCAGAGCCAGAAGGTAGTGAATCATCATCACTCTCCACCAGGCTTTTCTCACAGGAGTCTTCTCCATCTTTTATCCATTATCGCTATTTTTATTGTCTCCATCAGCAGTAAAACGTTTTGATGTTATATTTTGTATCTTATCTCATACATGAGATTTTCATGTGTGTATATAGTTTGGGTTGTTCTCCATAGACAGGCATATGGGGATGAGGCAACAACCCCAGCCCTCAAAGCAGCTAATGAGTGAATGAAGTAAACCCACACTTAATCAATTCAACTTTTGCACAGTGGTCGCCCCACAACGGTTTCCGACAGTAGTTCCCTTTTTTTTTCAGTCTTTCAGCTCTGAACTCATTTAAAATGTCTGGTGACAGTAGCGACTGTAGGGATTTCTGTTTTCAGGTCGTATGTCTTTCCCTGCGTCCCTGTTGTTCGAGGGTGTGTTGTTATTATTATTATTCTGGGACATCCTGGGGCATGAGGTGCTGAGCTCCCTGAATGGACTCCTCCTCCTCCTCCTCGTGAGACCAGGAGTGGAAGGCCACAATTTACAAGGAGAAAGGGGGACCAGGCTTTTATTTTTGGGCCTCTGGAGGAACATCGGGGCCTCTCCTCCTCCGTCTTCTTTTTAAAGAGCGTCCCATTCAGACACCAGCATTTCCTGCTCTTTGTATTATTCACCAGGACAGGTCAAACTGGCCAAGGGATTTTTTTTTTAAATTGGGGCATGTCCTCTACGTGACGCTTGATGGTACAGGATTCGGTTTCTGATATCGGCCACCCGGATTTAACAGAGTCAGGAGGTGACGGAGAACATGGGGATGGGAAGAGATCTGACGCTATCTTTGTCATCTCTAGGTTTTTGGAGGCAGGGGCAAAAAAGTGCAACTCGTGACGGTAGTGGGAAGAAAGTAAGGTTTCTCCAAAACTGGAAGAAAATGGTGGAAAATTACCCTCAGAAACGTTCTTGAGCAGTGATTTAAATCACAGCGACCACCAAAAAAGGGCAAAAGCAAATTCTGCCTCATTAGCTTCTTTTTTTTTCTCTCTCTGCGTCTCGTAAAGAGTCGGGACTCTGGAAAATTCCACGTCTAAATAATCACAAAACATTTTCCTCGCCCGCCTCAAGGGTCTCGAATGATTTTTTGGCGGTGGTAAGCCGGCGTAACCAATCGCTACGGATGCAGCTCTAACACCAGGAAGTGGATCTGGTCAGGAGCCCCTTTTTATTTTGTTTCTTTGAGGAGGATCTGCACAAACTATCAAAGCCTGGGGCCAAAACCACGCGGTGGTGCCTCTGCAGTGAGTCCAGACCACGAAGCTTCTCCTCACCTCCAGCTCGTCACACACTAACGACCCTGAATGAGTTTTCCTGAGACGCGACCTGGTCCAGAATGAAACACAATGCTCTGCGTGGACCAACTGTCTGGCCGAGGCAATCGTGCGTGGTTCTAGCCAACGCTCTTATTTATTTATTTCACTCTTATTTGAGCTAAATATAGTTGTGACCTCTTTACGAACACAGTTTGTGTTGCTGTGGACACTGCAAGACACTTAGATTTCGTTTTTTTCCCTTTGAAGCCCTGATGATTGGAGTGAATATAGTACCAGACCCAGCTCCAAGACAGATATTGATCGTTGTCCCGCTCCCTCCATTACCTTTTGGCTTCGTGCAAGTTTTCACTCTCGCATCGATTCTCGGGAGTCTTTTGATGCATTTTTGATGAGCTGCGAGGCAAATGTTCATTAAGCTAAGAATGAATGTTTGTACTCACATTTGACTAAGCATTTTGTTGGCAACAGTTGAACCTGCACTTTCGGCTTTTTTTATATATTCTTGTATATTGCTTCGTCAATAATCTGTGGAATAGAATCATCCAGATTTATATTTGAAGCTCTTCCACTGAAATGCAGTTCTCCACCAACTATTATATAACTAATGTTATTCTATCAGGACTACTTCATGAACACTCTTATAATCCCCCATTGTTCTTTAATCTGCTCCAGATTAACCCAGCTATAGCAGTTGCCTTCTGTGTAGATCATTTACGAGGCCACAGTTCTACTTTAGCAAGTGTCCCTGAGACTTCACATACCCTAAAGACTACTTTTGTTGCCGGATCAAAAGTTACGCCATTAGGTTTTACCAAATATGGCACATGGACATGTGGTTACACAACTGTGTAGCAAAGTTGTGTGCTCGTTTCCTGCGTCTTTGTCCTGAGGGGAAATGTTTCATCGTGGCTCTTTAGTAACCTGTCACACAAGTGTCCCGGTGGACACCGACCCCCAACCGTTTTGGAATGCCCACACACACTCTCTCACGCCGCACACATCCACCGGCACGGCACGGCCCATGTTGTGTTGCTCCATGGTAGCCTGTGAGGGGAAACGGGCTATTTCCGCTGTGAATGGAGGATCTATGGCCTGGTGGGGGTCAAAGGTCAACGTTCAGAGGCCCGAGAGGTCACACAGTGGTACCATCTGGGCCGCAGAGCTTAAAATACCACCTTCCGTCCATGGCAGCCAAAGATTTTAGTCTCTCTCCTCTTGTTGTGTAATTAGTAATTAGTAAAGTCTGCAGACAGATCTCCTCTGATTGAATTTCCATTAGATCACAGACGTAATATTTACCTCCTGGGGAGTGTGTAGAGACACACCAACACGGTATAAGATATCACCCAAAGAAACGTCAGCGGAGGTTATTTGCAGACAGTTTACGTGTTGTCGTCTCAGCCGAATGAAAACAGCGGCAGACACACACAGAACATAAATAGTCTGCTGGCCGTAAAAAATAAAGTCTCCCAGGTGCAAAGTGACAGATTGGATTTCCCGGCAGCTCAGATGAGGACGCTGCAGATCCACGGATCGCTCATCCGTCACGTCATCGCAAAAAGTAGAGAAAGACATGAGCTGGTTGCTGGCTTTCATTATCGGCACCGTCATCATCATGGAAAGAACAGAGTGGGAGGAAGTAGGCGTACAAAGAGAGAGAAGAAGATCTGGCTAATCTTAGAATGTAATGAAATCGATGGAATATTAAAAAGAGGATAAAACTTTTTTTTTTGTTTTCAGTTGTTGATGAGTGTATAGCAGGGTTTCCCCTACCATTACTTTAGGGGTGCACTTTCACCCACTTCCCAATTTCCGAGCGACACGGGATCAAGACCAGCGTGTTCGGGGTCCCTAAAACCAACCTGGTACTGACTTCCATCTCTCTAGCAGCTACACTTTACAAAACCCTAACACTAATTTCACTCTTATAACCCCTGTTTTGGACTCAGAATAGGGTTAGGGTTGGGTTGGGTAAAGGTTAGGGTTAGGGTTAGGGTTTGAAGTTCAGAGAGATCTGGGAGTTGGCAATGACCCCACTATATTGACCATTCCGCATCCAACGGTACCATCGGCAAGTCTCTACGACATCAGAAAGTTGGTGAAATAGTGAAGTCTAATACTTTCATCAAGTTGTCCTCAAATAACCTATGATAGAATGGTCCTAGAGACCTGGAAGTAGGCCACCCCACTATATCGACCCTTCCGCATCCAACGGTATCATCTGTGAATTTCTATGGCGTTGGGAAGTTGGTGGAATACGGAAACTCAAAAAACTCTCATCAAGTTTTCTGCAAATAACTTTTGATAGGAAGGTCCAAGAGACCTGGAAGTTGGCGACGACCCCACTATATTAACCCTTCCGCTTCCAGTCCATACAATGTTTAGAAATGAGTGAAATAGCGAAAAGTCCAAAACTTTCATCACTAACTTTGGTTAGGGGTTAGGGATAGGGTCTATGGCCTTTCCGCATGCAACGGTACCATATGGGATAGGGCTATGGTTACGGGATATGGTTAACGTTAGGGTTATGGTAAGGTAACCCATATCCCTGTATATTCTGTACAAGCTCTGTTTTCTCCATCTGCAGCAGGGTGGAGTCTTCTCTCCTAACTTGGAGCGAGCTCGGTAAATGACTGTTGTTGGACAAAGTCTTTCCATTACACTGTTTTTGACATCGGCAGGCTGAAGGCGCGGCATCCATCTGCATGGGAGCACTGAGAGGGTTTCTCTCTTGGAACCTTTGTGTTCCCATTTGTTTTTCTGAGATATTTTGGATGGAGATATTAGCTTAAAGCAAAATTTGTCCAGTGAAACTGGGCTCGTAGAAACGGTGCTTGGAAGAAGTGTGTGTGTGTGTGTGTGGGGGGGGGGGAACCTAATGGGACTGATGTCATTCTATCAAACTCATACACACACGCACGCACACACACACACACACACACACACAGCAGTAATAGCCTGTAGACCGGTGAGAGCCACTGAGCAGTGAGCAGCTCCTCCTGACCAGGACACATAGCCAGTTATTTAGGAGAAAGAGAGAGAGAGAGAGAGAGAGAGAGAGAGAGAGAGAGAGAGAGGGAGAGGGAGGAGGAGGAGATGGAAGCGTCGCCAAAACCGACTCCCCCTTACTCCTGCTGTAATCCTTCATGTGCCTCTCTTGGGGGGCTCGTCTGCGGGGCTTTTCCCAGCTCGCTCTCAGACGGAGCCGTCGTCCTCTGCTCTCACAGGTAGGGGCACCTCCTCCACCAGGAGGTGCTTTGTTGTGGATTGATTTGAGGGGACTTTTAGGTATGTGAAAATCAGTTGACCGGTGGGAATCATTCAGGAGAATTGATCCTGGAATTCTGAGATGTATTTACTTGTTCGATTTATCGGAAAATTATGGAATGATGCATAGAGTGTGTGTGTGTGTGCGTGCGTACGTGTGTGTTTATGTGTATGGCAATGCGTGCCTAACGTCATACTTAAGCTTTGTGTGTAAAATGACTTGATTTGGAGAATCCTGTCTTCCAAATTTCTATTTGAAGAAAACACTGACCTTTGTGGATAATTAACATTTATGATGTCCACAAAAAAAAAAACAACCAGAAACTTTTGCTTCAGAATCTTGTTTTGCGGTAATCTGCTCTGACTGCGACGCTCACGATGTCTATCTTGTGTTATGATGTAGCGAGCCGACTCAGCTTTAACTGGAGGATTTTCTCCAAATTGCACCAAATCCTCTGACTAACCGTGCGCTCCAATCAAAGTCCACCGAATAACGGATTGTTACGATTAAACGTTCCCCCTGCCACCGGGAGCCAGCAGATTGGTTCCTACCCACTGCCTTGTTAGGGCCCGGCACGTTGGGCCGTTGCCTGGCAGCGGTCGAGGAGAGCGAGCAGCATCCAGCCTGCGAACGCCCAGCGAGCTCAGTCACAGAGCCCAGTATTCACCGGAGATATCCATACGTTACACAGACAGCTCCTTTGTGCTGCTGGTTCCCCCCTCAGCTGTAGAATCTGATTTGGTTCGCAGGACGCGCCTCATCATGGGTTATGAGGTTTCTTGGTTAGGGTAGTGGACGAGGGGAAGACAAATGATCTGACCAGGTATTGTTTTTTTTTTGTCTTGGCCTTCCTGAGCAAGCTAACTTTAACCACACAAACTGTTCCAGTGTGCAGGGTGAGTGAGAAGCTGAGATTTATTTGACAATTTTGAAGAATAGCATATTGTATGGCATATTTACATAGAATTGTATATATATATAATAGATATTATTATTATTATTATTATTATTATTATTATTATTATTATTATTGTTATTATTATTATTATTATTATTATTATTATTATTATTATTATTATTATTATTATTATTTTTTTTTTTGTCTTGGCCTTCCTGAGCAAGCTAACTTTAACCACACAAACTGTTCCGGTGTGCAGAGTGAGTGAGAAGCTGAGATTTATTTGACATTTTTGAAGAATAGCATATTGTATGGCATATTTACATAGAATTGTATATATATATAATAGATGTTATTATTATTGTTATTATTATTATTATTATTATTATTATTATTATTATTATTATTATTATTATTATTATTATTATTGTCATTATTATTATTATTATTATTATTATTATTATTATTATTATTATTATTATTATTATTATTATATTTTCTGATTGTGAAATATTGAAATAATAATTAGTTTAAATATAAAATAAAATATAAAACAAGAACTAGTGTCTATATTTTGAGAGCTATGATCTACTCTTCGTCATTAGGAAGCAGTCGGTGGGTAAAGGGTGTGTGAGAGTTTGACTCTCAGTGTGGTGAGCCTTTATTTTCCCTCCAGGCCTTCCTCAGTCAGTGAGGCTGATTTTCCAGTCACGATAAACTCTTCTGATTGGTTCACCCCACTTCCTCTTCACTAGCCTTGTGGGAGTGGCGGTGTGTTGAATGTACAGTATGTGTAGGAGGTGCGTTCACATCCAGTGTTTGCACCATTCCAGCCGGGTTTATGAGGTAATATATATCGGTGTGATGTCTGCGGGTTTTTCCTCTGTGTTGCTCAGGTGGCCCGAATAAATCCAACCGGCCTGAGAAAGTGCACTGCTGTGATTTCACTCGTTCTTTCCACACTGCATGCCACAGACTCTGCTCATTTCCTGAAGCTGGCAGAATAGGTGGAAACCAGCCAGCGTTTAATTTAACTGCAGCTATTTTGGCCATGCCCTCGCAATCTCCCAGCACACTGCTCCTTCTTCCCCCTCCTCACTCTTAGCTCCCAAATACCTCGATAATCCTGGTGTGCTTATATTTTAGAAGGTTACCCATGTATTTCCCCAAAACGGTGCTAAAATGACACGTGAAATGACGTAGCTAGAAACAATTTGTGTTTGCTTAAAAATGAGAAAATAATGGTTTCTTTCTCTCTTTGTTTTAGACGTCATCCACACCGAAGGACCCCTGGACGGCAGCCTCTACGCCAAAGTTCGCAAAAAGGAGTCTATTGAGGGAGCGGTCGCGGCCAATGGCCTTCCTCCGTCCGCCGTGGAACACTCCCTACCTGCGGTGGACCACGCCCTATCAGTGAGCAGCGACTCAGGAAACTCCACCGCTTCCATCAAAACCGACCGGACGGATGAGGCCGCAGTGGCGCCCCAGGCGTCCGCAGTGAACCAGACTCAACAGCTTCCTGTGGCGGAGGAGACGCCATCCGTCCGCAGCCACGCCCCGCCCCCTGCTCAACAGCCAATCAGCCCTCAGGAGAGGCAAGAGCTGGACCAGCTGCTTAGCGGCCTGGAGGGGCCCATGCATCGACAGGGCTACCTGTCCGCCCCGACGTCTGCGGGTGGAGGCGTGCTCCACCTGGTTCCCGCGCAGGTGCACGTCAACGGGCACGGCAGCATGGACCGCGAAACGGACATTTTGGACGACGAGCTGCCGACCAGTCAGGAAGGAAACAGCGTTGACAGCCTGGGGACGTTCTCCTCGCTGGACGGACGGGCCACGCCCGCCGACCTCTACTACCAATCAGAGTCGCTCGTCAACGGTCAGGAACACGTGCCGTATCTGGAGCGCAGCGGTCCCGAGAAGACTCTGGAATCCCTCAGATCCAGCAAACCCCTGGCGTTGACCCAAAGTGACTCCGCCCCCGCAACGGGTTTATACATGGCGTCGCAGAATGGAGATTTGTACCGCTCTCACTCCTTCGGTGCAGATCTTAAATCTATGCCACCAGCCCCTGCCCGCACCACCAGCAGCCGGGACGCCGTCCAGCGAGGACTCAACGTCTGGCAGCGGTTTGGCGTCCCAGAGGAGCCGCTCACCGAGGGGCTGACCTTCAGCCCGCCTCCCTCCGTGGCGCCAGCGGCGGCGCTGTCTAGCCACCACAGCCTCCCGCAGTTCCCTCACCGCCACAGCGCCTCCCAGCAGGAGATCGAGCAGTCCATCGAAACCCTCAATCTGCTCATGTTGGACCTGGAACCGGGTTGTTCACCGGTGCCAAAGTCCCAAAGTGCTCCGCTCCAGGAGAACAGCATCGCCGTGGTGACCAAGCAGCCGTCCTTCTCCCAGAACCAAACCCGGCCCTCCTACCAGGGCAACCCCGCCGTTCATACCCACTTTTCAGGTCCCGCGTCGGGCCTGGCCGACAACTCGTCGTGTGGTACCCCGGAGCCCGCCACTGTCCATGGATCTCTGGGTTACACTTCTGAAACCACTGCTCCCCACTCACAGGCCTCCGCTACAGTCCAGACGAAGCCCGTCAACATTTACCCCCCGAGCTCGCTGTCCCATTCCGGGGAAGGGTCCGAACCCCAGAGGGCCTCCCCTCAGCCGAGAGACCCCGAGCCCAACGAGGTCTTCAACGTGGAAGGTCTGGTGGCTCAGAGAGTAGCTGGTAAGATGTTTATATTTGCCTTGAAATGTACAACGTACATTTTTTTTTTTTACCAAACTGTGTGTTGTATGTAATTCTATAGATTTCTATAGAAGCAAAATCATATATTCCCAATAACTCCTGACTCACGCCACACCCAACAAAGAAGCATTTCTTAAAACTTTTGGAAATGTTGGATTTATATATGATTTATAACACATTCCTAAGACTCTTATCAAAGAGTGCAGGGCACAAAACAACCCTCTTGCTCCTAATAAGTCATTTTTGTTATTAAGTTGTTTAATTATTTGAATTTTAACTTCATTTGATCCATTTCCAAGCCCCTTCTGGGCTGACATCCACTCTAGCACCTTGACAGATAATAACAGAGACGATAATAACATTACGCCCTCGTATGACAACCCCTGCTGAGGCTCCATTTTTTCATTAGACGAAATATTATTCATCATGTGGCAGAACAGGTCCTCCTGCGTCCTTATCTCATTTCCCGAATGTCACCTCGTCACTCGGGGGTCAAACAGGAAGTATTATCCAGTCCGTCCTGAGATAAGCCCCTCAGACATCCTGTGATCGCTGTGAGCTCTCAGATAACCAACCACACAAAGTGTGTGTTTTTTTTCCACACAGTCAACAACACGGTTCACTTCACTTCAGGGCTTTTTTTCCACTAAAGACAAAAGTAAGCATTAGAAAGTGATAAAGAAAGTACGGAAGTGGTCCGCAATAAACAATTATAAATAGATCATGTATAATAGAAGGAGACAATAAAGAATATAATCCTACTGTAATATTAGTTTTGTTTGGGGTGTGTAATGTAGGATTAAAATGTTGCACACCAACACTCAAAGATTCCAACTCCTTTCGCAAGGAAACCAGATTTCTTTCATGCCCAAACCTAAAATCTCAGTTTTCCACTCTTTCTCCTGACCTCGTTTTCTCTCCACTCGTTTTCCAATGTTATCGTCCTCCTCATTTCTCATTCTCTCTCTCTCTCTCACTCATTCTCATCATTCAAACTTTTTTTTTTTTTTTTTTTACCCAGAATACTTGGCTCGTGCCCAGAGCGTCATCCCCAGCATGACCTCTGCTCAGTCTGAGCACTGCCGCTCTCACTCCCTCCCGGGTTGGTCCCGTCTGAGGGAACACTTTCAGAAAAAAAAATAAATAAAAAATCCCGGGTGTTCCTTCGTTTTTCTGCTTTGCCTCCGAGTGCAGTGGCCTCTTGTTGCATTTAATGAACTGACCTCCTCTCTCCTTTCTTTCCTCTTTCGCTGAGATTATCCTCATCATCAAACTAACCCCTCTCACCATTTCTCTTTGCATATCTCTACCTCACCACACAATGCCGCTTGTTTGGAGTCGCAGTTTCTTTCTAGCTCAAGGAAATTATCCCAAACTGCGGTGCAAGAAAAAAAAAACAAAAAAAAAAAACCCTCAATTGGATAATGTTAAAGTTTCACAAGAATGAGACAGGGGGAAGCACAAAGGAGCCTCTGTCCCCGGCCATGTCACAAGATCCGTTTTTGCCAAACTTGGGGAACAATACCAAGGCCAGGATACACTGGTTTCATTCAAGGCTGCTTCTTTTTTCTTTTTTTTTCCCCCCTCGCACTATTTTGAAGATTTTACAAAGGCAGATAAAGGACACAGAATCTATGAAAAAAAACAAAACAAGACAAAGTCCTAGTTGGAAACAGCACTGAGGCTGGATGTGTCCACCGGGAGACACCACAAAGCAGACGGGATTGTCATTGTGTAAGTGAACAGTGAAGTAAGAATAGTGTCTGAAATAAGCTATAAGTTATTACACTATTATAATTTGAAACTTTATAGATGCTAGTAAAAAAAAAGAAGGCAGGGCGGCCCTCACTCTGACCTCAGATAAACTCCACAGCAGGTGTTCACCACCACCACCACAAAAGAATTAAGAACAAAGGAAGCCCATGGATCCCACTTTATGTTTTTGGGACTCATTTTTATTCCATGTGATAACGGGGTTTTAAGTAGCTGGGAAATGGGAGAAGAAAGAAAGAGACAGAGAGAGAGAAGAATGTCAGTCCTAGTCCCACTGATCTCTCCAGCCGGAATCCATTAGCTGTCGCTATGGCGACGGCGCCGTGTTTGACAGCGCTCTGCTGTGCAGCGGTGCATCGTGGGTAACATCTGGTTCTGGGTTTTTCCAGGCGCGGTGCAAGATGGTTGGGTGTGCTTCTGTTTTGGGGGGGTGGCGTTGACGACATGCTTCTCCCTGAGCTTTGAACCGGCAACACGGAGCAGCTTCACAAGATTGTCGTTTTTTTGTTTTTTTTTTCCATGGTGTACAGATGGATTTTATTTAATGACAACAGGAACAAAAACATGTTTCAAAGATTTAACCAGCTTGACATTTGACTCGTTGGCGTCTTACTTCAACCTCCCACATTTTAAAAGTTCAAATTTTCACAGCTGCTCCCCCGATTTTTTTTTCTTTCTTTTTTCTAGCTCCTTCGCTTCAAAGTGAAGTGAATCAATGGGATGCTAATATTTCCACATGTGTTACATTTCTTTTCTTCCCCCATGTACGGAAACTTCTGCCAGAATCCAACTGACAAAAAGCCTTCTGTCATTTTTTTCATGTCGCTCTGAACAGGTCTTTGTTATTCTTTTTTTTTTAGATTGTCTATGAGATCAGTCCATCTGGCTAAGTTTTATTTTATTTTAATTTTTTTTTATAATTTGGGTGTGAAAGAGGAGAAGCTGCGATAGTTTTCTTTTTAGTCCGATAAATCCTCCAGTTGTTTCAGAGACAGAATTTGAAAAGCAGTGTACACCAGGCGATTTATGACCTCTTGCTTTCGCAATCCTTCCCTCAACCCATTATTCTTCCTCCCATTCTTTCTTCCGGTTACCTTTATCTGGTTCCAGTTTCAATTGACCCGCCACTCAGTGGCATCTCACATATTAGCTTAAAACTCCTAATCCAATCCTGTTTGTATTATAACCCCCCCTCCCCTTCACTTCAGAGCAGATGAACTAAAATGAGCTTATTCGCTGCTTTGAGGTGGAGCCAGAACTGGCCACATTGACGCATTACATCTCAAACGTTCACTTTTCATCAACGTTCAGAACATTTAAGATTTAAGAGCCTTCCAAATAAGTTCCTTGCTGCTTATTACTTTCAGCTGATGCCAGAAGGCCTGAATATATTTTTTTAATGTAACGTATCTCTGGCGTTGGTGTTTTTCAGTTTTTCACCAACCTTACTGTTCTGTTCTGTTTTCGTGATATCCTCTGTGGAGTGGGTTCAATAATGAATCAGCATACGAATGATTTTGTGTTTAATTCTTCTGATTTTATGGGTCCATTAACTTTGCATGCGTGCATGTCAAATTTGAAGGTCTGAAAAAACCACAGCCTCCTGCAGAGTTTTTTTTTTTTTTGCATTGAGCGTTCACCATGCTTGAGAACGATTAACACCTCCTGGCAGTTTTGGAGGAAACTCGGTTCATGAAACACTATTGACTGGACCATTTTTTCAAATGTCTTAACCCCCCCGTGCGTCTCCTCAGGTGTCCAGCTCCGTTCGCTCTCCTCGGACGAACCTGCCGCTCGCCATCGCCTCGCCAGCGACGGCCAGTATCAGAACGGTCCCGACGACGACCCCTCTCCTGACGTCCCCCTCCGCTCCCCCGTCCGATGTGTTTCTCCAGAGTTTGTCAATGCCATCGCCATGAACCCCGGTGGACGACCTAAGGAGGTAGGCACCGTTCCTGGTGGAAAATGTTTTCCCCATCTTGATTTAGTTTATGATTGTTTTGTTTGTTTTTTTCCCTCCACAGAGAAATATGCACAGCTACCGGGAAGCCTTTGAGGAAATGGACGGAGGGCCCATTAGTCCCACAGCCACATTTGGTGGTGAGGTGTTTCCCCAAACCCCCGCCTTCCCCATCTCACCGCAAACCCCTTACTTCAACCTGTGTAAGTTTCCCCTCCGGCTGAATGAAGGCACAGTGGAGCTCAGGCCTAGATAGAGATGAAAAAAAAAATCCATTTATATCCTTGATAAAGGATAAACTGCTCATTTCCAGTGGAGTTTAGTAAAAGATTTATGTTTCCTACAGTAATTACTCTCTTTATGGATTCCATGTTCTGAGGAGTATAAAAAAAAATGACCTCATTCTACTTTCACTCTTTAAATGGACTGTATTTCCATTGTCCGGTGTTAGGAGTGGGAAGCTGCAGCCTCGTGTTGGCTCATCAAAATGCCTAAGTGGCCACGTCTCGTCAAAAAAAACACCCGTTTTCTCACAAGAATGTCTGCAGCCATCGGTAGATGCAGAATCAGAAAAAAAACAGAAGGGAGAGAAGCAAAGTCAGGCTGGTGTAGTTTGGACATCCGCTTGATAGTGAGTCATTTTATAAGATGGACCATTTCTAATAAATCGAAAAATGAATGGCTATATACAGAGCTAAAGACATACATATTCCCATGCACCTCCTCTCGTGTTAGGTAACGCGTCGTTTGCCAACTCCACCCTTTACCTCATCCAGTCCTCTGGCCTATCTCTCCCAAGGCACACCCATAACGTTTCAGTCATAAACTCACACACACACACACACACACCATATTTTTAATGCTAGCTCTGTGGCGCAACCTCCTTCCTTCCCCCACAAAGTGGGAACATTGTGTAAGCAGTGACATGGAGAATTGCGATTTTAAAGTTGTGAAAGATGAAGACAAAGCACATGTTGGTTGAGTTTCTATGAACCACCAAATCAAAAATGTACTTAGCTAGTGCCATCCGTTAACTGGGAACAGTTCTGCAGGTGCACGGTATAGATAGAGGATAAACGCACATCAGAGCTTCGTCTGCGTAGAGAAGTCACAGTTTCCCTCCAAAGTGGCCACTCCCCCTGCCTCACTCACACCGCCCACGGTTTCACGTGGAGGTCTTCCAGGTTGCAACTACAAAGAATTGATTTGGATTCTTTGGTAAGTGGAGGATGCACGTGTGTCTCTCTCGGAGTTCCACCGTCCCACAACGTCAGCCATTTTGATCCCGGCATATTCCCAGATCCCCCCCCCCCTTGTCCCCTGAGTGATACCCCCGCCTGTCCTGCACCGCTTCGCCCTCTCCTCCCAGCAGCCTTTTTTTAATGCTGTGTCTTTAAATCACCATGGTTATTTTTGACCCCATACGGAAATCATGCTCCATCTTCATTTAGTTTGAAATTAATGTCTAGGTTGAGTGTAAACGTCCCACGTGTCCTTAACATGTTCAGTTTGACCCAGTTGTGCTTGGATGCCGTCCCATGTCCGACACGCGTGTGCTGTTGTCATGTTGTGTTGGTCACGTGCATGTTTGTCTCCTCCATCAGAGCATGAGGCATGAACACATTTTTACTACTTCGTGTTTGTACCTGTGTATTAGCCAATTATTAGCGTCACAAAATTCAGCAGCCTATTTGGAAATTAAATCAACAAGATGATGTTTTGATTTTTACAATGTTTTTAATACTCATATAGTAAATGGTTACAGAGTGGAAACAGGTTGCGCCTGTCAACATGTCTGTGATATTTGAAGCTTTGGGCTGATGACTGTCCGTTTCCCCCTCAGGTCGATCTCCTCCTGGACTCGCCAAGACCCCGTTGTCAGCTCTGGGATTAAAACCTCACAACCCGGCAGAAATCCTGCTGCATCAAACCGGCTCAGGTTGGTTTGAAACCCTTGGACACTCTCAATTATTTCCCCTGACACAATCTCCTTAATCACTCTGAATGAAAGAGATCAAGCAGAGATTCTCCTCCTCTGCTGTTCCTTCACATTCTTTTGTTTTTCTGGATTATTTCCAATGATGCTCCACAGATGATGAGAGCAGAGAGGGTGAGGAAGGTAAGAGCACTGCTTAAAAATGCTACGAGGTCATTATCGACATTGGAGTTCCGAATCTGGCCACTTGTCACCAACACATCTTGTGTTTCCCAGAGGTTTCTGATCTCATTCTCCTTCTTCTTTCGGGATAAGTCAGAAACTGTCTCCTGGTGGTGCACAACTACTTTTTTCATCTACTCTCATGTCACACCATGTTGGGAAACCAGTGAATGATCACAAACAGAAAACTGTGCTGAACGGCGTTCTCCTTCTTGTCTTGTTGCAGCACCACGGAGCTACGTGGAGTCTGTGGCGAGGTCGGCGTCGGCGGGCGGAGATCTGCCCACGTCCCCCCGGAGCCTCAGTCCCCCCGCAGAGACGACGAGTCCCTCCGCCCACACACTGAACCCTCCCCTGTCCAGCAGCAGCCCCATCCAGAGCTCCCAGGGGTGGGTCCCATTAATGAGCATTCAAGTTAGAATAAATGATAAAGTAACGCATGGTCAAACCATATTTAAAAACCGGTACGACTCCTCGGTGAGCATTTTTTTAAATAAATCACCGCGTTTCAATGGATTCACAGACACATTTTTTTGTTTTGTTTTTCTTGAAAACGTAACTTTTCCGTTTCTCCTCCAGTGACCATCCCAGAGCAGAGAGCAGCATCAGCCCTCCGTCCCAACCCACTACTGATTCAGGCTTCCGCTCCCAGGCCTCAGAGACCGCCTACCCCACCCCGACCCCGTCCCATCAACCCGTGAACACTCCAACCTCGTCCTACCTGGACTCCAGTTCTCTGGCCTCCTCGTACCTCAGCACCGCCACCACTACCCCTACGCTCTCCTACTTTGGCTCCCACGGCCTCCTGGGAAGCTACGTGGCCTCTGACCCCAGTCCGCCCTCCTCCGAACCCAACGTCCTACACCGAACCAACGTCCTCGCCTCTGCCCACAATCCCATCCACCAGCAGCAGCAGCAGCAGCAGCAGCAGCAGCAGCAGCAGCAGCAGCAGCAGCAGCAGCAACAGCGCTCTGGTCCTCACCAGGATGGTCCCGTCATGGGTCAGAGAACCACGCCAGCCAATGGTTTTGACGTAGGTACACCGGGTATGGTTCCCGGTGGCAGTCCCCTCCTAGGCCGGCGTCCGTCTCAGGGGACTCAGAGCAGCCCCGTCCTAGGCCGACAGGTCTTGTTGGGGCATGGGTCTATCGCGCACACTCAAGGGAGTCCGGTTCTGGGCCGTCACCCCTCTGTGTCCCAGGTGTCCCAGAGGAGCCCGAGTTTGGACCGTCACCCCATGCACAGCGGGTACACCACCCCGGACGAAAGACACGGGAACCTGTCCAGGCAGAGCAGCTCCTCGGGGTACCAGGGGCCGCCCACCCCTTCCTTCCCCATCTCCCCCGCGGGGTACCACGACGGGTTCAGACAGGGCAGCCCGGCTCCGGCTCCGGCCCCGAGCCTCCAGCCCCAGCTCCCTGAGAAGAGGCGCATGTCCAGCGGGGACAGACCAAACGGGGGCGTGTCCTACGGGACCATGAACGGGAAGATGATGTCCCCGGTGAGCGGAGGAGGAGGAAACACTCTGGGGTACTTCCACACGCTCTCCGACTTCTCCAGGTTCAACATGCCCGGTAAGGTCCTCCGCAGCGTGAACATTTTTGGCTTTATAGCAAGTTTGTTTTTTCCTATAGATGTTAAATTGTCTTCAGGCCATTTTAGGTTCAGGATTTTTGCAACCTGCAACTTAGCGTTTGTTTCTGCTTATTTTTCGTTGCAGATGGAAGTCCTGAGAGCAGACTGAATGTCAAGTTTGTCCAAGACACGTCCAAGTTCTGGTACAAGCCGGATATTTCCAGAGAGCAAGGTAAAAAAAAAAAGTAATATTCTGCCAATCCTTCACTGGCTGCGTTTCATCAGATCTACGTCCAGATGGTTAAGGTTGAAATCTTTCATGCATTCTTTGATTATTGGCGGTGCCAGGTATAAACCTGTGGGCACTGTGTTCAGCTTAGACAATCACAGGTGTGGTCCAACAGAAGCCAACACTTTCAATGTCGAAGCCTCACGTTACACAGGTCGATTCAGGTCAGGAAGCTGCAGCGACAAATCACTGCACACTCAGTTAGCTAAGGTCTAAAATAAAATGTATTCCAACTTGTAGAATTACGCTGCAGCAGTAAAATGTCCCACGTAGAGGTACAGCTTCAACTTTTTAACTGCATTTCCTCAGTTTCATCAAATTTGACATGCAGCACACACACAGCACACACACACGGATGTTGTGCTGAACATGCTTGTAACATACAAATATGCAAGTACACACACACACACACACAGGTTGACATTCTCTGCGATTGTGTGTTTTGTTGTTTTGAGAAACCAGTGGCTGTTGGCGTCTGCATTCGCTCATGGGGCCGAGGTTGGATTATATAATGTTAACACACACTGCGATGACATCACACACACACCCACACGCACACATGTGCAGTGGATTATGGAGCATCTGCATGCGTTGCTCCCCTCATCCGTCCTCCGTCCTTAAACTGCCACGACTGGAGTTTCGGATTTAAATCAAAAGAATAGAAATTATTATTTTATACAAAGAATCGTTTCGACTTATTCCGCATTATTCCCGCTTTCTTTTTCCCTTCGACCCTTTCAATTTGACCTTTGTTTGGAAATACAATGAAAACCTGACCTCTGACAAAGCACATTTTTTTGCAGGGGAACATTCAATAATCTAATCTAATCTAATGGCCCCAGTTGATGGGATGTGAGCTAATGAGCTAATGCTAAATGCTAAATGCTTCATTACCAATTAAGGTGAATTCATTCAGTAATGAAGGTCTCGCTGTGTTACAGCCATCGGCCTGCTGAGAGAGCGGGAACCCGGAGCCTTCGTGATCCGGGACAGCCACTCGTTCAGGGGCGCGTACGGCCTGGCCATGAAGGTGGCGTCGCCGCCGCCCTCCGCACATCAGAGCAAGAAAGGTACAAAAAAAAAACGATATTAAGTGGATTTTGTTTTAAATAGATTTAAGGTAGCAAACGCTGAACAACGGACGACATTAGATGTTATTATAAATGCATCAACTTTGGCTTCTGCTGTGTTTACGTCTGAGGTCATGGATCCAAGTTAATATCTTAATGAGGAGGATATGAGGTGATGTCTCCGGGGTTAAGCGGCGTTGGCGTGTTACATGGATTTCACACGTGTTTTTTTTTTTTTGCTTTCGCAGGGGACACGTCCAACGAGCTGGTGAGACACTTCCTGATCGAGAGCAGCGCTAAAGGCGTGAAGCTGAAGGGCTGCCCCAACGAGCCGTACTTTGGTGAGCGGGAGCTCAGTAAATCATAAAGAAAAAAAAAAAGTGGATTTAATCCTGCTGTAATTACAGCTCTGATCCAACTCTGGAATGATGGATGACGTGTGTGTGTGTGATTGCGTGTCTGCGTTCATTCCTCCTTAAATCCTAAATTGGGGGATGTTGACTTTTGTAAACTTGTCTCATGCCTCACCTTGTTTGTTTTTTTTTTCTTCCACTGCTGTCGTCAGCTCGGAACTCATAAACACATTTTTAGATTGTTTTCTTTACTTCTACTGTCACAAAGAAGGAATATGATAATTTAAAAATGTATTGCCATATAATTATAAAATAAATATCATTTTTTAGTTTCTATTAGTAGTATTACTGGATAAGGATGTTTTTATTATATATTATATATTATATATATATTATTATTATTATTATTATTATTATTATTATTATTATTATTATTATTATTATTATTATTATTATTATTATTATTATTATTATTATTATTATTATTATTATTATTTTGTTTTCTTTACTTCTACTGTCACAAAGAAGGAATATGATAATTTAAAAATGTATTGCCATATAATTTTAAAATAAATATCATTTTTTTGTTTCTATTAGTAGTATTACTGGATAAGGGTGTTTTTATTATATATTATTATTATTATTATTATTATTATTATTATTATTATTATTATTATTATTATTATTATTATTATTATTATTATTATTATTATTATTATTATTATTAGTCTGTTGAAGTTTTAACTGTGTGTGCGTGTGTTGTTTGACAGGTTGTCTGTCCGCGTTGGTCTACCAACATGCCATCACGCCGCTGGCTCTTCCCTGCAAGCTCCTCATCCCTGCAACAGGTATGTGCAGCCGCACACGCGTGTGTCATCTGAATCTGAACAAGTTTCTATCTTACATCTGAGCACACGTAACTTGAACCAGATTTCTGAACATAAAAGCTCCTTTAAAAGGTGAAAATATTAGAAAAAAAAAACACTCCTTAAAGGAAAAAAACTCTCTCTCTTTTATTCTGAGCAGATCTTATCGAAGAAGCTCCAGCGGTGGCGACGCCAACCAATCCGCTGAATGACCAGCTGAAACAAGGAGCAGGTAAAAAACCTGGACTTAAAATCAAAACATTTCACTCCACTCTCCACGAAACGCAGCTTCAACATTATTTGCCATCCCACTTAATCTGACAACATGACATCCTTGTTATCCCAGTGCAGAGGGCCCCTGCTGATTCCCATGGTAAACACAAAAAAAACAAAAAAAAAAAACTCTGTTGCATTTTGCTTGTGGACGCCTTCATCTGGAATGTGCATCCCCGTTTTTTGTTTTGTGCCTGTGAATGTCGCTTTCTTGCACAAACTAAAGGACAAACATTTTGAAAATGTCCCTTAACATTAGCTCGGAGCTTGTCGTCTTTTCAAGGCTTGAATGTTTTTATGTGGAATGATCATTTGGATGGAGCTTTCGCTCCAGGAAGCATGATCTCTAATGATGAGACATCGGTGCATGAGAAAGATAATCAGCAACCAAAGTAGTCATTATTTTGGAAGATTTTTATTTTATGTCTCTCAGAAGCATTTTATATCCTTTTTTTTTTTCTACCTTTAATTTAAAAAAAAGAATAATATTCTGACGTGGACATCTTCTCTCCACCCAGCATGCAATGTGCTCTACATCAACTCGGTGGAGATGGAGTCCCTGACGGGGCCTCAGGCCGTAGCCAAGGCCATATCCGAGACCCTGGCTGCGGCGCCTCCACCCGCTGCCACCGTCGTGCACTTCAAGGTGTCGTCCCAAGGCATCACGCTCACTGACAACCAGAGGAAGTGAGTGGCCTGTTTTGAACTGAACCGAATCGTACCTGTGCATGTTGATTAATTTTTTTTAACCAACAAGTTTCAGCAAGAGTTGCTACACACAATCAGAGGCAATAACAATCCCCAGCTAACACAGGATTAAAGGATCAGGGCCTCTTTATGGGCTGCAGTATTTCAATCAGCAACTCTAATCTGACATTTGTTTTGTGTAGATTATCAGGATATATTAAGACAATAAATGATTTAAAAAAATAGATATATATGACTTTAGGGTTAAGAAATGATCTTTATCTTATTAAGAGGATTATGCAATAAATCTGGTATTTAATAATATTATATTTTTTCCTTTTAAAGGCTTTTCTTCCGGCGCCACTACCCGAGCAACTCGGTCACGTTCATTGATATCGACCCTCAGGACAGGAAGTGAGTTCGGACACGTGACATTTATTTACCATTTGCTGGTTTTGGTTTAACTTACGCAAATGTTCTTTGAATTTTAACATTAACGTCAAACCTTTTTTTCAGGTGGAAGAAGCCCGAGGGAGGCACAGCCAAGTAGGTTAAAAAAAACAAGCAGCAGTCTCAGCACATTTAGATCCCAATAAATCCGATTCTTTTCAGTGAATGACTTGTTATCTTGGGTGTTTTTTTAGGCTCTTTGGCTTTGTGGCTCGTAAACAGGGAAGCACGACCGACAACGTGAGCCACCTGTTCGCAGAGATGGACCCGGAGCAGCCGGCCAACGCCATCGTCAACTTCGTCTCAAAGATGATCGCATCGCAGAAACAATGAGATCTGAGAAAAAAGAAAACCCCTGGCGCTTTATTTTCTTCATTCATTAAAAAAAAAAACAACTTTGGTTCTTTCCTTCCTTTTTTTTTTACCTTTCACCTTATTTTCCCTGCTCTGCAAGTGTGTGTGTGTGTTGTGTGTGTGTCTGTGTGCATGAAGCTCGCGTGCATGTGCTTTTTCTTCTTGGACGGACTCCAGAATGGACCAGAGGAAGTGCAGGATGTGTGTGACAATGGGACAGGGGGGAGGAGGGGAGCGAGGAGGAGGTGGGGGGCAGGGTATCACGTGAACAGGAAGAGAGGAATGACATTGAGTGTGCAAATATTTTTTTTAAAGTAGTTGTCGCTTTTTTTTTTGTTTGTTTAAAGAACAAGTCAAGTTGTGCGATGTAAAGGTGGATTGTGCGTTTCCGTATCTATCAGGCTTTTTGAATGGTCAACCAAAGATTTAAAAAAATATGAATAAAAAATAAGTAGTCAGGGCTATCGTCTACAAGCGTGCCATCGACGGAGGGTCACAAGTTTTTTTTGGTAAAAAAAAAACATATATGGCTGCTTCATCAAAAAAAAAATCTGTATGTACTGATACTGTAGCTGAAATCTGCGCCGTCTGGCACACGATGATCTTTGGAACGTTTTTTTTTTGCGGCCGGTGAGGTTGTGTGTAAATATTCTAGGCTGCTTTATGAGTAGGACTGTTCTAGATGACTTTTGGTGCCTGACTTTTTTTTATATAATGCAGAGCTTTTTAAAGAAAACAAAGAAAAATAAGAATTCATCCAGGCTGTCTTAAATATGCAAAAAAAACAAAAACAAACCAAACTTTCCAAAGTTTGCTTCAGTAGAAAAAAAAAGCTCTTTGCGTCGGCCGGCCAAAACTGTTAACAATCACACCCTACCCAAAAGTAAGCTATACATATAAATATACATATATAGATATATATAAAAAAAAAAAAAACTTCCAAACAGTGACTTAAGATATTTATTTTTGTGTTTTGTTTTTTTTTGCTTTGTTGCTCTGTGTTATCTTGTATACATTGTATTATAAAGTATACATTAAGATTACTGAAAGAAGATTTTGGCTGAAGAGCGTTGACATATACAAGGTGTAAAGTGTGTGTGCATTTAAAAGTGTATCACTGTTGTTTTATTTTTGTCATTGTCGTCACAGCATTTCTTCCTTTTGTTTTCTTGGGGAGGCGTTGTTGTTGTTAATGTTGTTTTTTTTTTTTTTTTTTCTAAGAGGGGAAATATTTTGTATGGAAGATTGTCGTTACTGAAGTCCAAATTGGAGTTATCCTAAAAATGACGCCTACCAAATTTTTTTTAACTTAAACCTGCCTAGGAAAAAAAAAATACAAGTTGTCCAAGTTTAGCACTTAAACGTTCAAGTATTATGAGTGTGTTTCTCAAGGAAGATATGGAACCTTAGCGTGTGCAGGGGAACACGTGTGTAGCCGGGATGGGCTGCTGCCCTCGTGTGGTGCACACACAACCATCTTTACAAAAAGAAACCACTTTGATTCTAATACAGTGTTTTAGCTGTGATGATGGCAGGTCTGATTGTCGGAGGTAAATCTGACCACTGAGAAAATGAACTAAAAACAGTCATTTGAATACGGATAATTGACTCTCTGCTTTATTTTTGTTTTTCGAAAATCCCAGTAAAGAATCCAGTGGGCAGAGATCACGGCTCCTTCCTTTAATGCCTGAAACCATAGAAACCATTTTGGCAGCATGATGTAAAAAATACCTATTACGGGGCTCTGCATTAACTCAAATGTACTAAAAAAAACTATAATAAAACACAGCACTTACACAGCTTTTTATATCTGACCACAATATTCCATTATTTATTAGTAAGAGTCTGCACGCTCTGGTCAGCTCGTTACCCGTTAACGCCGCTGACTGTAATCTGTCCAGATTTTCTTTTTCTGAAGGATGTCCATATTCAGTCATCGTCAGTTTTTATTTTATTTTTTTCATTTTCATGCCACCACCAGACAGAAGAAGAATCTCTCTATTTTTTTTGCCTACACAATGCTGGAGGAGAAAAGAGGACAGCTCAGTCTGGACTGTGGAATGTGTGTGAATGAGCTATTATGCCTGTATAGAGCTTTGTTATATATATTTTTTTGGTTTGCTGCATTGTATGGCTTTTACTATTTCTGATGAAAAAAAAAACAACACATTAAAAAGCAGTACAAATCCAAATCTATTCAAGTTTTTCTTTGTGTCAAATCTGCCATTTGGCTTTGTGTGCTGTGATCAATCCTCAAACTACTAAATAATGTATTAAGGGGCAGTCATTGAGCAATTTATCATTGATATTAAGTTTGATTGGAAAAATCAACAAATCAATGAAAACTGATTTATTTCTCCTTGGCCGCGTCATGGACCTTGGATCCTTTAAGGGCCTTTGAAATAAATAATAAAAAAGAAATATAAATATGCTGTTGGAAATGCAATTTGAGGCAACAACAACCATTGTGAGTATAAATGTTAATTACACCTTCATAGTCACTGTAGATGCCAAAAACAAAATGCTTTTTCCCACATGTTCTCACACAGGTTTATACAATGTTTGGATGTTGCTAAGCACATAAATAGACAATCGCAGCTTTTACACATTCGAGCCCACACATAACTATGCAGCTCAGGTTTGATCGAACCTCCTCGGGTCTGAGCTGCTGTCAGTGTTAGTTATTTATTCATCGAGTTATTGATGATATCAAAATAAGGTGTAGCCGCAGTGTTTCTGGTTAAACGAGTAGAGACTCACATGCAATAACATGAAGAATGTGTACAAATCACAACACACGCACACTGAGTGCGACTTTATTCACCACTCAGTTACTATCCCACCATTGTATTTCCAGCTCGGTGCTGTATATATGTGATTACCTTCAAGACTCACATATATATAAAGGAACCTGTGGGTCAATCATTTGTTTCTGTTCAATTTTACCTGAGCTATTTGGATTTGGAGGCGGGCCCAGGCTCGGTGGCAGCCATACTTCATAACTTACACAAAAAAAAAATATATATATATATATATATATATGGTGGCAACAAATGTTTTTTCTATTCACATACAAGGCCAAGTCCAGCTTCAACTACCGGGATCAGTGGTAGTGCAATCTTGTGACATCATGGCATTACTCTATAAAAAAAGTTTGAAATTGTTGTAATAAAATTTTATGGAGAGCAATTTTCTGTACCCTCACCAGCTTAATAAAGCCATGATTTTTTTTTTTTTTTTTTTTAAATGAGCAGGCTGCAGGAATGTGACACTATAAACATTTCTCTGTATTTTGTCATTCATTTTATTTCACTGATGTCATGAGATTGCTTTTTCCGTCTGCCTGAATAACTCCGCAGTCGTAAAAGTACACAGACATAAAATGAAACAACCAGGGAGAATGGAGACAGGGACATGAAGAAGTATCTGTTATATCTCGAGGGGGGGAAAGCTGGACGCCCTCGGGTTATCCTCCACGATAACTGAAAACTACGTTCGGCTCCATAGCTGAGAGAAGAATATACGATAAAACCGCACGTGAACTGTTGTTAGGATGAAATCAGAACATTAGTGACTTCATGAGACTTAATTATTGTTCACTAACTTAATTTAGTATGTTAGCGTGCGTACTTCTGCCCAACATCACCTAATGAAAATGTTCAGGGGTCATCAAACTCATTACCAACGGAAAAGTCAAAGACTTGGCTGTCTGGCACTGATTCTATGGATGGAGCAAAAAATAAAATAAAAATCAGTGCTGGTCAAATTGAATATACTATGAACGGATAGATTTAAAATATTGCGTTTAATGGAGATACCTAAAGAAAACATTAAAAATTGCAAAAGCTGAATCAGAATGAAATAAAAATCCCAGAAAAACATTAGATCCCAGAAATCAGACGGCACTTGTTTATTACCACTTAATTATTACTAATGACCTTTTTCCATTCTTTTTTTTAATTGCCATGCATTTCTAAACTGTTAAAATGTTGTGGTAGTAGTAAGATTGGGAATGTAGTATTAGTAGTAGTGGCAATAATAGCTTTATGTAGTAGTATTTGTAATACTACGTGTGGCCGCTAGGTGTCAGTATTCCCTTTTCGGACAGAGTGAAGCCTAAGAGGCAGTTTGCCATAAATCCTCTGACATTTATCCAAGTGATTGACATTTGCTCTGTTCTTTGGATAATCCGTGTTTTTCTTTTAAATCTCATTTCTGTCTTTATTTTATTTGGAACCCTTGTTGTATAATGTATGTCTTCACTATTTAACTTAGTGGCGTTTATCTGGTTCTTCCTCCATATTTAAAGGTTCACATACTGTTTATTTCCATTGTTCAGCTCAAATTTGAACATCACATTTTATACAGGAGATTTTAAGCTGGTCAATTACTGTGACGTTACATTTTTCAGATCTTATCCCAAGGCTCTGTTTTAATTTATCTTTATCAGATGCTACGATGCACTGAAGGTGCCTTAGAAAAAAAACCAAACACTTTAGTTCATGGGAAAATGTAAGAAATGTTCTTGCTGAGAGGAGGATTGCAATCTTTACATCTTTCTTACATCATGGAATAAAGCTGTGACTCTGGAAAATGGTAAATTGTTCCCCACAGGGGGTCCAGATGACGCGGTTGGGGGAGTTAGATGGTCTGTTTGTGTGGACAGAAAGGGTGGATGACAGCAGGATAATCCTTTGAATATGTTTGCTCCTCTGCTCTGTTAGTTTCTTCTTCTTCATTTATTTTACATTTTCATTTCGACCTCGCCGTGCATGGAGGAAAAAAAAAAAGCTCCAGATTGAGTTGATAAGATAGATTAGAAGAAAATGTCATTTCGAGCCAGTGACCCCATTTTTGGAAATTCATTTAATTGGTCTTCTACTGTTGTTTTTCTGTGGATATAAAACAAACAAAAAAAAACAACTAAAGGTCTAATACTGCTTTTGATTGGCCCGGCCTCTGATTTAACTCTGACCTCATTATTCTTATCTGATCTCTATCACTATGTCATGTAAAAACTCACATTACCTCACCAAACTACTGGATCTGCATTTTCCATTACAGAAGACTTTTGCTTTCCAATCTTCACTCTATAATTGACATTCAATTAGAAATACGTTTGCACTGCTATGTTTTTTGATGAAAGTAAATGGGTTCATGTATAAATATGTTACACATATATGCGATTGTAGTGCATTAACAAAGAAGCATTCAGTGAAGATACCGGGATTTAATAAAACACCAGCTAGGTGTGGTCATGAGAAATAAAAAGTCTGTGGTTGGAAGACACATCATTATTTAAATGGGGGAAAAGGCCTAACTCAGGGGTCATGGCGGCCCTGACCTTTGGAGCCCATTTGAAGATAATTCATTTGAGATGTTTCTGCACCTTGAGGCGACACCTGTGGTAAACTCTATGGGCCGGACATGACTCAGAATGGCGCACACCTGTGTCACAGCTGAGAGTGCCTGACTGTGATTTATGAATCAGGCCTCTGGAAATAATGCACGTGATTCTTGCGTCCAATGAAAAAGGATCAGGGGTGTTTTTTACCCTCTTGGCTTAACCAGCTCACCTACTCCACACGTGTGTGTTTGGCAGCTCGTGGAAATGGGAGCCGAGCGACAGGTGTCGCGTTTCGTGCTCCCGCCTGTCGACGCCGCACATGGAAACATGTCGGCGTGTGAGGGACTGTCCGAGAAGTCGGTTTACACTCAGCCAGATGGAGTGTTAACTTTTTTTGGATTTGGTTAGTCAATGCAAATGAAATAATCGGCAGAATGACCTTTAAGAATTGAGATGAGAAATAAAGAAAAGAAAAGAAATAAAAAAATAAACCTGGTTATTTTGTGTGTTACATGGTGTGTATGGTGGAAGCCTTACCTGAAGCCTTTACAGAGTTCATCTTGTGTACGTGGTGTTTGTGACCTTTGAACTTTGGCAAGAAACTGATACATATACATTGTGTGCCTGTGTGTGTGTGTGCGCATGAAAACACACTGACTCACACGTACACAAAGGACACCTACTGTGTTTGTGTCATACATGTGGGTTTGCATCCTGTGTAGGGTACATGTGAGTCACTCCCGTTCCGACAAAGGACAGTTCATGTCGAAATAATCCAATTCTGGAAATGAATGAGACTTATTATTCAAATTTTTATATAAACTAAATAAAAAAAAAATACAGTCAGTCTGTTTGTGTGTGTGTGCGTGTTGTTACTACATCAATAAAATGACAGCATATTTTTGAAAAAATTCCATTCTATAAATGTTTTTTATTCATGAGGTGGAAGGTTTGGATTCAACATATTCGCGGAGATGAAAGATGGCTTGTGGCTGTTTTTGTGTTTTCGCAACATTATTGATCCCCGGCAACATTTGTGAATAGCGGATTTAAAAAAAATAAAATAATTTGCAATGTGCGCCGGAGATCAGGAAGCCACTGGATGAGGCAATGGGTGGCAGGCCATCTATTCATCTATCCTCTGTGCCTCATCGCCTTCTGTTTCCACATCAGCCTCCACTGAACCAGAAAGTCCGCCTGCAAGAGCCAGAGAGTGTGTCAGGGTCAGAGGAGCCAAGACCTCCGTAAAAGCTGCGGGTTCCACGGGCGGCTGAAATATCCATCATATCAGAGGAGAAGATGGTGGGGGAGCAAAAAGGTGAAATGAAATAAATTGGACAGAAAAAGAAAAAGCGGTTTATTTGAGTGACAATAGACGCGTTGTGATGAATGGAGTCATCCCACAAAGTAAATGGTTTTGAGATTCCAGATGTGGCCCCTCCTGGTCAAAGTGGAAATGGTTTTGAAGTGGAAGTTGTGTTGAATTGGATTTTGCCTGCCAGTGTTGCCATGGCAACAGAGAGCACACCCTGCCGCTTCTTTCGAGCGTTAAAAAAGGCAGACTCCGAGACGGACAATGCAAAGATACACGCAATACGACGAGGGAACGTGTGGGAAAGCCAGTTTCCTCCTCTGGGATGATGATGATGATGAAGATGAAGATGATGACGAGGTGTCGGGTTTTATGGCAGCACTGATGGCTCCATTCGGGACGGACAGCAGGCCAGGATGCACATGACACCGTAACCCGAGCCAACTTCGTCCCAAGCTGTTGGTGGAAAGACAAAACAAAATGGCCCCCGGATGCCTATGGGATGTATAGACTTCAGATTTCAAAACGTATATATTTGTGGTTTTTTAGAAATGAGGATTTTACGCAACAATCAGAGCCACTTGACAGAGGCCCCCCCCCCCCAAAAAAAAGAACTCTTTCCCATCCTCAGCCTCGGCACTCACCCCACTCCCCCCCGACCAATCAACACATCCCGCAGCCCTGTAACAGATGGCTGCAGGGGTCACCATGGGTGAGCTGAGGCGGGGGTGTGTGTGTGTGTGTGTGTGTTGGGGGGGGGGCGGGGGGCATCGAGAAGTTTGGGATTGTTGTGAAATGGCCTGTGTCTGCCTGTCAGGGTGCAGGTGGATGAGTAGCATGTGGCCTCCAATCCAATCCCCCCCCCCCCCAAAAAAAAAAAAACACACACACACACACACACACACAGGTCACGGATTCACCGGTCAGAGCAGCTTACTCAGCGACCCCCTCGCACCTGCTGTGGAAAAGTGCGGCGTTAAGCCTCGGAGGGGGAACGACAAAATAAACACGGCGCACAAGAAAAGGGACCGGTGTGGTACCATGATTAATCGGTGACCTTTGACCCCCATCTCGGCGACCCTTTGACCTTCTGGGTTTTATGCCGGCCTTCAACTTTACCCATGTTTCACAAACTGCTGGACTGAAACAATGTGGAGTATTTCGGACATTTTCAGGAATCTGGGGCCTACGCACACCGCGTCTATTTTGAGCCGAGCTCGCAGCGGGGAGGAGAAGCATCGGCGTGTGATATGGAAGGCCGTGAAATTTGGGACACATGTGATCCACGAGGACCGAGGTGACCTCCTGACCTCCGCTGCAGTGTCACCAGCAGCTCTGCTTTCACTTATTGTGTAGCGAGTGGAACACTAAATGAATTGAATCAATTCCTTGAATTGATATTATAACATTTGTTTTTCTTCCACTGAATAAACTATATTCTTTAAAAAAAAAATATATATATATATATATAATATAATATGATAATCACGCACAAAAAGACAGACGCACAACACACATGCGACCCCAATATGGGACTGCTGGACTCCCCGCTGTCTCCCAAAGAGAGACGGCTAAAATAAACAGGCAACCGCAGAAAAAAACGCAAACAATGAAACGCAGACACGAGTGACATTGGTGTGTGTGTGTGTGTGTGTGTGTGAATGCTCACACACTCGTACGTCACCGATATCTCTGGGAAAGTGTTCTCCCACTCAGGCCGGATCTCCGCTGGCAGATGCGTTCGCCTGGTGGGACCCATGTGTGCGTTGGTGTGTGTCGCAACTGAAAATTGCTATTGTGTTCTCCCAGTGCATGTGTCCGTGTGTGTCTGTCATCGCCTCTGCGGCGAAAAAAAAACAAAAAAAAAACGTAAACAAAAAGTTGAGATCACATCTGCATTGAGGTCGAAAAAAAAGTCTCCAAAACCGAATCTCCATGAAGCAGAGGGTCTCGTGCCTTCTCAGGTCCTGGCGTCCACAACACGCGTGACGCAAACATCTAGACGCCGTGTTCAACACGTATGTTCCTTCATTTCCTCTGTGTGTGTGTGTGACCCCGGATACGTGCGAGATTTATATTTCGATTTCGAGAGAACGGGGTAACACAAGCCGTTTCAGAAAACGAACAAACTCTGGGTCTCTTTTTTTTTTTTTTTTTTCCTCCTCAAATAAATAAAAAAATCCAGAGATCAGCAACCAATTTTTTTTTTGACGACTCCGTCCAAGAAATGACACAAACTGTCGAGATTTAAGTTAACATCGTGGTCGACTAATGCGCTTCCCAAACGACTTTCTCCGAAGCCAAAACACACAAAAACGAAACACGTAATACAGGCTGGGATTTGAAGGAGTCTGCTCAGTGTCTTCTGCCGGAGAGGAATCTCGGTCCATCGCAAGTTCAGTGTGAGTCACATGACACGCTGGTTCACTTCAGTTTGAATTTGCAGTCCGTCAATATGTAAACGTGCGCTCTGTAAGTAAAGCTTCTGCAGCGAAACCAAAATGGTTTGCAGCATATCAATAATAATAATAATAAAAAAGAGCTTTAAATAAAGTGAAAGACGCTGTGATCATATGTCAAGACTAAATAAATACAAATATGCAAAAAAAAAAAAAAAAAACGTAAACAAAAAGTTGAGATCACATCTGCATTCAGGTCGAAAAAAAAGTCTCCAAAACCGAATCTCCATGAAGCAGAGGGTCTCGTGCCTTCTCAGGTCCTGGCGTCCACAACACGCGTGACGCAAACATCTAGACGCCGTGTTCAACACGTATGTTCCTTCATTTCCTCTGTGTGTGAGTGTGACCCCGGATACGTGCGAGATTTATATTTCGATTTCGAGAGAACGGGGTAACACAAGCCGTTTCAGGAAACGAACAAACTCTGGGTCTCTTTTTTTTTTTTTTTTTTTCCTCCTCAAATAAATAAAAAAATCCAGAGATCAGCAACCAATTTTTTTTTTGACGACTCCGTCCAAGAAATGACACAAACTGTCGAGATTTAAGTTAACATCGTGGTCGACTAATGCGCTTCCCAAACGACTTTCTCCGAAGCCAAAACACACAAAAACGAAACACGTAATACAGGCTGGGATTTGAAGGAGTCTGCTCAGTGTCTTCTGCCGGAGAGGAATCTCGGTCCATCGCAAGTTCAGTGTGAGTCACATGACACGCTGGTTCACTTCAGTTTGAATTTGCAGTCCGTCAATATGTAAACGTGCGCTCTGTAAGTAAAGCTTCTGCAGCGAAACCAAAATGGTTTGCAGCATATCAATAATAATAATAATAAAAAAGAGCTTTAAATAAAGTGAAAGACGCTGTGATCATATGTCAAGACTAAATAAATACAAATATGCAAAGAAACGTTTCTTCCCTTTAAAATACCTGTAAATAAACTTTAAAGGCCCTTTGCCAATAATCAAATGTGTGGATTATGTTTTGTGGGGCCTCACCCAGCTTCCGTCCTCACGAATCACCGGGCTGCAGTTAGAGAGGACGGAGACTAATTAAGTTCCTGTTGTCCCCACAAGGTCGCGACCCCGAGAGCTCCATCTGCTCCCTGACCTTGACCTCCGCATCAAATCACCCTCAGCTGTGTGCAGGCGAGTGCGTTGATGTACACATGCGTGACACCGGTAATGTTACACCACGCCGGGGGTTTTAAGGAGGCGGGGAGGGGGAAGGTGACGACCTTTGACCTTTTTTTTTCCATTTCTGTGGACACACAGCTGCAGAGTCCAGCAGGTGCGGCGACTCGTTTTCAGCCCAAAGCTGCAAATTCCCCGCCAGGCTGCGAAAATGGCGTCGGGCGCGGAGACGCGTGGACTTTCTCCGGGGGACAGTTGGAAAACTGCGAAGGAAAATCACCCAGGAATGCAGAAAATATCCAGAATCCAACGTCAGAATGGCTTTTACATTTGCCAAATGTACAACGTACACAGGAATTGTACATGTTGTGTGCAAAGTGACAAAAGTGAAAAAAACAAGACAACCAAAAAAAATTAAGAACATTTTCACAGTGAAATAGTTTGACATAAACTTTTTAAAATAACATTTTCCGGAAAGAACTGAGGACGAGCTTCCCCATAAAGTGCAGATATGATGTCGTCGTTAAGGATAATTAGGAAGTATAGCTAATAAAGAATAAAGCATCCGAGCGTGTGCCTCAGATGAATTTGTCCCAGTTTGTACACCGTACAACAAAAGGAAGTAGCACAGGATGTACCGCGTACAGCAAAACGCACACACACACACACACACACACACACACAATAAACTGTTGAAAAATAGATTTGAACAAGAAACCAAATTGTAAACAGATGCATTTCAGTCCGTGAGAATGACCCAATCACTGGAGCCGTGTCCGGGAAATACAGCAGCAGCAGCACAACACCCATAATTCAAAGAATCGCTCATATTGATGCATGCACCGAAGCATCCAATCAGAGCGCTCCGTCCGGGGCAGTTTGCCATCGGGCCGGCCCTGCGGGGGCCAAAAAGAGAACCACTCCAAACTGTGCGTATCATTTGTGTGCGTGTGCGCGTTCTTTCCTTTTTAACCTTTTTTTAAGATTAACATAGAGCTTTAAAATACCTCCATCTTTTTTTTTTTAAACATGGAGGATGGGAGCGTGCAGGCAGTACATGAGTGTAAATCTGCCCCGTGTGCTCATGTGTGGCAGATGGGTGTGCAGTGTGCCAAGCATGGGCAGTGTGGGTGGGGGGGGGGCTAGGATGGGAGCGTGCAGGCAGTACATGAGTGTAAATCTGCCCCGTGTGCTCATGTGTGGCAGATGGGTGTGCAGTGTGCCAAGCATGGGCAGTGTGGGTGGGGGGGGGGGCTTTTTGAGAGTGGGGGGCATTACACCAGAGTTGCCCCGGGCAGCCGCGCTGGCTCTTGGCTGACCTCGGCCTACACCAGGCCGCCCTCACTCACTCACCTCATTAGCTTTGACAGGAGCGACCAAACAAATTGAGGGCATCAGGGAGCTCACTGCGCTTCCATGGGAACTTTTTTTTTTTTTTTTTTTTACTCCTCCGTCCTTCTTCTCCTTTTCTAAAAAAAATTAATAAATATACAAATAAATAATCTTTTTTTAAAAATTCATGCACACAAACAAATTGATTTGTGCCCAGTGTCACAGGCGGACAAGAAGAAGACCTATGCACACGCACACGTATGTGCATTTAAATGCATCCATTTTTGCACACGGAGGCCAGGTACAGTATTAGATAAGTATTATTATTATTATTATATATATTAATAGTCTCCCATGCAAATCAAGTATCCCCGTAACCACATGCATGGCTGCAGCCTCTGACAGCTACAGGTGAACCAAACCTTATGAATAATGTTTGAATATCATTTTTATTTTTATTTTTTTTTAATCCACTCATAAAGAAGAAATCCAGCCATGAGGAGAAAACAATGAAATAATGGCTGACCAGCTGAGAGAAATCCAGCGTGCACGTTCTCATGTAACTGGGGGCGGGGGATTTATTGGATACAACACCCTCCTGAACCTTCATTGTGAACTGTGATCCCATTGTGCAGTTGTGTGGATTGCGCACACACTCGGCTCTGAGAACATGGTGTAACTCAACATGCCCTCATACGCCCGGTATGTTGTGTGAGTGGCTGTCAAACACACATTCGGGCTCATGCTTTCCATGGTTCAGGTTTTGTTTTTGTTTTTTTATAATGCACACACCTTCATTTCATTTTCCTCGTATTTATTACCAGGCTAATAATGGTAATTATGGCCATTTTTATATACAGTATATATATATATATATATTTTTTTTAATTGGTTTTCTGCTGCTATCACTTTCAATTATTAGTTTCATGTCCACGATATCACTGTTGTGTTACACACGACCATGTAAACACACACTGTGTGTGTTTTTAGGCCCGCTGATGCTGCCGACACTGAGCCGCACTAAATCATTTCCGTGCATGCAACGGACGTATCGCGGCGTCCACAAGCATGGCACACGCGCAAATGCACACGCACAAACAAACACACACGCACACCCTGTACATTTATTTTTAGCCTGCACTCGCAGCAGCTGCACACAACTCGCACTCCAGACGGTCTTCACGACAAAAAGACACGAGACATGCTCTGTCCTTCTGGATCACGTGTGGTTGTTTCCCAGCATGCATCTGCAGGCAACCTCTATCCGCAGGCCACATCTGGGGTCGCCGTCACAGAGCCGAGGGGGGATAGGTGATCGACGTCGGCGTGGAGACGCACAACACGCACAACGGTTGACAAGAGGGGAGACAAAATGGAAAAAAAAGATCTAAATTGAGAAGATTCTATTTGTGTGTTGTGCATTCCCGCCTGTCTTGTTTTGTTTTTTTTTCCCATGGGGCAACGGTTGGCTCTCTGCAAGTGCTGTTACGAGGAGGCCCGCTCTGATCTATATAAATACGAATGACCTGACCTGACATTCACATTTCTCATCATTTTTTATATATATATATATATTTTTTTTACAGAACTCAAACCTCATTGAAATGTATCCCTGAAGTCTGTTTTCACTGTACACTGTGTGTCTCTTCTGTCCTTGTGTGTGTGTGTGTGTGTGTGTGTGTGTGTGTGTGTGTCCTGTTGCCTGGACTCAGATGAAAGCTTCAGCTTCCTGCGCTGGGCCAGGTCCAGGGACCCACTGAGCATATGAAAGGAGGGAAAAAAAGACACGAAATGAACTACAGCGGCTGAGATGCATTAGTTCCCAGACAAAGCCAGAGGTTCAAGGGGGGCGGAGCCTCAGCGAGGACAGAGGGTTGTTTGGGAGGCAGGGCCGTCAGATGACATCGACCGGACAGCAAAGTCCAAAAAGTCCGGAAAAATAAAATGATAATAATAATAATAATTAAAAAAAAGAATAGCATTGAAGCCGAGATTCAGATTTGCTTTGTAGTGGTTTTGTGCTGCTGCAAAAAAAACGAAATCTCATGCACGAGTCCTTTTCTGCAGTGGCTGGTGTGTGCGCCGCAGGGAATCCGGACCACCCTTTCATCCAGTGCGCGTTCGGGGGGGCCGCTCCTTGATTGTGTTGATGTGGTCGGACCCGGGGAAGAACGTGTTGAAGTTCTGGTGGCTGGGCCTGGCTCTGCCTCGTTAAACCTATAGAAAGCATCTATACGTATACTGTATATATATATATATATATATATATATATATATATAAAAAAAAACAGCGGATGACCTCTGACGGACCCGCGACAGGAAGGAGCTCCCGGCTCAGACTCATTCAGAGAGCAGGTGCAGCCAGGCCCAGCCTGCACACGGAAATCTGTGTAAAATAGAAGTGTAAAGCCTTTTCAAATTAACACCACTCAGGCACCACTTCTTTTTTTTTTTTCTCCGCAGCTGTGTTCAATTCAAACCCTGCAACCTTCTCTTCCATGTTAGATAACACGCTTGTTCCAAGCTGAGGCTCTTTATTTTATTTTCACTTCTTTTTTTTGCAGACGTTCATGCAA
This sequence comes from Colistium nudipinnis, assembly GCA_016785305.1. NCBI lineage: Eukaryota > Metazoa > Chordata > Actinopteri > Pleuronectiformes > Rhombosoleidae > Colistium > Colistium nudipinnis. Next base: position 346,193 of record JAFBJU010000177.1, read on the forward strand.
ATGATGCATAGATGCAAACGTCGAACTAACGTGGTCTAATTGCAGATGGTGAGTCCACATGGCGCGTGGTGACTCCAAGTGTGTGCGACAGAGCCTCACCCCATTCGTTTTGTGAGGAGGATATTTTTCCAGATTCCTATTTATCTTGTATAAACATTGAAAAAGCCTTTTGAAATGACGTCAGCTGCTTTATGAGTAAACAGTATTCAGATCAAATCGGATGGAAAAGGCAAATTGCCTTCATTACACATGTGCCACAGTCAGATGTTATTTCCTATGGTCATACATTGGTCAGACTAACACAATAATGAGGCCAAAAGCGAATAATATAGGTCTGCTAAGAGAATAAAGCACTGGCTGATACCGCCTACTCCTTGAAAATATATTTTCTGATCATTTAGTTCACATGAAAGTAGACCAAAAAAAAAAAAGGCAAAACAAAAGAGGCAACAACAACAACAACAAAAAATCACCGCACTCATCAACAGCTTCTGGCTTCTGCTGGTGACAGGAGTTCTTAAAGCTCTGCTCCTCCAGGTGCTCCTCGTTGTCCTCTGATTGGCGGGCTCAGCTTTGAGAGAGAAAGAAAGAGAGAGGGGGCGGGGGGCGGTCAGCTTCAAAATCAGGAAATCTGAAATGACTTCATGCCGGACAGATAAAGAAAAAAGGAAAAAGAAAAATAATAAAGCCAGAAGGAGATTTTCTGGATGTTATAACACATTTTCCACTGGCAGGTGTGGCATGGATGAAAAAAAAAAAAGTCTGGCCCGAGAAAACACACACACACACACATACAGTCTCCACCTTCAGCTAATCAGGAACTCATCAGGGTCGTGTCATTGTTTGTTCTCATCCCGCTGACGTCACTAATCAGAGAAGATTCTAACACTGAAGAAATTATATATAAAAAAAACAAAAAAACACAAGCTAATGAAAATCAAGTTTTGACTTTTCTCAACTGTGGAAAAAGTGAGTGTTCCTCTGCAGAGGGCTGAACCCCAGCACTGCCCTAACACACACACACGCGCGCACACACACACACACATAAAGCCGCAGAGCCAACATCTGATTGGGAATGGCTGATAATATTTGCTCTTTCACACAGTTGGAAACGCCACGTGTTTGGTTCCCTATGATGCGAGCTTATGATTTTTTTATTTTTTATTTTTTTCGTGGCCCCCGGTGAAACTTGGACCGAAGCTCGGCCAGAGGAGGTTCCGATGATCTGATGTTGAGGTCATGTTGTTGGTGTCATCAGGACACCACGGTTCCATCAGGGGTTCGCTATGTGAGGAGAGGGATCTCCTCCCAGCAGCGTCACACGTGGAGTCCATGACTCACTGGATCATGGCTCTGATTAGAAGAAGATAGATTAATAAATGAATAATAAAAAAAAATGCTTTTTTTTTGCCAGCACACCTCCAACAAAAACAACAGTCAAAAAAAAAGAAAAAAAACACAATTTAAATCACTTACTAATATTGACTGATTGTGCATTAATAATTTTAGATAAAAACGTATAATAAAACCAAATTATATTTCTTTTACAACCAGCATATGTTTTGTGATGCTTCAAAAATAAACATTTTGTTCCTTTCCACTTCCTGTTGCCGTCCCTAATTTTTGGACTCACTGCAGAACATAATGTGTGATGGCATGGATTTATCACATAGAACATACAATGTTTTTTTTTTTCCAGTCCCTTTTAAAACCAGATCAGCAATTTTTTTCTTTTTTCCTTCCTTCGGTCAGGCACATGGACAAAAAAGAATCCCCCCTGTAATGCTCCTGTGTTCATTTCAACACGTGTCATACGTGTTTGAACACTTTCGTGCGCCCCCGTCAGCTCCGCACTAACACTGCCGCTCTGTGCATGCAGGTACCTTCATTCAACATGACAATCTAAATATACTCAGACATTATTTACACAGGCCTTATCTGGCAGGCTGTCATCTACCTCTGATTATACTGCCGTCTGGCGCTTTTGACTCCTCTCGCACCAATGTTGCTCCAACGTCTGCAAAATACTGTCTCTATAGAAAAGTGCCAGACACTCAGCATTCTTCACGTCTATAATAGCTTTTGGTTCTTGAATGGTTGTATTCACCAGATCGGAGGGGGGGGGGGGTTCGGGTGTTGACTAGGAGCCTCACATATCTGATATATACAGAAAAATATATATAATTCTACTCTTCAATTCATCTTTTTTGAAATTCTGATTTAATATGTTGGAAGAAAAGACCTAAACATGTGCTTTCAAAAAATACAAAAAAATAAAGCAGAAGTTTAGCATGTTAATCCAAAAAAAACAAGTTACGGTATTTTTAATCTTAAAGGAGTTTTATTCTGCACAGTGGGTAAAGTGGGAACACGTTGTACAGGAAGTTCTGTACAAGTCTTTCAGGTGGTGTGTCACTTTAAAGCTGCTGACAGAAAGTTGGCAGCTGGAGGCCCAGCCAGGAGGAGGAGGAGGAGGAGGGAGGAGGAGGACCAGGTCTCAGAGTCCACATCAGTGTTCTAATCTCTCAGCTGGAGTCCAATCATGCTGCTGCTCTCCCATAAATTTGACGTTATGGCAGGGAGAAGACTTTTTTTAATCAAATAATAATATCAGAATATCTTTTTTACAAAAACACATGTAATAGTTTAATACCTTAACTTTGGCACATTTATGAAAGATTTTTATTTGTATTTTTTTTTTTACATGGTTGCATAAACTCGCTGCTGTGCAAATGTGAGGGCTGAAAATACATCCCAATTTAAATGTGTGGATTCGCATATTCTTATTTTCATAAAACAATGGTGTTCATCCATTTACTATTGAACAAAAAGTCTGCCAGACACTTTGGCCCCGCCCCCCCGCGGCGCTCCGTGGTCCAGCCGCTGATGTCACGGCTTCTTGCATCAGAAGCCTCCTCAGCTGCTGCGCGTGGGACGTCCCGCGGCCTGCGCGGACACACACCCGTGATTAGTGGTGACGAGGACACTTCTGTAAACATTCCAGCTTTAGTGCAACTGCTGCTTTTCCATTTTAAGGCCTCGGTCTGTTTTGGGGGTATAAAGGTCCTGGCTCCTGCAGGAGTTTTTTCGGGGGGTGGGGAGGTGGGGGGGGGGGGGGGGGGGGGGGAAAACAAACTCAACGTTGGAGAATGGGAGGTTTTGTCTCACCAATAAAACGTCTTCTATTGTCCTTCCCCGTGCTCATTTTATACTGAGATGAGGATCATGAGAAGGAGTGGATGAAAAAAAAAAACAAAAAAAAAACAGATGATAAATTTCAGTTTTATGCTTAAATGCCACTAGGTTTCACAACATGTCAGATTTTACACCTGCGCCTCAGTCCCTGTGTAATAATCTGCGGCGTTTGTCTGTCCGTCTGTCACATAACGGACACTTTTAATCCATGCTGGATTAAATTGAGGGAGTTGGTCGGGGGGGGTCCGGGGGGGCCACCTGTGCTTTGGATTTTTTTTCTTTAAATCCACCATCACAGCCTGGGATGGCAATATCAGCCTGATTCCAAAGAAACACATCTGACGAAAACCACGCATTCGGCTTCCGGCGCGTCTGCGTCCGCACGGCATCCGCACGGCATCCGCACGGCATCCGCACGCCATCCGGGACCACCTGTAAACGGATTCTGGATGACACCTGACTCCCCCTCAACAAAGTCTGGGCTGTATCCCGTTGATCCTAACCTCAGTTCTCCACTCAGGCCAAACTGTCAATCAAAGTGATGGATGGCCATGCTCCTGACGCATATTAGCATATGCCCGTATTTGAATGATAGGTGACATGTGTAATCTTTTATTAATTTTTTTTTAAACCATGAAGGTATGGTGGCGCTATAGAGCCGTCGTATGAGTATGAAGGTGGTGTAGGAATCCCATTTTTTTTTTTCTTTTTTTTTTTTTTCCAATAGTACAATTACTGTATTGTTGAGCATGATCTGGATAAATTGGGTGGACTTGACGGAAAAAAAAAAAAATGGAAATGATGGAAATAATAATTTGCGTGGTTAAACACAGAGAACCTATTGGATGACCGAGTCCCGAACATGTATATTTTTTTGGTGCCGGATTAGGCTCAGACGTGAGAAATTTGGATTTTGAGTTTGAAAACAAATGGCTCATTTGCAAGAATCCCGAGGAGGTGCATTCGCTCTCTCTCATGCAAAGTAGCCATGTGAATAAAACCGGAGCCGGCCTTCTCACGACAGCCTCAACACACGGGACGCGTCTGGTTTGGATCTCAGACCAGGCCCCGCCTCCTCGCCCCCCGCCTCCTCCGAATCCGTGGCCCCTCCCCGCCCCCTCTTCTCGGGCCCGGGGCCCATTTGGTTTTGGTTTCCTTTCGGCCGCCGCCGTGCCACACCTAGCCGGAGCGGACTAAATGAGAGCAGTGTGTCGATGGAGAGATCGTGGGGCTCTGGCGAAAAAAAAAAAACAATAAAAGGAGAAACTGTACCAGCCGCTCGCAGGTCATATGTCTGTCTGTCAATTAAATGTTCGCGACCCGCCCGTCTGTAAACCAGCTGTGCGGAACTTCTGGGTGCACGCCACCGCACTGGAACGGGCCTCGTTCGTCCTTTCTTTGATTTCGCCCCTCCATGATATTTTTGTTTTGCAGACGTTATTGCATTCCTTCCAACATACAACTGCGCACTTCCATCAGTTGACTGAAATCTATCTATCTCTCTCCATCCAGCCATCTCTCTCTATTGATCTATCTATCTATCTATCTATCCATCTCCCCCCTCTCTCTCTCTCTCTCTCTCTCTCTCTATATTTATCTATCTATCTATCTATCTATCTATCTATCTATCTATCTATCTATCTATCTATCTATCTATCTATCTATCCATCTCTCTCTCTCTCGCTCTCTCTATCATTCTCTCTATATTTATCTATCAATCTATCTATCTATTTATCTATCTATCTATCTATCTATCTATCTATCCATCTCTCTCTCTCTCTCTCTCTATCATTCTCTCTCTATATATATATATTTATCTATCAATCTATTTATCTATCTACAGTATCTATCAATCTATCCATCTCTCTCTCTCTCTTTATCATTCTCTCTCTATATTTATCTATCTATCTATCTATCTATCTATCTATCTATCTATCCATCCATCTATCTATCTATCTATCTATCTATCTATCTATCTATCTATCTATCTATCTATCTATCTATTCTCTCTCTCTATCATTCTCTCTCTATATTTATCTATCAATCTATCCATCTATCTATCTATCTATCTATCCATCTCTCTCTCTCTATCTCTCTCTCTCTCTCTCTATCTATCTATCCAGCCATCTCTTTCTCTCTTTATTTATCTATGTATCTTTCTATCTATCTATCTATCTATCTATCTATCTATCTATCTATCCATCCATCTCTCTCTCTCTCTCTCTCTCTTTCTATCTATCTATCTATCTATCTATCCATCTCTCTCTCTCTCTCTATATATATATATATATATATATATTTATCTATCAATCTATCTATCTATCCATCTCTCTCTCTCTCTCTCTCTCTATCATTCTCTCTCACCTTTGGACACTGGCCAGTTCTTACATTTATTTCCTCTCTCTCTCTCTCTCTCTCCCTCTCTCTCTATCTCTCTCTCTCTCTCTATCTATCTATCCAGCCATCTCTTTCTCTCTTTATCTATCTATGTATCTTTCTATCTATTATCTATCATCTCTCTCTCTCTGTCATCTATATATCTATCCATCTCTCTCTCTCTCTCTCTCTCTCTCCATCTATATAGCTAACATCTCTCCATCTATCTATCCATCTGTCATGTTTGCACCTCTTGTTTTTCCACAGTAGCAGTCCATCCTGCCAACAGAGCAACTGGAACAAGCCGATTTAGATTTGCATGCCTCATCTGATTTATCGCCTGTCATTACTATTCTTTCATTTTTTATTTCATTTTTCGATTTCATCAGCCGCACGTTCCCACTGCACGTTTTTTTTTTTTTTTCCACCTCCACCGCACATGTGGTTAACGTATACAGAGGAGCTACGCTTGGCTTCTTCCACGGTTCAACGCAGAGAGATGTAAACACGCAATTACATGCGCGAGTCCAGATTATAACCCTCAATTCCTTAAAGGTCTATTTCAGCAAAAACAAAATAAAATAAAACTGCTGCCATCTCTGGAGAAGAAACATCCTCCCATTCTAATTGCAGTTACAGCTGGAGACGGTCCAGGTCTTATTAGATCTGCCCTCGGGCTGAGGAGAGTCGTGTTTCCCGAGAGTTGAGTTTCATTAAGTTTTCCAAGAACTGCTTGATGTTTTTTTTTAAACTTTTTGCGGTTTCAAAAAAAACAAAAAACAAAAAACTCAAACCCCACGATAACATTCACTCTCATCTCTCCCATTTAGTCGCTGGATTCATTTTGTTTGATTAACGGTCTCAAGCAGAGCACAGATTCATTTATGTTACGTTGATCAAAAGTGAAGCGAGGGTGAAAACCTACACACAGGTGGTTCTCACACTCCACTGTGGAAACAGATTTGCAGATTTTAAATATATACTTTAATTCAAATATTAAAATGTGTCATTTAGACTTAACCTCAATAAAAAATGTATAAAGTAACATTTGTAGCAAAATAAGTCGAGATATATCAACATTTCATCCATTTCACATATTAAGCTGTAGCTCTTATGTATCCTGGAGGATTTGGGCGTCTTTTTTTTTTTATCTGTGCAGGGAGCTTGTTTGATGCCAAGATCGTATTCAAGTCAACATCCATCATCTTTTCCTTTCTTTTTTTTTTTTTACGATACTCACAGTGAAGATTAAAACTAATTAACTAAGCGTCGACACATTCATTCATAATCTCCGAGCCAAAACATTAAGCGTCATGTTACCAGCCTCATTTCCAGCTCTAAATATGTGTAATACATTTAAACCTTCCGAATTGCTTTAAGCTACGCAAATATCTGCAGCAACTTTGTTATATCGTCTAGAATGACCTTTTGTCGTCATAAATCCGGAGCTTATTTTGTCCCGAGGGAATAAAAGAGGCACCGGACACCATTTGATGCTCCCTTTTTTTTTTTTTTTGAGTCAGCAAAAAGCTCGGCTCTATTAAAAGCTGCTGCTCAGTGACCCTTTGTGAAGCCAAAGCGTTGGCAGTCGGCCCAACGCACAAAACATGGAAGGAGGACGGGGGGGGGGGGGGGGGGGGCTTTTTCGGGGGGGGGGGGGGGGGGGGGGGGGGGGACTTGTCTGAAGGCGGGAAACACAACACAGAAGGTATGTTGTGTTTGAGTGCCATGCCACTGGAGGAGAGGAGTGTGATGCTAAAAATAACCACAGCCGCACTCCCCCAACATGCATCAGCCTTCGCTCCCTGGAAGACTTAACGGTCCTGATGGCAATTACTGCAAAAAAGGCTCTTATTTTCTCAAAGTCTTCATCATTTCCAGTCAACTTGTAATTCATCAGCGCGTCGGCCCGCGTGTGTGTGTGTGTGTGTGCAGGTCGTGTAGGAAATAAGCTGACGCCCTGCAGCTATTTAAAAAAAACTAAAAAATCTCCTCTGAACTATTCCAGGTACAGGATATGAAAAAAAAAAAAAAAAAAAAAAAAAACCTGCTCACCACTCCTTACCAAAAGTCTTCGTCGCCCGCGCGACAGCTGTGACCGAGTCATACGTAGACAATGAACGCAAACACGGACGCTTCACGCGTGTAAGCGCGGCCACCCACAACCTCCATCGCTAACACAGGTCCGGAGCTGTAAAACCATTACGAGACAATTAAAATTCACTCAGACTTCTTTTTTCTTGGACTTCACTTCCATCCGCCAGCGGTGGAGGAGCCGAAATGTGAGGTGGAAGCTTTTGGGTCATTCATTTTTTTAGGGGGGGGGATATTATAATTGTCGCACCTCGTCACCATGTGTGTTTTATTTACTTATTTTTTTTGCAGAGAGCCGTTGGAATGGATGCGTGTGACAGTGGTTTGACCTCGTCCAGGTGGTTTGCATTTGGAGGAGAATCTATTTATAGGGGTAGGGTTAAACGGAGCCAGGTGTTGTCAAAAAAGCTGCGCCAAGGCTGGCCGGCTCTCTGGTGTCATGAGCTGCACGCTTAGATTACACAACCGAGACTCGGACAGCCATGCCAGCTGGGAAAAAAAAAAAAAAAAACATGTGCCCAACGTTCGGGAAGCCATTCTGCAGGCGGGCCAACTGAGTTAAACTAGCAACCGACTCATTAAAATCCGAATTAAACACTGACTGGAGGGTGAAGGAGTGCGACTGCCAGCACATTTTACTACATCAAAAAAAAAAAAACACGCTGCAATCAAACCAGAAAAAGGGACAAAAAAAAAACCCCAGTGAGAGCATTTCTTCAACATAAACATGGATGAGTTATTATAAAAGCAACATGCCTGAGTTTTTTCTCTTCTGCTCGAAAGGAAAAGTTAGTCATTGTGGGAAACAGTAAATCAATAAATATTAATTTCAACTGCGGAGCATGTAATGGAAATTATGACGATGGTATGATTCCCCCTACTACTTTAAATCTGCCATTTCCCCAAAGTGCATATAAATGATATTAAAAAAAAAAAAAAAAAAAAGCTTTGGCCGTGGCGCAGTGCGTCTCCAGTTACATGCGCCGAGCTCATGTTGACCTTCTTGAGATATATGGGGAACACAACTGTATATTATTCTTCTTTATGAGTGGGATATAGAGGAGTTATCTCTGAAAATCAAAAAAAAAAAAAAAAAGCCTTGGAAGCCACTGGGTCCTGGGACAGCAGGTTCTCATTAGGGGCGGACCATATGACGCACACTGATGGACTCACTATTTATGAACACAACTCTTAACATGCAAAAAAAAAAAAAGAAGAAATCTCCCAAATAGAAGCAAATATACAGTAGATGTAGGTTGCCCACATGTCACAGGCGGATTTAAGGCCCCGGGCTATTTTTGTGTCTCTATATTCAATCTTGTTTTCATCTATTCAAAATTACATGCTTGGCGACCCACAATGGTACACAACCAAAAAATTGGCCTCCATATATATATATATATATATTTCTTTTTTTTCAGAAAACGTGCACACGCTAAGAACAAGGCATCAAAAAAATAAATCCATAAAAAAAAAAAGCGGCATTTTTCTCGTGAGAGGTGCATTACAAATCAAAAAGGTGAAGGCCGGGCGCCAGGTTCAGACTTTGAGCAGACGGACTCCAAACTGGCAACCTTTGAGCTCGGAGGAAACAGAACCGACCTCAGATGCCATCCGTCCTCTGGATACCGTCTTTCACGGCGCCTCCTGGCTGCCAACCCACAGGCCTCTGCCCACTTCCACTCTCCACGCCATCACTTTAAATATGATCCTCGCTCCAAAACACGGATCGGTCGCTCGTCTGGCTTTTTCGGTCGGGGCCCACAGAGTAAAACACAATTCCCTCTCCTCGTTTGGTGTTTTCGGGCCCAGTGGCAGTCAGGAAACAGGAAGAGGCAAAATGTCAAGAATGAGACGCACGTGTTCATTCCAAAAACTTTTATTTTATAGTTTTTTTCCGTTCCCTTTTTTTTTTTTACTTTTAGAATAAAAATCTCCCACGTTACATTCTGCGTTTTTTTTTTGTTTTTTTTTCCTTTTCACAAAGTGTCTGATCCGCCATGATGAAAATAAATCACAGTGTTTTCACTCGGCTGTGTTCTTCACGTCTGGTGTTGTGCAGGAGATGAAGATTTGGGAAGCTTGCCGATGAGGAAGAACAAATACCTGAAAAAATGGCTCGTGCATGTGCACGTCAACACACTCAGGAAAGATTTGCGGTAATGTGTCAGGTGTGTATTGAATTTTGTTTTTTTTCAAAACGTGTCAGACATCATTTCCAACTCATTTGTTCTAGTGACGGTTTAAATCTGCGATGGAACCCTGAAAATACCAACCTGAACGCTCAAAGCAATATGAAAAAACTTGAAGTACATTCCATTCTGCCATGTGCAGCGTCGAAACATCTGTCATGGAATCAATCATCAAATATATATATATATATACATATATGTATTCATGCGAGATGTTTCGCTGTGCCAGTCGGAGCTCTGATTTCTTTTTGGATTAAATTCGCCTCTGTGGCAGGCCGGCTGTGGAATGTGATGAATTCCGTCCGTGCCCACTCTGACAGTTTCATACTTGATCTGAAAGCCAGGCCCCGATGCTCCGGAGTCAGGCGGGGAATGCTTGACATTTTTAGAGGAGAAGAAGAAGAAGAAGAAGAAGTAGCCTTCAATCCATGTTCCACACAGTCGCGTTGACACCTGTTGTTGGAATAGCCAAATAACCCAAATAATGACCTATTAATAACCCACAACCATGAGAAGTGGACCGCGCCTCTGTGGTTACAGGTGCATCATGGTCCCAACTCTCCATGTGTAGCCGTGCTCACGACAGATGAGGAGCATAATGTCAACTGATGTTATCGGACGGAAAAAAAGAAGAAAAAAAACAAACTCACTGCACTTTGCCGTCAGCTGTTTTCCTTGAGATTGAAGAAAGATAATATTATTATTATTATCAGTCATTTTAGTTTTATGTGTACAGGACGGGTCGAGAGGGAAGGAGAATAAATACAAGTCCCTGCGTAATATCTCTCCATCTTGAACATTTCCACTGTCGTGCCTTCGGTCACGTGACCATTTATTTCGGGAAACTTAATCCCCCATGAATCAGCTGCAAGTCCTCCAGTCCAAGGACGTTAGTCCACAAGTGAACTGACGGCTGTGAAACAATTACCAGTCATGCACCGCTGTGTTCAATGCCTGACTTATAATCAAAACACGCTGTCAAGTAAAGAGGGGATGAGATAATAATAATAATAATAATACAAAAATGAAAAAAACATGCATCTGAGTATCCGTGCAGGATGTCGCTGATCTGGCAACCGTGTCACCACCACCACCGGTCCCAGCACAGTGCTTATTAAATCTGAGGAATGCTCTTTACAGGCCGCCCGCAGAGAACTGAGCAGGTTTTTTTTTTTTTTTTTTTCCTTGCTTCTTTTTTTACTTCTTCATCTTAACCAACTCACAGCTGGGCTCCAGCTGATTAGAGCTGCAGAGAGGTGTCGTTTCGTGAAGTCAGGTAAAAATGATTTAGCTGCACGCGCGCCGGGACGTCATCAGGACGTAGCGTACTTTTGGTTCCACCATATAAACGTCAAAAGGCAATATTAAGTCAAGAAATCCGTGATTTCTTGTTTGAGGTCAAGGGGTCAAGGGACAGTTTAAAAATTCACAAACCCAAAAGTGGGTGATTCTGGATACAAGGCTACCATCGTCATCGTCATCGTCACCTTCACCATCATCATCATCATCATCATCACCATCACCATCACCATCACCATCCTCCTCCTCCTCCTCCTCCTCCTCATCACCATCATCATCATCATCATCACCATCACCATCACCATCACCATCACCATCACCATCACCATCATCCTCCTCCTCCTCCTCCTCCTCCTCCTCCTCCTCCTCCTCCTCCTCACCATCATCATCATCATCATCATCATCATCATCATCATCATCATCATCATCATCATCACCATCACCATCACCATCACCATCACCATCATCCTCCTCCTCCCCATCACCATCACCATCACCATCACCATCACCATCACCATCACCATCACCCTCCTCCTCCTCCTCCTCCTCCTCCTCACCATCGTCATCATCATCATCATCATCATCATCATCATCACCATCATCATCATCATCACCATCACCATCACCATCATCCTCCTCCTCCTCCTCCTCCTCCTCCTCCTCATCATCATCATCATCACCATCATCTTCTTCACTACCATCTGACCTCAGATGCCTGAACTAAGACATCATCAATGTATGTACATACAATAAATCCCTCCATTTAAAGTTGTGTTTTTGTGAATAAAACTATGTAAAATCCAAAAACAGAAATGGACTTTGGGAGGAATGGGGAACAGAAAGTAAAAAGCACGTCAAAACCTATTGCCATTGACTCTCTTATGCGTGTTACCATTTGCTTCCAACACGCACAAATGCCCACAAGTGTTTTGACCTCAGCTGTGACCAACCAGTGGAGTGTTTACTCAAGGCAGGAAATGACATCATCGCGAGGGGAAAGATACACGGAGGTGGGAGCGTTTCCATTTTTATCCAGAGTTGAATGCAGGTACATTTTCCTAATCCCTTTTCTTTCATGTTCAAAGGAAGACAAAAAAAAAAAAAACAAGTCTGCTCACGACTGGGCTTTACAACAATTTTGAGCCGACATTTATATGATTCACTCGGTTCCGTAGCACGCGAGCGGCGCCAGCGTATTTCATCATTATTATTATTATTATTATTAATGTTGAGAGTCTCGTAGCTGCACTGACCTGGGTAATTTCTCTTTATTAGGGAAAATCCATCACAATCTCATTTTGGGATCTCTCGAGTCGAAGCTGTGATTTCGAATAAAGCGAAGGTTTCCTGCCGACAGGATGACAAATTAATGACGTGTCCGCAGTCGCTTTCATCTCCTCGTTGGCGGCGCGCTGGATTTTTTTTATTATTTTTTTTCCGCACTGGCAGTGCTAACTTTTAGGACAACTTTGACTCGTTTTTTTTTCTCAGTCCGTGCCGGTTGGCGTCCACTACAGACGCGCTGGCCGCTGCCATGTTTACTGTTCTGCGCGGGCCTCTGCACGGCAGCACGTGGGTGGCCCCGCTACGCCGTCGCCTTCAGTCTCAGAGAAAGAAAAAAAAAAAAACGCGGCAGTATTATGGAAACGCCGCCGCACCCACCCCGTCTGGCTCCGGGTTTTTTTAAACCCAGCACAAAACAAAACGGCCCTTATCCTGCACAGGAAAAACTATACGTTTTTTTTTTTTTTTTCAGACACGGCTCCTATACGTGTGCGTGCGCGCGAAAGCCAAGTCTGAGCCAAGCATAGTAGAGGAAAAAATAAAATAATTTAGAAAAAATAGAGAAGCAAATCTTCGAGGAATATTATAAAAATATTCAATGTTGCATGGAATGCAATTAAAATAAAAAAATAAAGAAGCTGTTAGACCTTTGACGACCTCATGAATAACCGTCGTCCCGTGAAGAAATCCAGACACGGGAATCCTTTTCAGACCGCAGCTCATCAGCCTCTTGCGTAAAGGTCAGACAACCGAAGAAGAGCCAATTAATGTGTAACCGCCCCTCAATTAAAGATGCTTGGCCTTTAGTGGCCTTAACAGCACCTCAACAAAACAATGTGTGTGCGCGTGTGTGTGTAGTCTTTGCAGGGGGGGTTCCTATCACCATGCATTTTGCATGTGTGCCCGAGGAAGTGTTTGCATTATAAATGGGACATGCTAGCCCACAGTGACGCACACTATAGCACGGTCTATTTTTGAACCCGGTGCACCACAGCAGTTGGACACGTTTTTTTTTAAATTTAATATATATATATATATATTTTTAACATTACGTCAGATGCCACTGAAACATGTTCTTGCATATTATCATATTACTTTCTCTGGAACCCCCCCCCCGCCTGTGTCACCACACCAGTGATTTCCAAACTGGAGGGGTCCGGAGCCCAAAGTGTGGATACTTCAGCAGGCAAATCAATCATTTACTTTCACTGGTATTTAATTTGGCTTCAAAATCAAACACGCACACACACACACACATACATACGCAATCGGGCCCAAATACGCACACGCACACACATGCACAAAGTTACAAGAAAAGTTTAGAATTGCCAGTGTTCCTTTGCAACATTAACTATCCAAGAGCCACATGACTCACAGGCGTTTCATTTGTTTTAAGTGTCCACTTCAGCAGCGGCTCCAATTTTTATTTTTTTTGTTTTTTTTATGCAAAATGTGACCAACTGCAGAGCTGCCGCTGCCCGGCCTTTTGCTTTGACCATGGGAGCCGAAGCGTTCACGGACTCTGCGCCGGCTCGCTGTAAATTCAGATGCTCGTCGTTCACTTTTCCTCTCTTCTCGCTTTTCGATGCCTGGCATGTGCCGTTACAGCTGTTTTCCAAGATAACAACTGTCAAACAAGACTAATTATGATGGGAGGGGGAGGGAGGGAGGGGGGGGGGGGGGGGGGGGTGGGGGGGGAAGAAAAACTAATTCG
>JAFBJU010000177.1:360359-514550 GCA_016785305.1 Colistium nudipinnis
AAATAAGGGAAAAGGGGGCCCCCCCCCCCCCCCCCACCCGGTGCCAAAAATGTTAAATGAAATGGAGCTGAACGAGAGAAGGGAAAAGCGAGGCTGAGAGAGAAATTTAGGAAAAACTGCACACACAACTTTTTCAAATTCACCTGCCCTCTCCACCAACTCCAGGTGGTCTCCCTAAGTTCTCCTCATCCATGAGCTCAGACCCCCCCACCCATTAAAACCAACAGAGCTTCACCCCAACCTTGAAACCATCACTCCTCTCCACATTCCATTCCAGTCATAACCACATCAGTACACACACACACACACAAATATATACATAAAGTCTGATCTGGTGTCGTGGGTTGATTGCTTCTGTCTTACATTGATCATTATCATGCCTCCATCCATCCATGTTGCATAAGGGTTTGTTCAAAAAAAAAAACGGTCTCAAGATCATTCACCTACTTAAACATTTGTTCACCACTGTTCTCTGGTGTACAAATCTGTTTCTGCGTGCAGCCGAGCAGATCAGCTGCTCGTAGATCATCTGTGAAGACGCTGGTTATTGGTTCGCAGATGATAAAAAAAAAAAACTTCAAAGAGGCAAAAAAAAAACCTTTCCAGCGCCTCCACCAGACTCTGTATTATCAGGACTCTGAAAATGACAGTCCTTATAATAAATAATAGTGGATTTTATTGACTCTGGATGGTGCGGTGGTCACGCTGAAGGCTAAACAGATGCAAGTGGGATGCGAGCCGGGAATATTTGGAACGCAGCTCTGCTTACATCAGCAGCAGCAGCAGCAGCAGCTCGGGGGACGAAGGAGCTACTCCCATGCACAGTTTGTTGACACGGACGACACCCAGATCACAGTCTCACAATCTCATTACATGAAATATGCAGCAGGGGAAAATGTCATGGCTTGTATTCAATCTGCCGAGTGTGACAAGGCCAGAGAGATCAGCGTGACCAGCTACTGCAGTGTATGTGTGTGTGTGTGTGTGGGGGGGGGGGGGGCGGGGGGGGGGGGGGGGGGGGGGGGTATTATTGGCTTTAATGAGGCTCCTGACACAATATATGTGTTATTTATCGTCACTGATTATGCCATTATATAAAACTTAAAAAATAATTCAGCTGGTTAAATGTAGTGTCATAAAATAGTAAAGGCCATGATATTGATTGGAATAAAACCCAAAAATTATAATTTGCAATATATATACAATATATATATATAGAATATGAGTTGAATATATACTGTATATATATATATACAGTATATATTCAATTCGACTTCACCTGCTTATACGGCTCTCCCCAGAAACTCTAACTTGTATTAGCGTTATTTTCCCAACAAAATTGTGAGTCTGTGGTTGAAAATAAAATCAAAAATACAACAATGTTTTTTTTCTACAGATAATATTTCAGCCTCTGGAATCTTCATTTACTCCCGCAGATTACAGCGTATGACAGCAGCCATGACTCAAGCCATTAGGAAGCCAACGTGATTCCAAAGTCCTGCTCAGTGTCATGTGATGTCATTTTAAAAGACGCTCCAACTTTAAAAGCGGACGAACCTTCGTCCGTCCCCGACGTCACTCCTTTCTCGCGGCCGGTTGACGATGTTACAGATATGACAGGACGCGCTGGGGGAATAAACAGCGAAGAGCCCCACCCTAACAGGACGAGGGTTGACTGAGCAGGAATGGGATGTTTTTTACAGGGAGGCCGTCTATCATTTTTATAGTGTCATTAATAAAGTGTGCGCAAAAGGGATTTTAAGAGGAAGAATCTACACCGGGATTTCAACTTTGAAAAAAAAATAAAAAATTAAAAAACTCCATTTAAAAGTCTCGGTGGAAGAATTCCACCTCATTCCGTCAGAGGAGCGCACGTATTATATCATTATTATTATATAATATCCCATTTATCATGCAATTGTAAACGTGATGTAGAACAACGTATCTGTCTGGTCCGGGGGAACATTAGATAATCACATGCAGATTATTTGTGACCCCTCCAAATTCACAAGGTCTGCAAAAACTTTATTAAAGTCGTAAATCAACGGTCCCAGCGCGGGTTTCGAGGAAAACTCGCCGTTTTTCGTGATCTCATGTTGGGCAACAAAAGCAGCTCATTATTTTTAATTAGCCCTAAACCCCAATAGTCGGGAAGACGAAGAGGAACCTTTTTTTCAACATCCAAAGGATGCTGTTACGCACTTGATGAAATTTGACCTGTGCCATTAACACGTCTGGATGGGGGGGGGGGGCACAGATGTCGTCGGAACACGTCATTTTAAAACCAACAAATCTAAAAAAAATCACTGCATTGGTCATGCAGCCCTTTGATTTGTTTATCGAGAGCCGTTCATTGGATGGAAAGAACTAATTATATGCGCGGAATCCGAGTTATACTATATCCATTTCTAAAACCAATAATTGTAATTTTGTATATTGAGAATCTATTGGGCCGCACCAAGCTAAGGCGGGGGCCGCATTCGGCCCACCGGCCACCAGTTGACATTCTGATTGTAAAAACATGCGACACCATGAGTGAAATCCCTTTTTTTTTTTTTTATTCTTTGAAGGGAGAGGAAGAAAGCTGGTCGGTATGCACTCAGGGTCTCGGTTCCACTGGAGTATCAGAGGAAAGAACATTTAATGTGGTTAAGGCCACAGTGGAAAAGTTTACTTGGCCTCCTTCAGGGGTGAGATAGAATTATTCTGGATATCCAGCATGAGCTTAAAGGAGGTGTTTGACAAAAAAAAAAAAAAAAAAGTTCAAATTCTTTTTTTTTTTCGCATATCCTGCTCTCTCTCTCTCCCTCTCTCTCTCTTTCTCTCTCCTTTAAACACAGAGGAGCTGACTAGAATCTGACCTTTTTCATATTCCAGGTAAGGATTTAAAACCTGGAAGAGTAAAATATCAGACAGCTGTTGAAAAGAAGTAAAATTTTTACCTGAGAACCATTTTTTTTTGGCATTTTGCACTTTTGGCATCCAAAACATTTCACACAGTCCATGAAAAATAATAACCATATATATATATATTTTTTTCCATTGATCAGCTAAGCTTTGAGTGGGCCCGAGCTAATTGTCATAGCCACCAGAAGCTTCTGCGTGAAATGATGCGGGGGGGGCAGGGGGCGGCGAGAAAAGAAAAAAAACTCCCAGCATGCCCCTGTGCTCTCATGTGAAAGCATTGTCTCGCAAGTTAATTGGAAACTGCTGAGGAAGAGTGATGGTTGCTTCATATTTTTCGGAGCTTGTCGTGAGTTTGGCCTCGAACCCAGGAACGCTTCTCACATTATGTTCTCTCCTGCAGCTGACCCAGATTCTGAAGGGAAAGCCCATGCAGGAAAAAAACAAAAACCAACAACCCTTAAATGTATTGTGTTGTAGGAGAGTGAATATATCTGAATATATTCTAAATTCACAGGTATGGCATTTTAAGGCTAGCTGTTTTTTTTAAAACAATAAAGAGAAAACTTTATAAAAAAAGAATAAAAAATGGTTGATTCTACCCGGTAAAGTGGGCCTGCTTCTCTGTGGTGCCCTTTGGCACGAGTGGCACAGCTTTAAGTATAAAATAGAACGCAAAACATTCGAATCTTGGAGGACACCGGCGTTTAAAGTCGGGCTCACGCTGTATGCTGCACAATATATATCCTCCCTCATTTTCTCCTCTCCCTGTAATCACAGAGCCATGTTTTCACTGGCCAAACCCCCTTCGCATTTCTCCCGTGGTTAGTGCACAGTCAATCATAAAGGGCTTGGGCCCCTTTTTTTTTTCTTTAGATTCTGTTTCCTCCACCCATTGATCTCTTTCTGTTTCTTTGAGGCCGAGCGTGGCGGCGTTCGCGTAAACGGCACTTCCCCTCCTCCGCCGTGCCACACTCTCCTTTTGGGCGACATATTTAAACGGGTGGCGAAAACTTTAAAAGCTGAAAGGGTTTTTTTTATTTTTTTTTGGGGGGGCTGGTGTGAGGAGGTGAGGAATCAACCTGTCCTGTTATTATTGCGTCTTGAAAAAAAAGCCCTAAAAAGGTGTACAATAACCCGCAGGGGGAAGTTGTGTTCCCCGAAGGTTGCTGTAGTTTCAGCTCTATCTCTTTATTCTAGGCTGGAAACATGTAATCATGTGAAAGAGGATAAGGTTGAAGCCAGGACATTACTGCGGCCACACCTTATCAAAACACAGGAGCTAATTGAGACGCCGCTGCCTAAACAAACCTTCCCCAGTTGAAAAGAAAAGTGGCCTGTAAAAACACTTCTTCTTCGTTGACTTTTTGACTGCAGGTTTTTCTTTTCTCTTTTTTTTTTCAAAGTCAGACCCGGTGTTGGCCCGTCAGGGCGGTGAACACCCATGGCAGTACAGTACAACAACATTACTCTATATTTCCAACAATGTTAGCAATGTGGCTAACACTTTCCCAGCTGAACCTCAGAGACAGGAAACGGCGCGTTCGCTCTAAACCGCCAGCACCGATATTAACGGCAGGAATTCGGCAATTTTGCCACAGGAATAGATTTTTTGCCTTTTTTGGGGGGGTTGAACCTGTCAAAGCTTTGTGAAGAGTTTCCATTTTGTTCACCTGAAGGAAAGCGACCAGAGGGATGTCTGGGGGAAAAAAAAGACCCGAACGCCAGATTATGAGGAGTCGAAATA
Organism: Colistium nudipinnis; assembly: GCA_016785305.1. Lineage (NCBI taxonomy): Eukaryota > Metazoa > Chordata > Actinopteri > Pleuronectiformes > Rhombosoleidae > Colistium > Colistium nudipinnis. The sequence goes on from JAFBJU010000177.1 coordinate 365,011, forward strand.
TTATTTCGAGTGTTTTCCGCGGGCGAACAATAAATAAGCAGTAAACCCAGAGTATATTGGAATTGGAAACGGAGCCGCTTCGACATCGCATGGACAGTAAATTTATGACTTTTCTCTCTTTCGTTGGCGAGCTTTTGAACTTGGCATGGGTCGCGCGCTCTCACAGTGAGATTCTGAGAAAACCCACAGAGCCTCCAGAGCCGCGCCAGGGAACAAACAATCTCACACACACACACACACTCTAAAGTGACGGGTCAGTGGTCAGTTCCTGGGAGATAAGAGAAATAAAATAAAACAATAACAAAGGGCCTGTTTATTCAGAAACATCATGGTGACACAATCCTACGGGGATGGGGTCATCCAGAACCTCAAAACATGGAGGAACTTATCTGAACATTATTTTGTACACTGTAGTGTCACATGTGATAGTGCACTTTCAGGCTCAATATCAAAAACCTGTTTAACGAGGAGTGGTGTTGGTTGTCATGCCGATGGTGCCTTGAATATAGATCCATAAAAATGCAGCTCAAGTCTCATAAAAATGTACATGTGTTGTTGGCTTGTCTTTTATAATCTGCACAAATCAAAGTCGCTTCACTCAGCACCATCAAAACATGTGTGTGTGTGTTTAACAGGCAGAAGTGTGTGTGTGTGTGTGTGAGCACGCCTGTGTGGGAAAATGTTCCTATCTGCTATAATGCAACACAAACCAGGTTTTTTATTGGTCAATTAGAAAATGCAGCTCTTTACAGGCAGAGAATTCAAAATTCACATCCTCTGGAGTCATTTCAGTCCGGAGGTCAGTTTCTCCTGAGGGGAAAAAAAAATCTCAGTGTGCCAGTGTGCGACCATACAGTAAAAAGAAAAAAAAAAACAAAAAACACACACAATCCAAATATGCTGTCAGGGTTGGTGATGTCACTTGGTGGCCCACATTTCTTTTTGGAAGGCGATCCTCGTAAATTACCCCTTAATCTTCTCTGTGTATGAAACGCCTATTATTTGCCTTCGGTGCCAGGCCTCGGTTGAAGGCCCGTGGACCTGAAGGTTTTTTTTTTTTTGAAATGCCACCTCACTTTAGAGCCCACTGCGACGACTGTGGACCAAACGCCATCTTCACCCCAGTCCCTTTCCTTTTTTTTTTTTATAAATGTCCCGGCTGGTTCAGGACTCTGTTTTTTTTTCCTTCCTGCAGCTCGGTGGACAGCCTGTCCTCTCTCGTTACGGGACGCGTTACGTGTCCCGGTGCGGCCCGTGAACCGCTGTCTCTTCAAAGTGTTAAAAAACAAACAAAAAAAATATATATATATATATATTTGTGCCGAGCTCAGCGTCACAGAGGGAATTAAATGTGGCCGGACTGGGAGAAAAAAACGTTTTACATATATTGGAAAACTTGTACTGTCTAGATGTCTGTAGAGCAATATATCTGTATCCACTGTGTGTGTGTGTGTGTGTGATGGATGATAACATGCAATAAAACTGGAAAACATGACAAGAAACAGACGCAAAAGAAGAATGACACGGTTCAGGATGAATCCATGTTAAAGATAATTCAGTGCTAAAACTTTTGCTTTCAAATAATATCCCGCGTGGTTTTCCTGTGTGAATATTTTGTTCAATAAATCTATATTGGGTTTTTTTGTTTTTTTTTTGGAAGAGAACAAAATCAAAACCAGCCTCTCAAATTAACCTGGTGAATCCCAGACAACCAGGAGACAGAGTTCAACGTTGGATTTGTGGCCAAAATTTCAAAGTCAATGAAAAGTCACAGGGTCAAATTAGGGGAGACGACATATTCCAGAGATACACAAATCAGCGAATCGATTGGTGAGTGTGAAGGTTTCTCTCGGATGGTGCGGAGGGTGAAAAACGACGGCCGACATCTGTCCTCTGCTTGGCAGGTGATGTGGTGGAGATGTTTGTACTGACTCCAGAAATATGTCCTGTACACACATCCAAAGGTTTTTTTTTTTTTTTTTCTGAAAGAGGAGGCAGATGGTGCAGCTGCTTCCAATTCTTGTATGAATGAAGTCTGGGAAAACACAAAGTGATCAATAGGCCGAAAGAGGACAGACACGCCCGGGGCCCAGGGCGTCTTTACGTCCCCCTTTTCTCTGTAGGTTCACTGACTCTCTGTCAGCTCGTAATATATTTAATGTTCTCATCAAAATCAGTTCAAGATGTTTAAAATGACATTGCGCGATGATCATGGTCTCTCCGCTTGAGTGACATTTTTTTTTTTTTTTTTTTACAGCATTGCCCACCAGGTCCACCCAAGGCGCCAGAAATGGTTTCGGACACAAATATTTCAAGAGCTGGCTGAGTCAATATGAAGTTGAATGTGAAATGCTGCTTTATTGCCAACTTTTCAAATGACAAATGTGTGATTTTTTTTTCTTTTTTTGCTGCGTGTCCACAGAGGCTTCGGTTTCTGGACCACGCCGCCGCGGTGGGACCAGCTTCAGCTCCGGGAACGCTCCCGCAGGTTAGAAGCTGTTAGAAGGTTGTTAAAAACACATTTGTGATTGGCCACCACGCCAAAAACTCTCCCAACAGGACCGATGTTATTCCCTCCCCTGGGTGCTGACTTGTGTTCTGGAAGGTTCAACATCTGCAAACAGAGCGGATTTACGACTGGAGGAAATAGTTGTGAACTGTTGGTAATCAGACCTTGGCTCGGAGGCCACGGACCATAGAGTGTGAATCTGGAATCGAAAAAGAAAGACACTTGACTTCTCTGTCATGTGACTTTCTGCGTTTAGATAATGAGGGGTTGTCCAAACGCGGATGTTCAATCTGGAATATTGCAGCGTGGACGATAGACGAAGGGATTTCTTTTTCATGCATGTGACGTGAATGACAACTCATCGAGCTTCATTTTTATTTCTTTATTTGTGAGAAACTCTGACTTTGTAAATATAACCGACTTTATAAAATATGCATTTGTAAAATACCGTCCACAACGTGTAATCTGCAGGTTTTTTTTACATTTTTTTTTAACTGTGATGGAATTTACTGGGTGAGGAATCCACAGGGGTCTCCCACAAACACAAAAACAAACACACACACACACTCTGCATTCTCAGGATATGGAGATTGGAAGGGACAGGCCACCGGTAGCCTGAGCTCCTGTTCAATATCGAGGAAGATGATGATGAAGGACAGGAAGTGGGGCGGAGGTAGGTTCAGGGGAAGTTGGTGATTTGAAACCTTTTTTGGTTCGCAGTGGACGGGGTGTGCGCGACGCTCACCTCTTCCCCTTTGACTCCTGTCCAGCTTCCTTCCCACAGCTGTGCGTGCACAGGCCTTCCCCTCGGCCAATCAGACACCTGCGTGATTACCGGCAGCTGGAAAAGTCAAAGAGCGCTGGGGTTGGGCGGGGGAGGAAACCGGGGCCCGCAGGCGGAAACTATAGGAAGGAAGAGAAGGGGAAGGCTCAACCGTGACCCGGAGAAAATGGCGAGGAAATTAATTCCATAAAATCAGAGTCAAATAAATCACAGCCTCTCTTAAATGTTGTGTTATATAAGAGATCTCACGCTGCCTGGTTGCAGATGTCCTTTATTGGAACGGTTACGAGAGGTGGAACGTTCGGAGGGTGAGGACCTCTCGGGATGAAATCTTTTTTTTTTTCTAGAGTTAATAAACCGACGACTCAGGAATCTGTTCCCGGATATTGGCTCTCATTTTAAAAGATTTTTTTTTTGGAACTGCCAATGAGTCATTTTTTTTATTTTTTTTTTACGAGTGTGGATGACACCGAGGGTGAACTTTATTCGAAAAAGGAGTAATGGAGTTCCTCGTTCAGCGCCGGGGTGAACTGGAAACATAAAACGCCTGAACTCGGAGTAGCCCGAGGAAAGCTAATTACTTCTGCCATCCTCCGACGTCCAACTTTTTTTTCTTTTTTTCTCAGGCTCTGTGATTTCCCCCTGACCTCTGCGGCCCATAACAAACAGGGACGCACTTTCATGCCGCTAACCATAACAGAGTGCGTGCTTTTAATGACACTCAGACTCGGGGCCGCGCTCTCACCTCTCCGTGGGCCGCCTCGCTTTGATTGCGCTTCCTCCGCTCGGCTCTGAAACCCTCTGCGGTTAGGAGGACATTCATCACTCCCGCCTCCGCGGCTTTAAAAGTTTTATAAAGGAGAGAGAAAAAAAAAAAAACTCTGACGTTAATAGTGGAATCAAAGTCAGCTTGTTTGTTTCGTTTATTGTGCTGCAGTGTTTTCCGCACTACATGTACAAAAAAAAAGCACATTTGAAGCATCTGCAAAATAAAATGATCATACACGTGCACTCTGGGTCAATGGGTCAAATTCAAATATATAGTAGTGAAACCTTTAACGCTGCTAGAAAGAAATAAATAGAAAATAGACTATAAGGTCAAATCTGTCTATTTTGTGTCATAATTCAAATCTGGCTGTTCAAAAAACTTCCAGAGTTTCTGTTTTGGAGTCAAGACCCTAAACACTGAGTAAAATAAAATCTTATCCTCCGGCCTGTTTGGCGACAGGTAGACGAGTTGTTGGGATAGGTCTGAGTATTGTCTGCGTGTTTTCAATCTGATTCAGTTAACACTGGTGGTTTTTTCCGTTTGTGGCCAGCTGTGTCAATCAGGTTTTTTTTTTTTTTTTTTTCCGGGGGACAAAATAAATTCCGATGCTATCGGAGTCTGAAATAACACCAGGCATCTCAGAGACGCCTGGCGTACGTGTTCCCAACACGTAGCAGAAAAAAAAGAAAAGAGGAGCAGCAGCTTCACTTCCTGTCCCGGTTCCAAACGGAGCCTGAAGGGGTTAAACCTTTCAAACCAAGGTGCTGTTCTGGGACATAGGGGCGAGATGAAAGAGGGGACGCCTTTTTTTTTTTGTCTTCTTTTTTTTTTCCAGTATCAATCTAATCTGGATGTAAACACAGCTGCTGTCAAGAGAACTCATGCATGGCCCATATAGCAGAGAGCTGTGAGGAACGACCTTTGACCCCGAGCTCCTGATTCCCATAGTTATCATTCGGGAGGAACGGCGCTTTGTCTATGACTCATACCAGCTTCTATAATACAGTAATATGATGAAATATTCAGAATCACCTGTCAGACTACGCCAGGCCATTACTGGTGGGACATGTCGGGTATGAAGAGGCAAAAAGTGGGGCCATGCAATTTTAAAGACTTCTGGGTGTTTTTTTAACCGGCCTCGAATCAGGTCAGTGTTCAGCAGCGTCTGGCCATGACATCATCGCTGAATGAGAAAAAGGAATGACTCATCACCCCCCCCCCCCCCCCCTTACAGGAAAAAGCATGGCACATGTCATTCCTCCTCCTTTATTGTAAAAACGGAAGTGTAAAAAAAAAAAAAAGATGAAACAAAAGGGAGAGGATAAAGAGGAAGGAAGGGTTGGACATAACGATTCCACAAGGTGTGCGATGGTAAAATGCATGAGAGGATGGAAAAAAAAGAGGAGAGGAAAGATGAAAGGATGGTCAGGGAGTTTTTTTTTTTCTCCTCCTGACAGAACCTGGGAAAGTGTGAGGCTTCAGAAACTCCGAGGCCGATCACAGCAGGAATCCGTTTTTTTTATCCAAACACGAGCGGGACATCCAAAACAAATCCTCCGCAAAGAGGGAAAGAGGAGGAGCCAACCGGCTGATAGTCCCTCTGAAGTCTGATAAGTGTTTTTTTTTTTTTTTTTTCGTCGGATTTTGTGGATTTTTGGGGGGCCGCAGCTCTGTTTGCTTCTTATTGTGTGTGAAGAGCGACGCTGATCCAGGACTAATCCAAAAACACAGATGTCTGACAGGAAATTGAATCATGTGGCCACTCCATGCCTACCTTCCCAGAAACTCTGGTTTATTTTGTGTCGGATTCACAAGAACATAACAGCGCTTGTAAAAAAAAAATAATAATAATAATAAATAAAAAAAAAATCCAGTGTTTGATAGGAATAAATAAATAGCTAATTAGTTTCACCGGCCAGGAACAGAAAAAGAAGAAAAAAAAATCCCTGATCCTTAAACGGAAAATAAACACTAACTTTGACTTTTATTGATTTTGGAAAATAATAATAAGAATATACACAGTGTTTCATGGCTGAGGATGGAAAAGCAAGGACCTCAGCGAGCGATGGAGTAATACGCGAGGATGGATGCTCTGACTTCAGGCCTGTCAGATAAAAATCATATAATCCGATATATATGTTTATCGTTAACATACACCTTTGTGATTAAAACATCACTTTACAAAGAGAGGCCAGCATAGGATGGGTCACCCACATTCAAATTTAACCAGAGGGGGGGGGGGACCCCAGGGTGACCTTTTTTAAGTGCCTTCAGCCTCCCACCTAATTCAGAGCTAAGATTACTCACAGCTCAAGAAAGATACCGGAATCCCAATATATGAATAGATGATTATATTCAAGCAGCTGAGAGAAAGTAAGGGTAATGAGTGAGCGAGCAGAGATTTGTTCTCCATCGCCTCGTCCACGTCACGCCTGGAAATGTACCTGCCGCCACAAATATATAATCAAAAAATAAATAAACGTTATTTCTCATTGCTAGGCGGGGAAAAAAATGTTGTGTGTGTGTGTGCGTGTGTGTGCGAGCAGGCATCATGCGGTCTGTGGTAACTGGGAGTAGCAGGGAGCTGCTGGTGCCAGCTCCACATTTTCTCCATGTAAAGTTTTTGGTTTCGTGTTACCAGACAAGGTGAGAAGGTTTTTTTTTTCTATTTTGTAATTTAACTCCCGTGGACACGCTGCACTTATTTGAAGAAACCAACACCACTTAGTTTTAATCCCTCCCAATTAAGCTTGAAAATTAAGCCCTTAAAATGTAGCTTGGCTCAAACCCACTTAAGTCGATCAAGTTTATTACCGTAAAGGTTCATGATGAGGTTTAATGAAAAAGGAATATTGTGGTTTTGCCGTGAATGGCTTTGTGTGAGAGGTCTCACGTTTTAATTCACTAACTTTCTGCTTAGTTTGCACGTTGTCGGTACAATGCAATAAATTGGCCAAGAAAACAATAGACAATAAAAGAAAACATTTTCAAAAAAAGCATATTTATATATAAAAATATATATTTCTGAGGGGTATTTCAGAGTAGCATGAAAAAAGTGACACAAAATGAAATAACATTGTATTTAAACACACGTATTAATGATAAATCTGACATGGGACATGCTTGTTGCTCAGTTTGTGGCTTTTTAGAAGTTAATTTGGTAAAAACGTCATTTGTTGCCATGGTTACTTGGAAAATCTAAATATATATATTGTGATTGCAATTATCTGTACAACTATTGGCAAGACACTAAAATGTCAAAGCTTTTTGATATATAATATATGATATATAATGTATATAGATGTATATTATATATAACATACATACACATATATACATATATTTATGTATATATGTGTATAATGTACGTTTTATTAAATATTCCAGTTAATCTAGGTCTAAATAAAATATATACGTTATTGCTCATGCACAGAATCACAGAATCAAAGCTCACCAAAACCGTGAAAGTGCGTCATTTCCCATTAATTCATCTCAGGAATTATTTTGGACACAATCTTACAAGGATAAAAAAAAAATGCATAATAATTAAGATTTTTGCTTAGTGGCTAAAAAGAAAAAACACACCTTCGCACACCTGCAGCTGAGAAAACACTTTTAAATTTAGTCTGAATGAGAATGGTGCCAATCTACGGTTGGATGGTCAAACATGGCGCACTCTGTTCGTCAATTTTTCTATTATGACGGCACCAAAAAAAAAAAATCACTGACAGCTGGTGCTTGATTTAGCCATGAAATTTTAAAGAAACGTAAAAAAAAAAAAAAAAAGCCGCCACCCACGCTGACACGTCCAAAGAGATCTTTTGGCTTTTGTCATCGCTTCGCCATTCAGCCGCACAACGACTCCGACCTCTACTTTCCACTTCCAGGTCAATCTGAGTTCCGAGCATCTTTTTTTTTCTTCCTGTGAACGTGCGAGTGGGCACGCTGGCAGATTCCCGCCTCAGGAGGATTTTTCAAAAGAGAGAATCTAATAAAGTAAATGCATGAGCTTCCAAATACATATTCAACCACCTAAAAAATAACATTTTATCCAGCAGGAAATAATGCCACACCCAGGTTTACGGCACATTATCTGCAGCATATATCTGAAACGGAGAACAAAGGTAAATACGCTCAAAGAAAACCAGAGAGTATATTAGCATCGTAAATCAGATGGAGCATAAAAAAAAAACGTGTAACTTATTCATATTTACAATTTCTGCAAAATGACACTCAGCTTTGGTTGGGAAGCCAAAATAGTAGCCAAACATCTCCCAAATGTAAAACTTTTAATTGTATGAATTGGACAAGGAGATGAAGGAATGAACGCCGTGTCTGGTGTCTGGTGTTGTGTATCAAAGATTTCTCCCTCCAACACACACACACACAAACACACACACACTTGACTCCAGGAGATGGTGGGATTCTTCTCCCTGTGGATCTCTGATGGAAATTGATCTTGGCAGGTGTTTGAAAGCCTGGCTGCAGCGGTACGTCATTCGCTCACCCGTCGTCTGTGAGAACGCGTTGTGCACTCACACAGGCCTGAGAAGAAAATAAAAAAAAACAACACAACGCAAAAACACAAGGCGAAAAAGGAAAAGTTCATCATTCTGGGGCATTAAAAAAAGGCTCTGTTTGATGTCAAAACCTACCAGACGGCTTCCAAGTGCTCATTAATGTGTGGTAACTCATTGCATAACTCCATACAAAGGTCATTGTGTAGAAATAAAGAAGTTGTGTTATTTTTGTGTAGACACAACAACGTGGTGGAGTCGAATTGATTGATTTATTGTCATGTATCCAGCGTAACAGCCAGTTAAACCCTCGTTTCTTCTCCACACGTTAAAATGCTTCAAACTGTACATACGAGATATAAAGGTATAAACTAACATGCCCTGAGGTTGTCATGGTAACTGAAGAAGAAAAAAGAAACGATTCCGTCCAAGTTCTCACGGAAACGCAGATGATCACATTTTGACAGATTGAGCAAGAAAGGAGATTTTTTTTTTTTTTTAGACAGACTCAAGCTGTCAGTTTCTGTCTTTTTTTTTTTTTTTATTATCCAAATCCAAAATATGCCGTCTGCAGACGTAAAAAAATCTCGGAGTAGAAACCAAAAAACACCCAGAATGCTTTGAACCAGTTTCTCAGGTGAACATTCTTTGTTTTTTCGTGTTGGCCGAATAAAAAGGGAAAGAAGGAGGAGCGGGTGGAGCAGTGAATCTGATTTCTCTCTCTCTCTCTGAGGGGGAGGACATTACTCACCCTTTCATCCCACCCAGGCCGATCCGGACTAATACCGTTTTTTGTGGAAAAAAAAAGAATCCGATCTCGATGGGAGTTCCTCTGCTTTGCCAGAAGCTTAATGCTCCCTCAGTTTTAGATGAGGCCTATTTGTGGTGTCAGCTTTGACAAACACATTCAGGAATATATATATATATTCCCCCCCCCGCCCCCGACATCAAATATCACCCCAACCGCCCGACTGGGCGCGTCCCGCTCACTTTGTTCCCCACCCTGACGTCACCCTCGCACGCTCAAATAAGTTCGGCACCGGCTCAAAGAAACGTGTGGATTAAATGTAGGAGGAGAGGAAATATATATTCCGTGGCTGGGTGTTAGCGTTAGCTCTGCGGCTCAGCTTCACTCGAAATACAGCCAGAACAAAAAAAAAAAAAAAGGTCAAAGGTCAAGCACACACACACACACACACAGTTCCTCCGCTTCCCTGCAAGGGCTGTTGGGTCGTCCAACACACACACGTTGCGTGTCCCTGAATTGATGCTTTCCAACGGCGCGAAACTTCATGATTCACATGCGGAGAGCCTCTGACGTAGGAAACTGCCTCAACAAATGAAAATATATTGTTGTTGAGTTAATGCATCAGCCCCTTTTTATGAAAAAAAGAAGGCCAGGTCCTGCAAATAATTATTCTCATCGTACGTCAATCTGCTGACTCTTTCCTGATATAACTAAGAAGGAAATTGGTGCCAATAATAACAATAAAAGAACAATAAAACAATAAAAGGGAAAATATATTTAGTGTTTGGCTGAATGGAAATGGAAGAGAGGGGGGGGGGGAAAGCTAGAGTGCAAGATCTCACAGATAATTCTGTTTCAATTTGTGTTGATAGAAAACAGAATAAACACGCATACTTAATATAACCGCAATATGCAAATGAAGGTGCACGAAAGGGCAGTAAAAGTACTCGAGAGTTTCGCTAACGTAATAATAAACCCCGATTGTTGTGGTTTTGGTGAAAAGTGCGTAGCGGAGCTGGACCGGTATCGGGGATAACCGCCGCTTCATCTTCCCCCGCAGAATACCCAGAATCCTTTGTTTGGTTTTGCTGTGTTGGATGCAATACTGTTTTTTGCTCATTTGACACACACCACCGTCTCCAACAATAATACTGAGAAACAAAAAAGACACAGTTGTTGCTCTTGTTGCTTGAGCATGCACCACCGTAACGTGTTCACTTGTGTTGTTTTTGTGTCGGGCCGAAGGCGTTTGTGTGTGTGTGTGTGTGTGTGTGTGTGTGTGTGTGTGTTGCTGCAGATGATCAGGGAGCTGAGTCAGCGTTTGTGAGGAGACAAACGTTTCACTGGCTCAAACGTCTTGTGTTTTCTCGGTTTGATAAATTCCCCTCACACCGAGTACGCCTCTGCCACAAAGTGCCAAACCACGGCAGCCGCAGAAGCGCCTCCAAACAAAACTACAGATCCGAGAGCGTCTCCTTCCACTCCCGGCGCACAGTGGCGCAATGAGTGGAGCGCGCTGAGGCCGCGGGGAGATCCATTTAGCAGAATGGATTTCACCTTGGGAGAAAATCACTGCAGGCGTTTTTCATGTGCTGGGAGATGTCCATCATCTTTTTCTACATTTCCACTAAAGATGTAAATTCCTACAACAACATGTAAGAACAGTGTAATAATCCAACTGTGCGTCTTAAACGGGGCCAAGAACGTAGGCAAAACACATCCCATGAGCCTTTGCTGCTCTCAGACTGACCCACGCCCACCTGATATTAATGAGATAATCATATATGAGCACATAGATGGATGCACAACACACAACATATGATTTATCAGACGTCATAAAAACATTTTGAATCATGCATCTGGCACGTCAACCATTTTTTTTTTTTTTCCAACCATCGTTGGGATGGTTTGAATCAATCTGGCAGGAGTATGTCCGACGCATACAGGAGGCAAACAAAATGGGGGACCCACTCCTTAAAAAAATATATATATAAAAAATGCTGCCCAGTGCTACCAGAGGGAGGCCACCGGCTCCGCAGGGTACCTGTAATTGCAGGGTGCATGATGGGACACCAGCTCAAAGTCAGGCCTGAGTGGGACACGCCCATCCACCACCGTGAACTCTGTACCCTTGGTAAAAAATTATAATAAATCCCCCCATGCGATTCCACATGTTAATATGATTCTAATAATGACTTTACAAGTTTAGTTATTCTTTTTTTTTTATTTACGATTTAATGAGCAGAAAATGGTCATGCCAAAAAAGAAGATTTCCCTTCGCACACCAGCGTAGTTACTCCAGACCTGCTTTATAATTATGTGTTCAACCAACATTTTTTAAAGATTCAGTGTACGCAAGTTCACTCTTGGCAAAAAAAAGTAATGGAAGGTTAAAAATTGGAGGGGAAAAATAGTGGTCTGGTGATAGGTTCAATTTTCAAAAAAATAATAAAAATGTTCTGCAAATTATTGGCAGACTAAATCATAACTGGCAAACGTTGATATGTGGCTTCATGCACGAATAATAAGAGGCCTCCGCTATTTGCAAGGCTGTCATCATTTTGCATATAAAAAACGATTTTGTTTTATGTGTACAAACAGTACATCATGTATTGCACTGAACATTTATCAATCCTGTAGTGTGATAGTTTTACATTTAAATAATTTGTTAAATAAGCTGAAAATTTGGGATAAAGAATTGTCATGTTATTCTAAGAATGTCTGGATTTGGATATTTTTTTTAAATAAATGGGAAGGAAAAAGGGGAAAAGCGTATTTAATCCAAAAGCTAATTTTGAAAGAAATTTAAATAAATAAAACTAAAAAATGATACAAGTAAAACCATCATGTATTTGTGTTGGATAGCACAACCTTGTTGATTTAATTAGACAATAATCTAATTTTAAATTGAGCGGCCTCACCCAAAGTAATTCCTGCGGAACCCGCTCGCTCAATGTTTCCACAGTTGTGAAACTGAAAACAAGACAGGACTTAGTAACACTCAGCACCATCCCAGCGTTCACGCTCACGTCCTCCAAATGGAAACCTGCGCTTGCCTTATTAATTACCAGGAATGCACTCTCCCTAAACCTGTGTCCTGAGAAGTATGCCGTCGTCAAGAAGTCCCATGTGAGCTGTATTTTATTTTTTTTTGTTCTGTTTCACCCCGTCAAACCAGAGAAGCTACGCTCCAGTTTCAGGGGAAGGGCCAAACTATCTGTGCCGACTTGTTTGACTTGGAGAGCCATCTCCAAAAGGAAGGGGATGTGAAAAAAAAAAAAAAAAAAAATCTGAGAAAAGGGTGGAGGAGGAAAAAAAAACAATCTTTGAACACCGGAGCTTCGGAACACGGATATAATCACAGTGTCGTGGCTTCAGTGGAATGGGGAAATAGACTTCAAAAAAATCCTAAAGTGCCGAAATGGCTCGGCAGTATTCGACAGGAATACGTCGATTCTGAAATCGAGGAGCAATACAATTAGAAAGAGCAGCAGGTGCCGTGGAGTGGATGGACGCACCTGTCATCCCTCTGTCTGCAATTACGCATCACAGTTTTTTTTTTGGTTATTAAGTGATCAAGTAGTGATATAATTATAAAGAGAAAAAAAACAATTCAAGAAAGGCTGAGATCGTTGGTGAGATAATCAGTGACTGACAAATCTGACTCTAACTTATATTATATATATTATAAACCTGCCTCATGGTGTTCCTCCAATAAAAGTGCCAAAAAGGTTTATTTTACAAAGCCTGACAAATCTAGCTAATCAGTGATAAGACAAATCCAAACCAGGTTCAGGTGTGACTCTGTGCTTTCAGCAGAGACCAAAACACAGGCAGCCAGGTGGGTATAGCTCCTTAGGCCACGCCCACTCCAGGTGAAACCAACCAGCTCTGATCAAGTCCAGATCTAAGATTGTTAATTTAGGGCAGCTGGACCAGGGGAGGAGAATCGCCATGACGACCGGACTCCTCCCACCGGCACGCAGCGGATCGGAGAGGCGCCTTGCACACATGAACTGAATTAACCGCATTAATTAGCTCAATATACCCTCTCGTTAGTGTTTGATGCATGAGTTGGAATACACAGCCACTTATTTACAATTTGGCCAAATCAGGTGATGCAGAACTGTGTTGTTGGTCCCTGAATGCACCATTGGCGGATGAAACAACTCATATTTCTCACGTTTAACTTTAAACTAAATCAAGCTGTTCTGTGCAGTAAATTTTTTTTTTTTTTTCACTCACTGGGACGATTCAGGTGAGCCCGGTTAATGGCGTGTTGGCAGACGTGGGTCAGACCGCGGCGGGGAGGGGGCGGGGCCCCGCCGATGTTTAGCTGAGTCAGGCCACACTGGAGTTGTGTTTAGGGTCTGGGCCAAGCCCCAGGTGTGGGCTATTATTCCCCATCTGGACAACATAACCCTGGGTCCCCCGGGCCCAGCGGGGGGGGCAGACCAGACCACATCACGCACACAACACAAACAACCTTTATGATGTAATGTTTCGGACCCTCTCTTGTTGACACGAAACCCCTCGAGCATCAAGTAATTCCTGTTTTTTTTGTTTTTTTTTATTCTGTAATTTCAGCTACTGGTAATGGAAAATTTCACATTAATGTCAGTTAATGACATCATCTGATTTACATCTTCTTTGGCAAATCCGTAACTAAACACACACACAGAAAAAAAAACGACAAACATGTTCCATTCAGGGTTTAGGACCTCTGGCTGTTTTCTGTCTTGTCTCAGAAACCGATTTCTTTTTTTAAAAAATTCTGCCTGGTGAAATTATTCGAGAGCAGCAAACGAGTTTTTTTTTTTTTTAATGGAAACTGAAATCTAAATTTAGACCCAGACGGGTCTATATAAACACAACGCGATGACAACCCTGCTCTTTGTTCCTCGGCTTTTTATAGGGTTTGCGCACATTTTCACACCCCCTGCCATTCAAATAAGTCTCATTGTGTGAACACACACTCACACACCGGCACACACACACACACCTTTTTCTAGGCGACTAGCTATGGGTTATTACAGCCGTCTAGACACAGGGAAGACGGGGACACTTGAGATTTGTCATTGACAGACTCAGGTGTCAACAGCAGCTTAGTACCAGAGGTTGGAGGGGTAATGACTTATGTCTGAGGATTGCATAATTACACAATGTCGGTGTAACACACGCAAGTACACACAATGACAAAACTCTTACTTAGCCAAACTCTATTACGAATCAACAATGATTTTAAATGTTATTTTAAGTTAAAATAGTGGCATTATATTGTTTTGGTTGGGTAAAAACGGGTTCTGTCGTGGATGCTTAATATCCAATGGTGCTTATAATGAAGATGAGGATTTGCATCAAGTTTTATCCCAAAAATGTTGTCTGTTACAGGGCATGTCTGTCTGTGTCCTTCATAAACCCAAAGGCTCAAAAAAGACATAAAGGGAGATCATTTGGGGATCTGGTCAGGGTCACGTCGTTGTCAGCTCGTAAAAAAAAACAAAAAACTCTGCTGGAAATGACTTCCCTTTTATTTACTGTGAGCAACTGTTTCAAACCTTTTTCCTTTCAAGACACGCATTCTTCGAATTCAATCTGAGCTTTAATTAAACAGCAGAACTTGAGTGACGCACATGAAAAAAATCGCATCAAAAACCCGCTCCCGTCACACAGGGCTGTCTCGAAGAACTGATTGTGTTTTTCCCGAGCTTTTGGCAAAATGATCACCCCGCCCCCCCTAAAAAAAAAAAAAAGAAAAACGTTTTTATACATGTATCACCTTGTTAAATTGCTCCAGAATGGGCGTCCTTTGAAAAACACATGTTGTGTGAGTCATTTATCAGAGCAGAACACAGAAAAAAAGCCAAAAGACTAATTGAAGCACTGGAGCCTAATTTTATACGATTTGACATCGTAAAACGCTCGAGGGAGGACACACTGACACACACACACACACACACACCCATCGCCCAACAATTAAAGCAAATCTTTCACCTATATCGTGTTGGGCTCGTGGCTCTCAGACAATTTTCTGAGAAAAAGAATTTCCACTCACACACACTTGAACAAAGTTTTTTTTTTTTTTTTTTTTGCTTGTGAAGCATCGAGAGGCTTAGAAAGTGGTTTGTGCAACATTTAAGGTTAAGTAGTGGAAGGAAACGCGCCCTGCCAAAATCATTCAGACGTTTCTCATGCAAAAAAAAACCTTCGCCCACGTTATTCCTACAGAAAATGAAATGGAAAAAAAAAATAAAAAAATGTAACCTTATTTGACGGGATGTGAATGGAAGGGGACGTCGATGATTGCAGATCCAGCAGGAAGGAGTCGCTGCAGAGGAAGGACCCCGAGTTAGAAACGCTGACACGTGCACAACACATCTGGGAACTATGCAGCGGGACCACACCGCCTGCTCACGGGCAGCTGCCATTTTGAAAAGCGTCATCGGTATCTGATCAGTGGGATGCACTGATTTTTGGGGATTTTGACTTTATTTTACAGGAGAAGCTGAACATGTATTAAAGCCTCCTTTAGCTACAGGGCCTATAGACAGATGATTTAACTGATCGCTTTTATGATCTGTAATTAATACATATTAATTATAACGGCATCACCACTACCAGTGGATTTGAATCCACAAACTTTTAAAACCCTATCTATGCCACTGCGAACATCTTCGTCAGAGATTTGACCCTAGCACTGATTTTTTTTTTACTATTATAATTTTTTCCATACTAGACTAAAACAGTTTTCCCCATGAGGAAAGTGGCAGATATTACGAGCCGTCACGTGGCTGCGGCTCTCTGGACGGATCGTGTTGAGTTCACGGCCGTATTTGGTTCCTCTCGCTTCATCACAGCTTACACAAAGAGAGAAAGGGAGAGAGAGGGAAACAAATCTTTTTAAATCTGAGGTTGTGTGCCGATGTGATGATGGCGGCGCCCTGGGCCACTTTTTGTTATAGAATGGCTGGCGGCGACACGGCGCTGACCCTGAAGAACAAAGAGTTCAAATAACGGAAGCGTCATTATCCGTGTCACATTGTCCCGTCCCCTAACCAGAACATCGTGTGGCAGGCCGACTTCACAGAGAAGAAACTAATGTGTGAGTGTCATATTTTTTTTCAGTTTGAATCTTTTCTTAGAAACCGTCCGGGACTCCAGGAAAAAAAAACAAAAAAAACACACACTCTGCAACACCAGCAGGTTTTAGTCCAGAAAGTGAGTTTTAGGCTGAAAAAATCAGTGTTTTTTTTATTTTTTTTACATTAATTTTCTGTTTTTTTTTCCTCTTGTTGATTTTATCGGAACATTTTCGAGTGCTTGGTGTGAAGCACGCTACGATATTCCAGTATACGGAACACGGCTCAGTGTAAACATACATGTGTGGGAAGCATGGAATGATTCCGGAGCTATTTTAAGGCCGATGAATGGAGGCCATACAGGAAGTGAGGAGCGCTGAGAGGAATGCGATTGGTTTTCACGGGCTCTTCAAAGGAAACATGGCGAGATGGAATATTTTCGGCTGGCATCCGCCACATAAAATTATTATTATTGCAATTTACTATAAATACAACCTTGTGGTTATTTTTGGCGGGTTGTAAGGAAACACACCATTAAGAATCACTACCTCAGCTGACCTCTCTTACATGAGTCTTAAGAGTGTTTGTGTTCCTATTTCCTGAAACTGGAAAAGGGCCGGAGGAAGATTTGCATCCACTCCAGTGTGTGTCCTAAAACTGAGCGTGAAGAGTGGAAAATTGATTTTTTTAATTTTGTAAATAAACACAAAGTCTTGCAGAGGAACAAACTTTTTGACCTTTTGCTCCAAAGCAGAAGTTCAACAAAAGAAGATCTGGAAAATAGGGTCAGTAAAAGGTAGAAAGCATCACGGATTTATCTTTTGGATTTTTTCTGAAAGTATTTTTTTGTGTGAAAGTATGAACTTGTAATTTGTGGCGTCAACTTGTAGCTCAGGTCCGCTAACATTTAGCTTAGCTCAATCGGACAATTTTGGTCAAATTAGCGTTTTTGGTTGCAAATTGTTGGTTTTCACAGTATTTTTGAAGAAGCGTTTGATCAGTTGGTGTATACATGTCTGCAAACCACAAAAGAACTCTCTCTTGTGTTTTTTTTTTTTCCTTTTTCGTGCAAATGATGTATTTCCATGTATGACGATGACCCACCGAGTTTGTCTATATGTCCTTAAGACTCTACAAGCTCAGCGGTAACAAAAGAAACACTCTGACTCCTACACAATTTAATATTTGTGTTGAAACCATGACGTGTGTGTTTTGTGCTCACTTTTAAGCTTAAGAACACATGTTTTTATCTTTGTCTGCTTTGAAGTCAGCCTATCGCCTCCATCGCTCTCCCTCACATGGCTCAGCTTTAGCTCTCGGTCGACTTCACCCAACAGTGGACCTGAAGGAAGCAGAAAGTCACTGCAGATAGTCTTTTCGGCCTTGTCCACGCATCATTACACACGTCAGTTTGGTTGGAAGCAATTACTTGACCACTGCCACATGTGGGTTAGAAATCCATAAAAAAAAAAAAAAATGTGGATTAATATCTTTTCCAGCATGCAGGACGCACACACAGAGAAGCCTATCACGCCGTTGGTCTAGATCCCCGTTTCCTACAATTTCCATTTCCAGAATAGCTTCAGATAAAGTAGCATCGACGGGTTGACCTGAAATAAATAAAGTTTTGTATCGCCAAAAAATTAAAAATAAATTGAACGATGATTTTGTCCTGAAATCTGTGAGGATTAAACTCAGAAGCACACACACACGAAAACTACGCAGCTTTCACTCCGACAGGTCAACGCCGCTCTTGTCATTTGAGAATGGATGTTCTCGCCCTGGAGTAAAGGGCTTCCATCTGTGGCGAGCAGAGAAAATATTGTGATTAATTAATAACCAGATTGATTGAGCCAAATGTTCCCCACGAGGATCCGCAGAGGAGATCCCACGGCACCTTCTCCGGAAAAAAAAAAAAAAAAGATCGGATGACAGATTGAAGTGGAGGGGGGGGGGGGGGGGAAAAAAAAAAAATGGCCGTGACTCAAACAGCTGTCACCAAGAATCCCAGAATATTATTTTTACGTGTTTTCTAAACAACTGTCACAGAGGAAGTCAACGGAGAGCCGTGAGTCCACAGAGCTGTCACAGGCGAACCCGTCCGGAGAAATCCTGCTGCAGGGAGCTGTGATTCATTTCACATAAACATATGGAATAGAATTATACTTCTATATAAATCTTCGGGGATCTCTTTGCATTGTGGAAACATTTTGCAGGACGTGTTGGAGGGAGCGGGAAGCAACGTTTTTCCTCTGCCTGGTCTGGTGGGATGTGTGTGTTTGTGTGTGTGTGTGTGTGCACAGTATTAGCATGAAGGAAATTCTAATTAAAATCTGATTAAAATATCTGAGGGAAACAGTAAGAAGTGGAAATACCAGAATCAATCTTACACATTTCCCCAAAAATCGGCCCCCTATTTCTTGTCGTGCATAAAAAGTAAATCCAGGTCGGTGAGGAGATGAAATATAATATCATTACAAATACTTCAGCATATATGGAAAATCACATCACATAGCATCTCAGGCTAACTCAGGTTCCCATATATGTGCACGACTTCACGTCGTATGTATGAAATCATCGGACTTTCCTCAGGGGACGTAAATTTGGTTTCACCGGCCTTCGTGTGCCAAAAAAATAGATCCGTGCACTGGCCCCCTTAATGAACCCCCCAAACCTATGGAGCTGTTTTTTTTTTATATATTATTGTGCAGGATTTAGTGGCATGGAACTTTGAGGTTGCATATTACAGCCCAGTCAACACCCACGCTCCCTTTCTAATCTACGGTGCCTTCAGGTGCGGTTGAGTAAAAATTGGGATTCTGTAAAAACACGACTTATTTTACAATATTAATATTAAAGGTTTCATTCTAAGGGCACAGGATCACAGTTGGAGGGGATTATTATTATTATAGACGAATGGATATGTAATTATAGATACTTAATTGAGTTAAAACATATCGGACACTTTATTTGACATATCATTTAGCACAAGAACAATAAATGAAAGGATCTGAGCATCACATCTCAGAGGAGTTGGTCTTTTCTGGGATCTGGAGGGTTTGGTGCCTGCGCATGTTTTCATGGAGTTCTCCGAAGCCAGCTGTTCAAGTAATCCTTTGATTTAGCACGATCGTGGCTTGTGGCAATCTGGCCTGCAGAACAGAGGCTTGTCAAATACCGTAAGTGGTATTGTATTTATGTATCAGAGACTTTTTAAAGAAAACACTTCTTTTTTAGGGGCTTTGGTCAAAAATACGAAAGCATACGAAGGAGATTTGTCCGAGAGCGGAGACATCAAGAGTCGATTTGGAATATTTTTTATATAATATATATTTGGAAAAGTCGTCACTAAATATTAAACCCAGCGATGACTCACCGTGGCGTCTCGTGTAGAAATGATAAGTCATGCACACCCTGAATCCATTACCCACACAGATGCTTTCACGTCTTTTTTTTTTTAACGCAACACTAATTGCACTAAACACACGACGTGAACCTCACACACGGGCCAACACACGCAAACCCCAAACTACACAAACACAACCCCCGGTGTAAGGTGGATTTCACACAGCTTCCATCGGCCTGTCTCGGGGGTTTCTCAAACTCTATCAAAAAGCCACCAGTCTTCTCCACCTCATTCAGGAGCACGTTAGAAGAAATGCTTGAAAACTGTGTGTGTGTGTGTGTGTGTGTGTGTTTTGCCAATACGTGTACCGTATGGATGTCGAGCTCAGAAAGAAACGGAAACATCATCTATGAAGCTCCACTATCTCTGACCTTTGGTTCTGGTTGGCTTTTAGCATCCACTCACAGAGGGACTCGTACAGAGTTTGATTTATTTCTGCTCTGTAGACAAATAAAAGAGAGAGAGAGAGAGAGAGAGGCTCAGAAAGAGCTATGTGACGAACTGGGAAGGAAGGAGCCACATTCAGGCTTTTTGTGTGTGTTTTGTTTCCCCATCACTGTGACCTGGTACAACACCAAAAACACAATGTTGAAACAACGTCCGTGTGTGTGTGTGTAGTGAGATTAAACCAAACAAAAGCTGAGAGTGATTTGAAATCAAACAGAGTTCAAATCACTCCAAGCAGGAAACACTAAAGTTGTGTGTTTTTTTTTCACTTTTCGCTTGTTTCATGGCAATGATTCACATCCGCAGGAAGTTCACGTGAGGTGTCTTTACCGAATTAGGGCCACATTTCCTCCGATCTGAAATAAAAAATCTTTTCTGGAGTCACCCCACCTATTGTGTTATTACTGTGTGTGCAGACCTGATGTTTGCACCCCCCCCCCACCCCCCACACACACACACACTCACTCACATCACAGATGTGGAGGCAGGCTCTCAGGTCAATATTGAGGGTTTGTATACACAAGTGTATCATCAAGATAAAATACACAAAAAGAGAGAGAGAAGATAATCTCGAAAAAAAGGCCGAGAAGAAATCCTCTTTTCCTCCGGACGATGGAACATCGGACCCGGAGCGTGGCCTGCTCTCCTCGTCCTGAAGGGATTGCGATAATGGAGCTGGACAGATTGTTCCCAGGCACTGCGTCTTCACTCTCAGTGGATCCGGGGAGTAAAATAATCCGATCTTTTTCCCCCTTTTTCCTTTATCCCCACACACACACACACACACACTCACTCACATCACAGATGTGGAGGCAGGCTCTCAGGTCAATATTGAGGGTTTGTATACACAAGTTTATCATCAAGATAAAATACACAAAAAGAGAGAGAGAAGATAATCTCGAAATAAAGGCCGAGAAGAAATCCTCTTTTCCTCCGGACGATGGAACATCGGACCCGGAGCGTGGCCTGCTCTCCTCGTCCTGAAGGGATTGCGATAATGGAGCTGGACAGATTGTTCCCAGGCACTGCGTCTTCACTCTCAGTGGATCCGGGGAGTAAAATAATCCGATCTTTTTCCCCCTTTTTCCTTTATCCCCCCCCCCCCTACTCCAAAGAAGAAGGGGGTGCTTTTCAAATGCCATGTCTACTTGTCAGGACCCCTCTTTTGTCGGATCCCCCCCCCCCTGCCAACTGTGGACGCCGTCCCCTTTCCCCCCAAAAAGGGGGCTCACTATCACGGCCTCAGATAAACCTACTGCAAGTGCCAGCTCTATTTTCCCATTTTCCTCTCTCTCTCTCTCTCTCTCTCTCTTTTTATTCCCCCCTCAATGTTTATCAGACTCTGGCCTCTCCCAAAATGAGGAGTCTCTCATGGTTAAGTGGTAGAGTTCATGCCGGGGTTTCGTGGAAATTCACCAGGTCTCTTACAAACTGCTGCGGTGAGAAAAAAAAAAAACAAAAAAAAAAAACGCCAGGCTCCCCTGTGTCAGGAATGAGTACACAATGCGTAATAAGCACTTCTGCTGCGTGCTAAGTTGGTCCGGTCATGACATCCTTAAGCCGGAGGGCCGTGCCAGCTCTCGCTGTTACAAAGACAAATTGTGCATGCGGAATTTCCTGGAGAGGCTCCGACGAAACCAAAAAAAAAAAAAAAAAAAATATCCCGACCCGGTTCAACGGCCAGGATCTCTGCGGGGACTTGGGGGAAAAAAAAAAAAAAAAGATTTAGTGCCACGGTTTTATTTTAGTCCGTGCCCTCATCTCGGCTCCGGCAAGCCGCACGATTAGCTGGGCCACAGGTTGCCACGGGGGAAGGGGGGATATTCGCGTTGGGGGTTGGGAGGGGGGATGGAAGCCCCACCCTGGCAACCCGGAGTCAAAACAGAGTGAGAAAATGTTTTTTTGGGTTTCGGATGACCTCTGTGTTTTTAACATACAAACAGTTGCATCTGGAGTAACCACTTCATGGCGTGTGTGTGTGTGTTTTGTGTGTGTGTGTGGCGATGCTCCCTCCAAATGGCCAGTTGGAAATGCATTATCCATACTAAGTACCTCACTTTTTTTATCGGGTCGCAGGCAGTCCCTTTGCCATTTTTTTTTTACATTTTAACATATTTGTCTCAATTTGTGCTCCATGACGTGCACGCGAAGGTTTTCAGAACAGGGCAAGAAAAATCACTGCATGCAGCAAAAAAAAAAAAAAAAAGGAAAGCTGGATGGGGTCCCACCTCCAGTGGTGGAGGCTTCTAACCTCTTCCACATTTGACTTATTCTCTCTTGTGTATGCCCATAACTTGTGAGTTTGTGTTTTGTCGTTTTATTTCGCTGCAAAATATCGCATGATATGATGTGATTTGATTAAAAAGAGTGAAACCCCCCCGGAGGAGAGATGGAAAAATAGGATTTACTTGGAGAATTTGTATTGATTTTTTTTTTTTTATCTCCCCTGGTATCCGTTAGATCCAAAACACATTCATTCAAAGTGAATCCACAAAATCATACAGAAGAGGAAAAAAAAATGATACATTTTCCGTTGTGCAGGTGTGACAAACATTTTCTCCAACACATGCTCAGACACGGCAACCACAAGTTAACTCTCCTCGTAGGCCCATTATGCTAATTAGCGTTCCCTGAATAGATTCTCCTTGTAAAAAAACAAACAAAATTTACCTATTTAATAAAGAAGTGGTTACCTCATTATCTACTTTTAAAATGTAACTCATTTGCCTTTCAAATCGTGCTATACAGGACTTTTTTTGAAGACTTGGAATTGGGGTGAAAAAAAACACCCTGAAATCTGAGAGTCTGCACATAAAATCCCGTCAAAGGGTCGGAGAAGGGTTTTCGGAAAAAAAAAAAAAAAATCCAGTGACATGCAAGGTGACGCATCTCCCACAATGCCTCACTGCTGGAATATGCGATGCTTCCCCTCTGAGCTTACTTCTTTTGTACACTGGGTGAGTCAGGGGGGAATCAAAGTAAATGACCCGTGGATAAAGAACATCACGTCATCCCTGCGGACTCGGCCCACCAATCTGACGTTCCGCCCACCTCACCCCCTCTTTCCTGCTGGACTATGCGATGCTTCCCCTCTGAGCTTACTTCTTTTGTACACTGGGTGAGTCAGGGGGGAATCAAAGTAAATGACCCGTGGATAAAGAACATCACGTCATCCCTGCGGACTCGGCCCACCAATCTGACGTTCCGCCCACCTCACCCCCTCTTTCTTTCTTTTTCTTTCTTTTTTCCCTCCATATCTGGTGCAGAAATGGTACTTAGCAGGAATATTCTTCCTTATTTGAAATCAAGCGTGCGTTTGGTTCACTTTGAGCCCTTTTTCTTTTTTTTTTTCCTGTAAATGAGGCCCAGTTCAATCTGGGCGACCATATACTTGAACACAAGGCATGCCCTGTTCACAGAAATGAATGTACATGTTCATTCTCCGTCCTGATTGGCTGCGGTCCCGTGATCAAACGCTGGCACGTGATGGCCCGTGGGTGGTCCCCTTATCTCCGTCATACTTGACCAGCGGCCTTTGTAATTTCAGATGCCTGATGTGTTGCCGTGGTTACCTTATACCGGTTACACTCTGCCGCCCAAAGACAGTGCGAGAATGGTGCTTTATCCAAACTATGTGCAAAATAGTTCCCATGATGCTCCTTGGCCTTTTAATGCGAGTTCTCCACCAATTGTGGTTCCTTTTGGCCACAGGTCCACAGATGACATCCGCAAGGGTCACAAGGGGCCCACTGATCAGAAAAAAAACAAACTCAAATGACATTTGTAATGAACTCTGTGTTGGAGGAATGTTTCCGCAAAGGAGATGTCAGCTTTTAGCGTCTGTGGTTCAGCTTCCAGGAAATGATCTCTGCTCTCGATGTTCCTCGCTCAGAGGCGACACCCGTGCTGCCAGGAATCCTCGGCCGGCTGGAGGGAGACGTGGTGATTTCTTCACCGACAAGCACACGCTGTGCTCCACAACACATCATTCTCATTCCTCCGCTGGCAAGGAAGGAGTCGCGCGTTATCGCCGCGGCTCCTTCCACCTGCAGTTCGCACGCGAAGTTACGGGCCCGTTTTTTCGAGATTTGGTGCTGATTGGAGATTTGTTTATTCTGTACAAACTGAAGTAAAAACAACGCGGATGATGATTAATGATCTGCAGTTGTTTTGTTTTTTTTATGTGACAAAGTGCATCCTGCCATTTCTGAACTGTAAAATGCTCTTTCTGAGTTTGGACTTTCAATCTTATTGATCCAGTTTCTACTCCGATTGCAATTTTCCACTTCATATTTCTTCCATTTCTTTCTCCAAATCACCACAACTGCAACTGTATAGACGGATAAAAATATCATCTTTGCATGGTGGCAAATAGTGAGTATTGGAGGGTGTGTTACCAATAACAGGCTCAGTGCTGAGTGGCCACATGAGTTCACAGGAAGGTCGTGGAGCCTGAGCAGTGAAGAGAAGAAAGAAAGAAAGAGAGAAAAAAAGAAAGAAAGAAAGAAAGAAAGAAAGAAAGACACTTTCACTCAGTGGGCTGTTAGTTGCAGAGCGAGAGAGAGAGAGAGAAAACGTTGCTAATGAGGAACAGGAAAGACAGTAAGTAAGACCAGTATATTATAAGCATTTCTTTATTACTTTACTTTAATATGTTAATAATGATAATCTGCAAAATTCAAAAAAAAAAAAATTCAATAAAATGTGCAGCTCATAAATCAGAGGAATTTCGAACCCGTGTCTGGCTCCGAGCTGTAGGTTGAGCTAACTTGACTTTACTATCACGCAGCTCTGGAGTGGAGTTTTTTATTTTTTTTCCATTACAGCTATTTTTACAATTACGTAACTTATAATTGGGGGGTTGTAAAAGTTTACAGCCTGCGATGATGTTAACCTGCAATGCTCCGCGTTCAGTGATGCAGCTAAAAAAAAAAAAAAAAGAGGAAAAAGTCACTCGACTGAATCATTGACCTTCAGGGGGCAGCGAACAATAACTGTTGCATTAGGCACTGTGGCATGTGCATTCAGATAGAGACTAAATATAGAAATATATAGACGGAATATACTGTACATCCATATATAAGAGAAAAATCAAAGACGTCTTTCATCCTTTTGCTTTTTTCTGTCTCACTCGTGCATCAACGTACAGGAAATGCAGTTTAAATCCTTTCTTAGAGAAACAGGAAAAAAATAAAAAAATAAAAAATAAAAAATAAAATATATATGTATATATGTATATATATGTATATATATACAGTATATATATATATATGTATGGATATGAAAATATGTTAATATAAATAATCAAATGTGCATCTTGCATCCGTTACGTATGTGCGCGTTTGAGACAGAAAAATGTGACGCTTTTCGGGACGAGGGACAGATACGACATTATTACATCACACTATCCAGTTACCTGTGTTTTTTTTTTTTTTTTTTTTTTCTCAGTGGCTGTTTGTTTCTTTGGAGAGTGCCTGGCCCCCATGGCTGGCGTCCCGCTCATGCAGGTAGCCCCCGAGCCAGGGAGAAAGGAGCTCTTTGACGGGACGGAGGTGGAGGGGGGGTGGACACCACCACCATCCACTCCACGCCGTGCCCGGGCTCATTCTGTAATGAAATGGCCTGTGTCGTGGAGGCCTCGTCCAAACAATGGATCCATTCAACGTTGGAGACGAGTCTCCGAACACGATACCTCTGATTTCCCTCTCTCTCTCTCCCTCTTTCCATCTTACTGTGTTTTTTACTGTAGCCCCCCCCCCCGCCCTTTTTTTTTTTTATCTCACCTCACCCCTCTCTCTCTCTCTCTCTGTCTTTTCTGCTCCCCGGGACGTTCAACCCGCAGAAGACTCGCACAAAAGAGCCTTAAAAACCACCGCACAATGTTCTCATGTGTTTTTACAAGATATCACGTGTCCATCCTTCACATGTCGGGGGCTGAACACCGTCCGTGTTCCCGCTGAAGCCAATTTTGGGTTGCATGTATTGCCCGGATTATATTTCATGTTATTCAAGGTTGTTGTTTTTTTTTCTTTTGGTGTCTCTTTTGTTTTGAGTCCTTCTGCTGCTTTAAAAAAAAAAAAAAAAAGGGAATTGAACCGTACACTTAAATGACATTATTCAGTTTCGGTGGCGAGACAAAGCAGGCCTACGGTACGAGTTCAAAAAACAACATTTTCCCATTTTTATTTATTTAAAATAATGTCCATGGAGGTGATTCCCACAGTTCCTGTGTCGAATGTGTCGTTCAGGTAATGTAGATTGCATCTGACACGTGCATCACATGGCTGACTAAGGTCAGAGCTGAATTTCTGGTCACAGTGGTTTTATTGGAGACTTTAATGTGAGGAAGAAAAAACCTGGTTAATGTTAAACCTGTGTCATTTTCAAGATTGAGTTTCTTCCACAAACACGATGTGAGAACCTTTGATGAGGAAAGCAGACGCTGAGACAACTGTTGTCCAAACTGAATCAGCTGGACGCTCTGCTTTCTCCATTTTACATCTGGCGAAATACACAACTATGTGCGTTACCACAGTCTGTGTGCGTGTGCGTGTCTGTCTGTGCGTTTATATGGACGTAAACATGTGGATCATTAAAAAAAAAAGAGAGAGGCTATTGCGATGTTTTTAGCCAGGCTTAGTTTCTGTTCTACCTTTTTGTTTAAAATGTGTCGTTTCTCATGTTGAGAACAGTATTTCATCAATGCACTTATTGATTTTGTAACAAGATTTGAAAAAAATAAAGATCTATGGCCAATAATGTTAATATTGTCCTTTCAATCTGGCCGCATGTGATTGCTTCAGGTAAAACCTGGTCTAAACTGGAGCTCAGGGTGCATTGGCTAAGTAGGTTTACGTCCTACTCCGCATGTTGGTCGACATCAATAATTAAATTCCATTTTTATAAACAGGATTAGCGGCATTGGAAGCTCATAAGGCACGGTTTTGTGTCGTTATCTCTAGTGCGGCAGTTTAGTTTGTGATTTTTACTTCCAACTCCAGAAAATCGCCAGTCATAACATTCAGACATTCGGAAGAAAGAAAAACGTCCAATGAAATAGCAATACAGGGTTGTGACTGTAAGTTTACAATGTGTCCACAGTGTAAAGATCAAGTCACCTAATCATGGTGAACCACAGTCTGTCTCTCACCTCGTGGCACAGAGAAGGCTGCTTGTGTTGTGTGAATGAGCTTGGAAGGGAGAGGGGGGCGAGGGGGGGGGGGGGGGGGGGGGACTGGGCTAAGACCACTGCCCTAATCTCCCAGTAAAGGATCCCATTATATATCTGCTGCAGTTGGTGAAATCCAAAACCAGCGTGGAACTGTTTAACAGGGTTAAACACATAGCGTAGGGCTACGGTGCAATCTGATCCCAAATTGTGCAGAGAAAAGGTCAACCGTGCACCTGTCCTGATGGAGGAGGAGGTGGAGGAGGGTGGTGGTGGTGGAGGCCACTCCAACCCCCGCTCTCTTATACACCCCTCCAAAAAACAAACAAAAAAAAAAGACATTTCTCAACAGATCGTATCTCAGATGACCAAAAAAAAAAAAAATTCGTTTGACAGAAAAGAATGGATCTTCTGTCAGGCACCCTGTGAGTTCCCAAGAGGGCAGTACGCCTGTGTGTCTGCAGATGTTCTGCACTTGAATGTACAATGACGTGCACATCTGTATTTAAGCTTAGAATAATTTAGATATCAAACATCTCCCTGTCTGTAGCATCTTGAAAACCTTTTCTTCGTCTCCACCCTCCTTGTCTCCGTGTCCTCCTCGGGCAACAAACTCTCTTTTTTTTCTCCTTGGACGAGCATTAGCTGTTTGCTTGATTAATCACATTCACATCGTTGAAGAACTAATGAATAAACCTCTCCGCTTCATGTAATGGCCTTCAGCGTTTCCAGCATCGGGGGCCCGTTGACGAGGAAACGCTCCGCGCAAGGCACTGTCTTCGCTTGTTGCAGCTCGACTTTGAGTGGCAGCGGAACATCCCGGCGTTAAGTCCTCAAATGTGCAACATCCTCCTCGTGTTAGCGCAGGCGACGGTTAGGATTTCACAAAAAACAGCAGGCCGCGTCCGTCCTGCCACCTGTCAGGAGGTCGACTCCATCTGCGTTTGTGCTTTTAGATCTCTGCGTCTTTACTAGAAATATTGAAAACCATTATTTAATACTTTGTGCTTGGGCCATTTTCATAAATAAATCAAAAAAATGGTTGTAATTACTGGTGCATGCTAAATTAGGAAGGTTTAATGCTAATCATTGCACATGCACGATAAAACACCTTTTTTTTTCTTCAGGTTTAATGATAATGAAAAAGTCCAATACTAACAAAAGAGAGAATTTTCCAGTCTCTATATTAAAATGTACATTATTTACCTTATTGTTTTAATTCAAAATTCCTGTTGAATGGATTGTGCCGCTCAATGATTTGCCCCTGGATTGAAAAAGACGTCTGTGTGGGGACTGCAAACTTTCTTCCTGACAGTGAAGGGGTGAAATTCCCCATCTGGAGTCTTTGCTCTGAAAAAAAAAAGGAAATAAACTGTTCGGCAGCTTTGTCTCCATAGCCGCTGCCCGGGCAGAGCATATTTCCACCAGAGTTTCCCCGTCCAGGCTGCCATCACGGCCCCCTAACCCCTAACAGGCCTGAGGTCTGCCATCCCCATCAAAACCAGGTTTGGCATCAGCACAGGGGGCGCAGGGCTCCTCAATCTGCTAATCCACTCACTGAGCCCGATTCTGACTGTACCATCTACCAATCACCAGCCTCCCAGGTTTTAATAATAATGATGACCTCAGATTCTGCACACGTAAGTCACTCCTCAAACACCTTCAAATTATCCAGGAGTTTGCATTGGTACCGGCACCCAATCCAAACTTTTGCACTATAATCATATTTGGCTTGTTTCAGGCCTACATCTGATCACTATGTCCATTTTCTCATGACTTTTATATAGCTACAGTCATAATCTTTCAGACACAACTTCAATTAACTTATGTGAGAGTAAACAGAAATTGTTCCAGAGAAAAAATAATAAAATGAACACTTGCACAACACACTCGTCTAATTCCACGACATTCAAACCATTGGCTGCTTTCAAAACCTGCTTATGTATAAATACTGCCACCTACAGACAAGGAGAAGAATAAAAGTGCAGAATCTCTGCCCCCTACAGGCAAAGAGTGTAAATGACTCCGTTTTTCATCTTTAACTTTGTGGGTAGAAGTTGTGACAACAAGTGAAACTCTTCCACCAACAAGACACCCGTCTTTGAGTTCAAGCTCTGAGCTTCCTTCAGAAATCATTTCCATCTCTGATTTATTGTGTCGATTCTGCTTCTGTTGTGTGTTTGTGGGTGGGGAGCCGTGCAATCATTCTGCGTAATGAGAGCGCACAATTAAATGCGATGTGTCAGCCCAGTGTCAACAGCTTGATCATCTCGGTGCGCGGTGGCAGTGTATCATGGGAGCTGAGAGGGAAAACGCTGCCAGACATTTGCAAATCAGAGGCCGTGTTCTGACAGGAAAATGTATTTTTGGATCCACTCCCCTGTTTTTTTTTTTTTTTTTTGCCTCTTCACACTTCTATATGTGGTTTTTGGCATTTATTTGACAGTATCAGTCATGACAGAGGAAAGAGGCATGGGACAAAATCCGAATCTTTCATTTAAATCCGGTTCCGCTGTGGACCCGGAGGGACGCCGTGGCTTCACCAGGTGAGCTTCTCCCACGTTTCTCTATTTACCAACACAAACACTTTGGGTTGTGTCTGTTCAGTGTGTCAGTTGTGTTGTTGGTTACAACATTCCCGCCATTGAGCAACGGCGTGTTTAACCAGCAGTTATCGCTCCAGGGAGGAAGAAAAGTTGACACCGGCTCAACGGCTCATTAAGCTTGTCATTTCATTTACAGCCGCAGAGTAACAGACGATGACAGATCAAGAAAAACAAATAATCTCATTTAATGTATTCATTTATCTTCCATGGATTATTATAATCAATGTTGTTTTTTATTTTACGGCTACATGAACGTCAAATATTCAGGTGTGCAAAGACTCCAGGCGTATCCATTTCGAACAGATGTATCGACATTAAACTACTGAAGAAAATCTGGATACATTGTCATGTATTTGCAGTAAATTTCAAACTTTTAGTTTTGTAGATTTTGTGCCGATTGAAGTTATTTATGAAGTTGCAGTCAGTCCAGGTAAACAAGCCACTCGTCTCCAGATTCATTTGAGTGTCATTTACTGCAGATTTATAGCCAGTGGAAAATAATAAAATACATAGACAATTATAACAGTTAAATAAATCAGTGCCTGATGCAGAGCCTGATATCGGGGCCTCTGTGCGTCCCCTGAATGTCCTGTGTGTCCTTTACGTAAAAATAGCCTGACGTTTTTTTTAGTTTTTTTTTTATTTGCATTGATGTGAAGTCACACAGAGGTTGTGCAGCTGAAACAACACCAGCTCACACAAAAGGAACATTTGGTCTCCCGGCTCAACTTAGGTCAAGCCGGTATACTCATGCGTGTAGCGTGCACTCTGCAGCAGCAGCAGCAGCAGGACTAGCACAGACACTACACAAATCCACATATGTGCCATGTTTCATGCTCTCCTCTGGGTATCTATATGTCTTTTTTGTTTTTTTTTGTTTTTACTTGACAACGTCGCATTGTGCTGTTTGCATGAACAGAAGCAGATGTTGCTGGTTCGCTGTTTGCCACTGGAAACATGCAGCATCATGTGCAGAAAACCACCCACCCCAGCACGTTCTGCTGACTCTGCGTTATTCCCGCTGCGGTAATATACCTGCAGGTGTGGACTCAGCCAGCCCGCTGTTAGAAATCCTCGTCACACACACACACACACACACACAGGCACACATGCAACGGAAAGCCAATCCGTAATAATAATTGTCAGGTTGAACGTGACAGATTAGCCGTGCTGTTTTACTTCTGATGAACTCTGTGACCCCTCGGATTATAAATCTGCAGGTTGTGCAGATCAAACTCAATAAAGGTTTCATTCGAACAAAGCCGAGTGCGCACTCCTCGTCAGTCACGCATGCATGCCGGCGCGCGCGCACACACATGGTTGCACACCGACGCGTAGCGCGCGCGCACACACACACACACACGTGTGCATTCAGAGAGCTTAGGGGAGATTTGTGAGATCTTGTAAAAACACATAGAGAAACGAGAGGCTCAGACTAGTTGCCTTTCATGTTCTGCAGGCTGGAGAGAGAGAGAGAGGGAGAGGGAGAGACGGGGGCGAGCGAGCCTGTCAATATGAGACAGGCATTAACAAGTTGTGATGTTTGGCTTTCACGGTACAGTGGGGCGGATATTCCACGAAAAGTTCGGGTACGGCTTGCATGACACAACATTTGTTAAGTGGAGGTCATAATAATATATATATATAAAAAAAAAAAAAATTGACACTTTAATAAACTTAATTTTCTTAGCTTTTTTAGTTTTAAATGTAAGCCCCGAGGTCGTCTACGTCTGGAATTCTATTGTGGATCAAAGATTTATAACCATTATATAACATTTATTGTGAGTCCAGAGAGACTTTCATTACGCCCCCCCACCACACACACACACACACACACACACGCACACCATGGGGAAACTTCTCGCATGCAAATGTTTTTAGAGTTCGGACCAATATTTTTACACCACCATGAAATCCACAAATTCGGGATCATTCCTGAATAATGCAGCAAAGTAAATATCAGCAGATGTTGCTTCATATATGAAACACCGATAGATGTCTTTTTCTTTCTAGATATAATTTTTTATTTTTTTTTTCCTCTCTCTGCCGTCACCCTAGCCTCTTTGGCGTGCTGGCTCCCTCCGTGACTGACAGCTCTAACAATATGGATCTGTCCCGGGGCGGAGTGGAACCGTGATTTGGTCCGTACCCATAACTCTTCCCCGTTTCGTGTCTCTTTCCCTTAGACTCACACGCCCACACACAACCACCACAAACGCAAGAACCAGCACATTCGCTGGCTTTCTGAGAATCTGCCCGACGAGTTGGATCTCGGGTTTGAGCCGAAAAATTCAATCAAAACCTGACAGCAGAGAATTATGGCGCACAAAAGATAAGCTGCCATGTAAATGCCTTTTAACATCAACATGAGTTACGTGTCGTGACGGGGGACTTTATATAATGTGTATATATATAAGTGTCGGGTTCCAGGAGCAGACATCACCATGGTTACTATATATCTTAGCCATAATGCAATCTCCTGTTTTTCCTCCACTTGGGATACATCTATGAAGCTCAGACCTCCGAGTTCTAATTGTGTTTTCACCATTGCAGAAATACTATTCATACCGTGGCGGAGCCCAGGAATGTGGAGCAGCCACGGTTGTTGTGTGTCGTGAGACATCCATCATCCATCAGCCATCCAGCAAGCCCTCCGCCCGGGCTCAGGGACCGGGCCCTCAGGCGGCGCCTGTCAATCAACCGCCACTCTGTCATTACCCGACACAGCCGAGGATCTGCAGATGGAATTTAAATCATCATCATCATCATCATCATCGTTTCTCCGTCTTCCTTCAGAGGGTGGCGAACCTTCGTCATTTGAAAGGTATTTAAAAGGAGATGATTATTTATGGCATTTGCACTTTTGGTTGAATTGAGGATTTGAGATTGGAAGAATATCGTCTTTTGGCTTTTAGGGGCCGTCCTTAAATTCAGCTCCGAGCCTGAGCGTTATTGCCGCGCCGTTATTGCCTATTATGTCCCGCTTATGCGACGTGTTCTCTTCGTGTAGCCATTCATTTTCAATAAATGACAAATCTAAACTCGGCGACGACCATCAAATAAAACTAAAGTTTTATTTTGTGATGTCAAGCCACAGGAAAGTGTTTCACACCATTTAACGATTCCACTCCACTGCACTGATTCATGTCAACCAGCGTTTATTATCCATTCGTATTCTCCCACAGTGTTTTCATTTTTTTTTTTGTACTCCACCTATTTTTAGCCTGTTTTTACGAGACTCATAAACAAGATATTTATTGCACAATCCAGGTCGTAAAAAAAAAAAAAAAAATGAATCAAAGAGTCAGGTGAGCGCGTCTCCTGGGGTTCAGGTTCAGTTGAGCCTGGTTTGCTTGGATGAACTTACAGTGCACACACACACACACACACACACACATACCCAGACGAATGCATGCGTCGCCTCCAGGTGCGCGTCGTGCACCGCATTCCCAGAAACCCACTTGAAGAGTCAGACCAAACAATGAGTGACACGTCGCCGCTGTCCGACGGCTCCGGGCTGAGGCCGCCGCCGCCGCCGGAGGATATTAATAGAAATACCTGTGGTTGATGAGTGATGCGCAATCCCACTTATTCCTCCTCCTCCTCCTCCTCCTCTCCTTCTTCTTTGTCATGCTCGTTTTTCTCCTTTTTTTTTTTTTCCTTTCTGTTTGCAGAAACGGGCCGCGCTCCAATTCTCTCACTTTCCCAACTCTACACAAAAAATGTAAAAAAGGCAAGCGGTATGGAATGGTTTTTCAGATGTGTCGTCACACACACATACACACACACAAGCGACAGTACAACAAATGAAACATGTATTTTTCTATCTCAAAAACAGGGTTAGGTCACATTTCTTTGAAATAAAATGGATTACTGGATACAAATGACATGGCAGACATTATAATTAGTAAATAATCCATTGGAGACCAGTCATCCAATGGGAATAAGCTTTTGGCCACTTCCTCACTGTTCATTTTATTAAAAAAAATAATTAAATCACTTTTTTGATTTAGCATTGAAATGATGCAACATTGTCCCACTGGCAATATATTTTTTTTTTACATACATGTACACACACACACACACACACTGCCTGGGTACTGCGATCTGGGCGTGTTATATCTTATATTAGCGGTGGTTAACGAAGCCTCAAACCACTCGTAGCCTGCTGAGGTCTGGTTAACTCACTTCTTTGTAAGGCCACACCTCCAGAGTTTTTTTTTTATTTTTTTTTTTACCCACATGACTCCCAGTGGAATCCCTCAGACTTCACGCAGCTCCATACCACTTTTAGTACATGATGCATTAGTGAATGTGAAGCCCGGTCAACGCACATGTTTTGTGTTCACGCTGAAGCAGGAACACGTCAGCGTGGCGGAAAAATGTCAATTATTGGAGAGCGTTCAAGTCCACTTGAGGCATGCACCTCTGAAAAGTAACGTTTTAAAAGATCACGGAATGTTTTCTACATAAGAACATACTTCTAAAACGACGGAGTCGTATGAGATCCATAAATTAGCCCAGCACCAATCAGGAACTCTACATTTTATTGGTTTGAATGCAGATATATTTGTAATATAAGATCAAATAGGAAGCACATGGTGTGATCTCATCGCGTGCTGCCTGCCAGCTCTCTGGAGGTGGTCACTAATCATGATCCAGTCTTTTCTCTTCTCTGGAGCATGTTAATATCATGTTAACACACACGCTTACATATTAATGACCAAGGTCATTAATCACCAACATGTTTGGTTATGCTGGCTAGGGTCAAGTTCATCATGTCAACGTGTGTGCCTGTAATGGTTTTGATTTTTTTTAAATGGGTCACAAAAAAAATCCTCCCCCTCAAACCAACACCTGAATTCACCTTTTTTTTTTTTTTTCTTTTCATGCATTCACTGACATGTTGGAAATTCTGATGATGATGATGTTTCACCAGGTGCAGACAGCTCTTGTTGTATTTTCACCATATGTAGGTTTAAAAAAAAAAAAAAAAGTATTATTTTACGTACATATTTACTGCCAGATCACAATTAGCTGCCCACTTCATAACTTACTGTGTCAGACAGTTTAAAATAAGTCTTGAAAGAGTCAAAATGTATCATTTTTATGTGTCTGATAACTGGCATGTTACATGTCAGCTGCTCGCCTGCCATAAATGATCTGCCTGTTTTTAACTAAAGTCAGAAGCCGATTTGCAGCAGGTCTTTAAAGGACCTGCCGGTGTAGAGACGATTCCGGCATCCTCGGACTGGGGGCAGTGACCCACCTGCTGCAGCAGATAATATTTCCATTTAATCTCAGGCAATCTGGAGGCATATTATCCACACCATGAAACGGCCTGTCATGAGAAAATCACAGTCTGCAGCGATTTGCATATGGACAACGGTTCAATAAGTGTTTTCTGGGCTCTGACTTTTTGTCATTCCACAGGCAAATAACAATTAGGCTCTAATCCCATTTTTCTCTTTTTTTTTTTGCTGCTCCCACTTAGCAAAGAGCATTCCACATCATCCACATACTTAATGATAACAAATAGCCTATTATTACGGACGTATAAAGACACTGTCAAAAAAGTAGACAGACGTGCAATTAAATAAGCTGCCTGGCATTTTACTGCAGGCGCAGCAGACGGTGTGGTCGTGGCCCCGGGGCGACGCAGTCTCCGCAGGAGCGCTGCTGTGTTTCCTCTCGCTGAACCGTGGCGGCGGTTCGCCGTGAAACGCAACCATGGCAACCAGAGGAAAAAAAAGCCCCCGAGAAAAACCATGCCGGTTAAGAGGATGGTAGTGAGTGATGGAGGGAGGTTGCTGCAGGTGGATGTCGAGAGCGCGTCTGGAGCCGGCAAGTGACGCCCGCGGCCAGAAAAATACACGTTTCACAAACAAAAGTTTGACCTCAAGAAGCTGAAGCCGGAGAAGAAAAAAACCCGCCATCGATGGACAATTTCTCACTGCGGCAGCGGGGCCTGGTAGGTTTTGCAGGTGAACGGTGGAGAGGCGGGAGGGGCAGCCGGAACCAGACAGCTGAACAGAATCAGGTCGTCAGTTAAGGCAATATAAGGCACGGGGCTCAAGCCGGGTTCTGGTCTCTCTTGCACAAGGCTGGGCCCCTGGGAAGCAGACGAGGCCATTTGCCCCCACACTGCTCCAGGAAAAGAGGAGAGAAAAAGAGTGTATGTATTTATTGTGGCTGTTTTTGAGTTGCTGGACAGTCAAAAAAAAAACAACCCCCTTGCCTTCCGTCTTTTTACCTCCAACATGAGCTTGAAGCCCCCACCATCACACGAAATGATCTAAAGCGGGTTGTTTAAAAAAATCAGCGAAATTCACTGCAGCTATCCACACGCGTCTTATTGCCAAATATTTGTATCTGTGGATCAGTTTGTTTAACTTTAGGCCCCAAATGCACTCTCCAGTACAAATACACAATGGCGACGTACTTTCTGAAACGTTGTTAGAAATGTTTGAAATGTCTGTATCTTGACAAATACCGAAGGCCAGAGGAGCCAGGACCAGAATTGACAAATTCCAAAAAAGGCCAAATTAGGACAGGAAGACACAGGAGACACAGACTGGAATTTTTTCTTTATTATTTATTTGTTTTAAGTCTGAGCACATTCTCTCTGCAGGACTTCGTAAAAAAAAAAAAAACTCACCTCACTCCCACATTAGCATATGCATGACGCACATGCACCCTTGGCGCGGATTCATCTGGCGTGCTTTCCATCTCAGACTCCCATGCCAGGAGACCCTGTCATGCCCCCCTTACCTACCAGCACCCACATCTATAATTAGCCGGGCGACACACCTACTTGCCACCCACGTAACCCAGAGCGAATGATCCGGCGTAATTGCACAGTGAGCGTGTCTAAACAAAGAGCTCCAGGTGTAAGGTTCTTTCTTTTTTTCCCATGAGGCCGAGCGTTTCTGTGTTCACAGGATCGAAACGGGCTGGGAGGAACCAAAAAAAAAAAAGGAAACTAAAAGGAATCCCGTGGGGATAGATATAAATTGGGAGGAGGAGAGCGGAGACATAAAAATGCTGTTGAAGAATAAAATGTAAGATTTAACCATCATGGTAAAAAGAGAAAAAAACAATTGCAAAAAACATTGTGCAGATGAAAATGGAAACAACAAATATTTTGTTAAATTTTAAGTCTGTTTTAGCTAAAGATTACAAAAACAGCAAAAAATAATGACACTTTTGTGTTATGTTTGTCAATGTTTGTGTCTTCAGCGCAAATCAATGGAAATGTTAGAAAAGCTAGAAGTGTCCTCATTGGGGAAAAAACACCATCCTTATATTTAAAGATGTGAATTTTTCCTCTTTTGCAATTTAAAAGCTGTCATAAAATCTTCAAGGTCAATGTCGATCATAAACGGACCAGAGTTGAAATGCCACCGAGAGTTAAGATAACGACACTCCCGCCGAGCTCGTTATATTCAGGAAGTGGTAACATGCGACATCTGGTCACATGATCAGAATCTGTGATCTCCATCATGCCACATCTGCTCCCCACGCTGAGCCAGCACACAGGAAACTCTGACGAAACAAGAAAAGATTTGGATTCACTCAACTTAAAAAAAAAAATCTCTAATTGGCTGATTTTTTTTCTTCTCAAGATGGCTACAGGCAGAATTCGCTCTGACGTACGGGGGAAAAAAAATCTCCGCTGCGCCGCGGTGCTTTGCTTGGACGCAGTTTCCCTTTCCTCCTGTTACAATCTGATTGTTCGACTGTATTTGTCATCAGTGAGCCGAGCCAATGAAAACACAGCTAACATATCACATATAAAAAGCCCACTGGCTGGAGTCACACAGTGTGTGTGTGTCCACCTCTTACAGTCCTCCGATAATAATTCTGTTGACCGTCGTTGCTAGGCAACGGGCTCTCATCTTCATTGGCTGTGTATGGTTACAGTTCAGAGATGGTGTGTGTGTGTGGGGGGGGGGGGTCCAGTCGTGGCCCCTGTTCCAAATAAAGGCCTCAGATTCAGTAAATATTGACTCTGCTAAACCAGAGTTTATGTTCGAGGCTTCACTGTCGAATTCTGTTTTTTTATTTGAGCCAAGTTCACTTTTTTTTTTTTTTTTTTTTTTTCAGAAATTCTAATTTCTTTTTTTGTTTGGAGACGTCCTTCACTTTGGGAATTCAAAGACTGCGGCGGGAGACAGTTTCCATTGTGTCTCTCTCTCTCTCTGAGTGTAAACCCAGACTCACACAGTGGCTGACGCCTGGAACCCCCCCCCCTCCCCCCGCCCCCCCAAACCCTTTATATAAACTCAATCCAGAATAGATAGCTGGTGTTCTGCCAGATCGCCAGCTCAGCACAATCACCCAGACACTCAAATGATTTTTTGGATGAGAGACACTTTTTTTTTTTTTTTTTTTTCAACTTCACCTCAATGTGGAGCTGAGCCGATTGACTCACCTTCAACTCACTTTCTCACTTTTTCCAAACACAGAAAAATGCGTTTTTTTTTATCATTTGATATCAGAAGATCTCTATATTTTTTGATATATTTGTGTAGTTTGTAAAAGTTGCGATTTTATTTTATAACTATTATTTTTATATTCCGTCACTGATCGTACTCATCGGATCATGACACCGTTCACTGTGAAGAGTTGCGTGCTCTTCTGTGTCATGTGTCACTTTTGGGATTTGTGCATCAGGTGCCAAACGTCCCACACTTTGCACCACCATAGAAGAAGAAAACCGCCATTGGACATTATCGTCACGGTGACCTATATTCTCATGGCAGAAAGTCACCCGTTTCACAGACGGATGGAGCAGCTCTGAATTCCTCCTCTCTCTCCCGGAGGAGGTCATGCCGCGTGTTGACACCCAGAGGATGGATGCGTGCGGTATATCAGAGTGAGACGCCATTCATACCCCAGGAGTGATTTGCATTGTGGAGGAGGCCGTGTCACGGCGTGATAAACAAGTGGAGAGACTTTATGAATACCCGGGGACGGGAGCGAGGGGGGGCCTGGGACACGCGCCCGGGACCCACTTAGAGAAACAGGAAAATTGATGGTGCAGAAAGAGAGGAAAAGAGGAAAAGCCACGGAAAGAGACAGAGAGAGAGAGAGAGATATTACATTTCTTTGCTGGAATATTGGATGGCTCGGATATGATGATGATTATTTCCTATTCACTAGATAATAA
The DNA here is from genome assembly GCA_016785305.1 of Colistium nudipinnis. Taxonomy (NCBI): domain Eukaryota; kingdom Metazoa; phylum Chordata; class Actinopteri; order Pleuronectiformes; family Rhombosoleidae; genus Colistium; species Colistium nudipinnis. Next base: position 404,216 of record JAFBJU010000177.1, read on the forward strand.
CTTTTCTTCCATTGTTTTTTTTGTTTTTTTTCCTCTTTGAACCGTTTTTCAACTCAAATAAATAACAATGTTGCCGCAGTGTTAATGACCTCACTTATGAGTAAAATTGCAGTGATTTTGAATCTCTTATTCTAACAGCAGTGAAATAAAAAAATCCGGCAAATGAGTAATAAAGGTGTAAATATTTTTTGTTTTTTTTAAACAGTGATTGAGTGACAGTTTCAATTTGAAGATTTCTTGTATGTAGAGCTATGTATGTCATTTCGAAATAATTCTTGTTTTTTTTTATGTTCTTTTGACAATTGGTCCCATGTTACGTTTAGGGTTCGGGTTCAGTTCTGTGCAAATCTGAGATTTCTTGGCGCTCGTGGGTGGATTGAGCGACTCTGGATGTAGACGTTGCGGAATCGAGAACCAAAGGTCCTCCTCCACTATTTCACTTTTTTTTTTCCTCAGTACGTCTTGTTCAAATCAGCGCAGCTTCACCGTGGGAAGGCTGAATATCTTTTATAAAATATAAAAAGAACTTGGCAGTTTAATACCTTTCCCTGCTTTCGATGTCCTTTCCCCTTTGGTGCAACGTCAGAGGCTCCGCCCTCGTCCTGTCATCGGTTTTCTGCTTCAAACTGGCAGGACGTCCCACACCTGACGTCACATGGCTTCACTTATTCACTTTGAGCACACAGTCTTGTGGACTTTACCGAGAATTTCAGTCACATGGTGCATTATCAACCAATAACGGAGCTCCGATTTTCCTCCTGGCCTAAGACCTGAAACATGGCTCAAATGACCATCACATACCCATCTAATGTCCTTTTAACAAGAGTATTTCATCTTGAAATCAGCTGCAGGACTGAGAGAAGAATTTGGAATGAGAAAAAAAATACAATAAATGGAGGGCGACAGCGAGAGGAGCGGCGAGTGTGTTTTCTAACTTTGGAGGGGAGAGAGTTCAATGAGCTGGCAATCTGGATGTTTTTCCTCAGGCAGATCAAAAATAATTTGCAGGGAAATCGCTGATGCATTCCAACTCCTTCTCTTGTGTTAAGTGTGTGTGTGTGTGTGCGTAGGTGCATGCACTGGACTGGCTCCACCAACCAGGGTTGCCAACACAGATATCATGAAAAAACATTCTGATTGGGCCATCAAAACATCCCACATGTGGAGCTGTGTCATCAAACAAACGTGGCGCTTCAGAGGATGTCTACCAATCGCGCGGCGCGATGAACGTTTCAGCAGCTCCAGCTCGGCCTGTGCAAAAAAAAAAATAAAAAAAATCCTCAAGCTCTGATTGCATTTTATTGTTTTGACCTGACCTGCGCTGGAGAGAGAAAAAATGTGGAGTCGGTGGATTTTGAGATAGTGAAGCGACGGGTCTCATGCACAAACAAGTAGATTTATTAAAAAAAATGATTTGTTTGAAAAGTAAGTGTTCAGGGGATTCAGGAGAATTCTACCATATTTTCATTTTTTTTTTTTTTCTCAATTCAGGTGCCAATTGATTTACGGGCTGTGTTGCTATTCAAATCAATCAACAACTAATGGATTGTATAATTCTGTAATTAGAATTTCAATTTTTACTTGCTGTTTATGGCTTATTTTGACCTTTTTTTTATCATAATGGCTATTTGTGAGCTTCCCTAAACAATATTATCAGACATTTTAAACTAAAATGTCACTATATGTCCTGGAGATGGAGGTCGGCGGTGACAGCGCGGACATTGGCGCTCCCGCAATCCCCCTTTTTCAGCGGAAACTTGTTCCCCTTCTTATTGTTCTTATGTGTAAATAATGCAGGATTTAAGAGGGTTTGAGGAGGAAAAATATTCCTTGCTTTTGGAGAGCCGAGATGGAACAAAGAATGTTCTCTAGACTCCTGAAAACATTAAAAATGTCTTCAGAGCCAAGTGGCTGCTTATCAAACTCAACATCTCAGACTTGGACGGCTAATAACTCGCAAAATATCCCTCTATCACACCTCTCCCTCTCTCTCTCTCCACTGGTTTGTGTGTGTGTGTGTGTGTGTTGGGGAAAGCCCCGTCGGCCGCGGCCATCTGCCTGTGATTACAGCTTGGGGAACAACACCACAACAATGGTCACCAGGGCATGGCAGAAAGCAAAAGGGGGGAGATCCCAGCGATGATCTCGCACACACACACAACAATTACACAACGAGCCAAATCCCCCAAAGTCAGAGTGAAACGCAGTGATTTGGCGAGCGGCGGGGTGGTGAGGTGTCCAACGCGCCGAGCCGGGCCAACCAGCACACTCCCAGTCAGACCAGCGCCATGTGTGGTGTCACGCTGGGCCCCTAATGAAAGCCAGGTCCACCACAGAGCAGCAACACGGTGATCCCGTGTTCCCCAGAACATGGCTAACACACGCGTGTGATTTCTTAAACATGTTCAGTATTTTTTCGTTTTTTTTGCATGTCAACAGTTATTCATTTTCGTGGCGCACAGTGTGAACTTGAATTGGAACAACGGTGCAGCCTCGGCCAAACACACAACGCACACACACACACACACACACATACGTGGAAGGGTCCCAAGTGAGGTTTCGTGTTTTAAATAATGAGAAACAGCAGCTGGAGATCCATGGGTGCAGTGGAAGGTGTGGTCGGGTGAGATGAAAAACGACCCGAACACGAAAGGTGAAGGAGACACTGGAGTTTTTTTTTTTTTTTTTTTTTTTTAAATCTAATGAATATTTAATGAGAGCCAGAGGGAATCCCTGCTGGATCCCTCTCAGATCCAAAATGATTAACTCCACAAGGCACGCAGGCCGTGACAGACTCTTTGTGATAGCAGAGATTTCAACTCACCCTTTTTTAGTGGGAGAGCCGCAGACGTTGGTGGGAGCGACCCTGGAGGCAACGTCAAATCAAAAAAAAAATACAAAAAACACAAAAACACAACAACACAACTCTCTAAGGTTTCAGATCATTATGCAATTAATCTTCGTCTTTTAATTAAGATGATCGCTGGCGAGGGCCGCCGGGCGCCACACACGTGCGTGCGTGTTTGGCCTCTGAGTGTTCCGTGCCGGGCCTGCGTGGGAAGGCTTTTTTTTGTGTGTGTGCTCGCGTGTGATACAAAGCGGTGTCGCTTTTCAGTGTACAGTGATGCAGACGCACAGAAGCGCGGTAACAGATACGCCCTCGCAGCATCACTGGATCCGTTCCCAGCCGGGCGCAGAAAATGGGAACTTGGGTTGAAGAGCGGCTGGGCGGTTGGCCTACGACGGGTAGACGGGGATTAAATGCCCCGATGCTTTGGTATGTCGCAGGCGGAGACACACGCGCGCACGCACACACACACACACACACCGATGTAGCCCAAGAGGGAGTTCCCCAACAAAATCCTGGAAGTACAGCTTTCGCCAAACTAAAATAAATGTGCACACATCATGCTGTCATGGGAAGAGACAGAAACTTCCTGCGGGGTCAGAAAAAAACGCACGTATGGTACCGCGTTGGATTGAGTGAAGCGGATTACGAGGGTGTGATGCATCCTGGGTAATAACACGATATTCGTTCCTTTCCAGATTTTTCTCCCTCTTCCTGGTCGTTTTACGTTGTTTGGCATTTCGTTCATCCCTGTGAACCCACACACACACACACACACACCTACACGCACACGCACACACACCAAACAAGAGTCCATTCTCCTCCTCCTCCTCCGCTGCAGAGCGTGAAGTAAACACACGCGTGGCGCAACAGGAACGCTCACGCATGACGAACGGCTGCGAGCTCATGGGCTCCACGGAGTGAGTGACACTTCCTGAAAGCCCGCCTTCTTTTTTTGGTTTCCCTCAAACTCGCCCTGGGATGGGCGAAAGCCGCCCCGCACAAATATCAGCTGAAACCCGAAGCGGAGAGTTTCTGTCAAACAATGAGTCAAGAGCAACACAAAAGAGCAACACAACCCTCACCCTGCTCGTGTGTCGGCCAAGTGAAACAATCCGCTCTCAGGGTTTCCAAAAAAAGGTGTTGTGTTGTCATTGTCAACCAATCGCGCTCAGATCGCAAATTCAATTCAAAAAGCCCAACTCGTGGCGGCACGTCCGCAGGATGTGCTGGAGAAAAAAAGGAACGTCTGGCTCTCAACGCGAAGAGAAGAAGAAATTTCATCTCCTGAGGGTTTTTTTTGGGGGGGGGCGGGGGGGGGCTGAAACCGGATCACCAGCCAAACGCTGGAGGCTCCTCACCGTCAGGTTCCTCCAGCGAAAACCTCCTTCTCTGTGTTCCAACATGCAGGAGGTGGCGTTTCTCCGTGTCAGGTTCCCATCACGCTCCCGGTGGACCCACTGGTCCGTTCTCTGATTTGTATATATCAACCCCCGAACATACTTTGGATGCCACGCGGCACCTCGGCATTGTGGGGGGAGCCAGGTGGTCGCACTGCGAACCCTTTCAGGGTCACGAGCCGGGTCACGGAAAATCTCGACACGTTGGCTTGAATTTTGTGTGTTGTGCAGGACCTGCAGCTTCATTTTTGATTCGTCCACTCTGATTCACGATTCAAGCATTGAAATTCTCGCCTCGCTGTCCGCTCCGAACGCAAAATAATTGGAACAAAAACTGTGATTAAAAACCAAAGGGAGAAAAAAACCAACAAAAAATATGCAAAAAAATAGGTAAGATGTGTAAACTGTTCCAAAAATATGTACAGTGAAACAAAAAAATGTAAAATTTCCCAAAAAAAGTCAAATACATGTAAATAGGTCTCTTTTTTTTGTGTTTTAATTTCTCACTCATGAACTGAACCCTAAGCTAATTTATTCAATTTTTTTTTTCATCCTGACATTTTTTAAATCAAATGACACTTAAAGGGCTCCAAATATTTGTTTTTAAAACCTGCAGCTCCGCACTACAAGACTTATCTCACCCAGTAGACAATAAAAAAAAACTAAAAAAAAACATCTTAACTCAGACTGACAGTAGGCCTCCACGTCTAGACCGTGACATCATGGCCGGATTAATAATTAATAGTTAAAATGGAGAAACTGGTGTAAAAAAAAAAAAAAAGGGGTGATGGTGGAGAAGAGTGGACATTTGCTAAATATCTTATGTTTTTATTTTTTTTATTAAATCAGTGCACGTCTCTTCTCTGAGTGGAGTGAGCATACAGAATGGAATGTATTGACATGTTACAGGTGTATTTTTGGCAACTGTGTTAGAGATTATTTTTTTAAAAGACTGATTATCCTGACTTTTACAATTGAACACTGGCAAATGACCCACAAGTCTCCGTTTTAATTTTCCTCTCTCTCCGGGCATATGTGACGCGCTCATCTTACAGTAAAGCCAATCAAGTTCACGTTGCATTTTTTCGATTTATAAAGACTTTAATAATGAGTAAATCAACAGAGCTGACTTTTCAAAAATATCAAAGTCTTTATTAAGACATCTGCTGGTTTGTAAACCATTCGGCTGAGGGTGTAGCTACCATAGCTAACCTGAGGTAAAAATAAAAAAAAAATATTTTATTTGGAATTGGAAAATGATGCAGAATCTGTTTGTATTCATCAGGGATAGAAATAAACAGGGAGGGCCAAAGTTGGCCAAGTTGGCCTGGAGCTCACAGAGTTGGAAACAGACCTGAGCAGATATAGGAGGTTTTTATTAAAATGCCATATAGTGTGGTCACACATGTATTCCGCTTTATTCAAAAAACCTCAGTGATTTGGTTTATACTTGTAGCATTGGCGTATTTATAGACACATATTTTGGAAGTCATGAAAATCCCACCGTTCACTTTTCAGACAATACCATTTTTCATTTCATCCCGAGGAAGAATTTATCCCCTACTCGGTGGGGGAAAAAAAAAACACCGTTATTACGGGCGAATGTCACGATCGTCTTTCCTCAGCACGTTCCTGGGTTCGAGTGGCACAAGCCCGGGTTTGTGCGGCACAACAAGGAGGTTCTGGAAACCAGGAACCAGAGGAGGTATGCGCTGCGGCGGAGAAGAATGGACCCATTGTCTGGGGGGGCGGGTTTGCACGGCGCACAATCTTGTTAACCTTTGGAATCTGGCACGGTGTCAGGCTGGCACGCACACAAGAGCTGGCACCTGCCTCTGATAGGCCCGGACAGGGAGGAACGTGGACAACCGTGCGTCTCCGCGCAGACACACACATTCACCAGTGTTCCAATAGGTAAGCTTGCAAACTTGGATCTGTTATCCTCCCTCCCCCCCCGCCCCCCCAAAAAAAAAAAAAAAAAAAAAAAAACATGCGATATAGTTCTCCTGCCGCAGAGACATGCAGGACATTCCCGTGAAAAAAAAAAAAAAAAAAAATCCAACCTACCACTTCATTAAAAAAAAAAAAGCAATGCTTCTTCACCTGTTACGTCAGCGGGGCGACGTCTGAGTGCAACGCTGCATTATTTGAAATATTGAGCGCGTGCGGATCCTTTTTTTAGTTCCAGTCCATCAGCAGCACCAACCCAATCTGTCCTTTTCTCCGTGACACACACACACACACATATATATATATATATATTTTTTTTTTTTTGCTGGTCTGCAGACGGATTTCATGGTCTGCTGAGTTTATAGCAGCTCCACTCCAGCTCCAGGGTGACGGTTTTGTCTGTCCGCCACAAGTGTCGAGGCTGGCTCATTTTATCATTGACTGACCTGAGACAACCTTGCGCTGTTATAATTACCAACCCGGAAAAAAAAAAAAACCCAAAAAACGGGACCAGCACGACGGTGGCTTCCTCTGCGCTCCCACTTTTGTTGCTGTCGCCTTGATACCGTGCCAGCTTCCACTCACCAAAAAAAAACAAAAAACTTGCTTTGGTCCCCGGCCAGACTCTCCCTCCTCCAAGCTCCCCCGGCAAAGTCCAGCACCGTGTCCCCGAATGGAACCTTGCCAGAGGATTCACAGACCCGGGGGGTCCGCGGCAGAATGGCTGCACTCGGCCCAGGAACTGGACTCCGGGAAGATGGAGGGCGGGGGGGGGAGGCTTTATTTTGAGGCCAAAGGCACAGCATGCGGCGCTGCGGCCATCATCCGCTAACAATGACACAGCATCGCTCGGAACTTCAGACACAGCTGCGAGTGGCGGCCCACAATGACTCAGCATGGCTCTGCAGAGAGGACCCCGTGGTCCTCTGGGCCTTTTTCTCTCTCTCTCTCTTTCTGGAAATCCACGTCCGTCGGAGTGAGGTTGAGCCGTCCGTTGCTTTTTGTCTGTATCTGGATACGAACACTCTCACATTTGCATTGATGTCATTATTATATTCAGATTGTATCTGGAACGGTGACATTCCCACCTGGTATGGAGACCTATGTGTCCAGGATGAGATAGGAATCAGATTCCCTGGCTCTGCCCCGCTCTGGTCCTCCTCTCTCTCTCTCTCTCTCTCTCCCTTTGTGCCGCTCCAAAATCAACCTGAGCAAACACTCGCTCAGGACCCTGATAATAATAAACTCTGCAAGTGTCAGTTCTTTGGAGTGGAAAATGTAAAATGTTCCCACTTCCAGGTGATCTGTCAAACCTCAGCGTCCTCTCCCAGAAAATATAAAACTATAATGCTGCTGTTTATAGCAAAATAAATACATGAAATCTCCGACTGAGGCTCCAAGGGACCATCATCATATTTCCTTTCTCTCAGGGGGAGCATGAACATGTTTGTTTGCGCTTTGCTGCCTTGACATTAAGTCAGCGTGGCACCCGTCGCCCCTCGCGGTCACGACTCCGTCCTCCCCGTTTTTTTTTTTTTTCTTCTGACGCCTAATCTGAGATCTGTGGAAACACGTGCACCGTCCACGTGTTAATATTAAAACTTGAAGGCAAAATAAAGGCGGGCGTCCAAAAGTTGACAAATGACACTCTGGCCCAGGGCTCGCCGCGCTACGCTGGATTTGCCGTCTCGGCCTCATCAGCCACACACAGCGCCGACTGGAAACAGCTCGCGCGGTTCCTCTGCTCCTGATCCAGGTTCTTCTCACGACACAATATATATATATATATATATATTTATATATTTATATACGCATTTCACCGGTATGCACGCATGGAGGAGTTTTAGTTTCACTCCGACAACACAAAGAGGAAAATTCAGCTGTTGTGGAACAGTTTTTTTTTTTAATTCACATTTATTACCACGATATAATGGCCATGAGTCAGGGTAAAGTTGCCCTAAGTCCTATATTTTATTCGCTAACACCCTACAGACAAAATAAACAAATATATATATATTTTTAAAGATATTTCCGAGCAATTTTTTTTTTTATTTATATCTTTTTTTCTTTTGACTGTAGCCTCCTCCTACACCCCACTGTATTTGGGTGTGTTTTGCTATCCCATGAAAAATTGCTGACAAAAGTCGAACCAACTTTGTGCTGAATGCGTAAAATAATATTCCCCTTTAAAATAATTTATGTTGCAGTGTTGTGCAAAAGTACCGAATCCGCTGTGCGGAGTCAGCTTCGGTTTGCAGAGTGGAAACAGATGAGTGTGGGCCACATGAGGAGAAGAACTTTTATTTATTTGTTTATTCGTGTTTTATTATTATTGGGGGATGGGGGGGGGGGCTGGTATGTCATCGATTCACACTCTAAAGTTCAAGTGGAGATCTGGACAGCGTCAGCCGCCATGACAGTGATGCAAACCAGAGCCGGGCTCACCGTCGCCACGGTGACCTCACATCGGACACATCTTCCAAGCCCTCCTGGAGGCACATGAGAGGCTCTTCGCATTCGTATTCATTAAAATAAGTAATAATAACGTGATTTAATTTTGTTTTTTTTTTCGTTTCTGGTCCCACACGCACAGACACAGAAAGGAGTTTGAGAGCGCCCTAATTCCAGATGTGATTAGCTCAAGTATTCCACCGATGCTGGCGGTGGAACGGTGACTCAGTGTTGCTATAAAGCATTATTAGCTTCCCCGGGGCGGAGGATAAATTCATCCCGTGTGTGTGTGTGTGTGTGTGTGTGTGTGTGTGTGTGTGTGTGTGTGTGCGTGGCTGCGGCAACACACGATTCCCACCGTCAAGACCAAAGCCGCACATGTATTGTATGTGGTCCGCGAACAGGTGCGTGGATGGTCCGGCTCCAGCTGTTGTCAGCTGACGGAGCAGAGACTGCGGCTACTGTTGTTGTATGGGGAGCAATAATGAACTGATACCGTATCAATTTCAGCGTCTACGCACGCGGGCCGCTGAATGCATGGAAAAGAAGAAGAAGAAAAAAAAAACACTCCCTCCTCAACATAAAGACCAAGATGCATTCAGTCATAGCAGAACCTTCAACTCTGGGGTATGATGTCACACGGGCAATATTCTCTGAATCCACATGGAGGGGAGAAAAAAAAGAAAAAAACAGACCACACACACACACACACACACAGAAGAAAAGTGGTGAAGACACGTTTAAAATGGATGGGTGGATCAAATACAGTCAGATAATCCAACAAGTGAAAACCTGGGAAAAAAATTGATTTTTCTTTTTCAACACAGGAATGAAGAGATAGTGGCATGAAACCACACATACATGCTCATTTCCAGACTGAACTGCCTGCAAACTCAAAAACAACAATTGGCGTGGGTTGCCAGCTCACAGCTAACGTATGGCCAGTCCCTTATTTATTTTCTTTAAGTTCATCCAAAGAGCTTCAAACCTTTGAAAACCCCGTGGGAGAATCTAAGGTCTCGTTTAATGGAGACTTAGCTTTCGATGTTTTTTTTCCTCCGTTTCTTGTGAAGCACTTTGAAAGTGCAGTTTCTTTTCTCCTGCAAAGTGTTGTAAAAATAAAGTTTGATTGATTCTCGGCAAATAATAATCACCTCCTCGCTGACTCTGGCTCTTCCGCCCTCTTGGCTCCCGTTGCGTGGAATTCATTGTTTTTTCTTCTTTGTGCAACTCTTCTAGGTCACCGGTGGGGATCAAGACTAAAATAACAGATTGTGGTTTTGCAGTTGATGACACGTGTGGCTTTAAATGAGATTTGACCAGAAAAAAAGAAATACATCAAAAAATGGAGTTTATTTGAAATGGCTGGGCTTGACCTTTTGAAACCTCCGGGGGTTGAATCATGGTTGGCAGGTTGGAGGCGGTGACATTGGCCCAGGAGATTTCTCGGTGGTTTATCTGTTCATCACATCACGCTGACCGTGTCACATGCTCTCCGCTCCCCCGGGTCTGGAAAAAGCTTTGACTCACCCTCCTCTCGTTAATGTACCTTGCTGTGCAGTTGCCTAATATAGAATGATGAGCGTGAGGAATTTGCCCATTTTGGGCCACGGTAAGTTTTTTTCCACCGCAGCCGCACATCCACATCCACATTTTCCCTTTGAGGACAAAGAGTGCTATTTTTTTTGGGGGGGGGGGGGGGGGGGGGTTGGGGGGGGGGGACTTTTTAACTAATTCACAAAGACGTCCACCACCACATCACAAGGCCCCGTGCGGCATAGAGCTGGCTGCAGAATCAATATTTTGGTGTGTAACAGAATAAAATATTACCCAATTTACAACAATTCGATGAAATCACAGCATCTAAATGTGCATTTCATAAAGGTGCACACAAGTGGTGGCACCACTACAAAAATCACACACAACCTGCATTTTTGTGCAAAAGCAGAACATTTGGGACGCGCTGAAAACCCTGAGTGAGACGCGGCGTCCTGCGCGCCCAGAGAAAGAGTTCCTGTTCCAGCGCGGACAGCTTCTTGGCTCCCGCCGAGCTCCGAATGACTGATTGGACTCCAGTCAAAAGTCTTTTTTTCCTCTGGCACGGCCCGCAGGAAAACAGAACAATATCAGCCGCTGTCAATTTGTCCTCGTATTCCGTTACTTGACAATGGTGCGGATCAGACGCAAAGTATGAGCCGAGTCATCTGAGCCTGCCAAGCGCATATCGCCGTCTCCTGCGCAGAGTTAGATCTGATGAGTGTGTGTCGCGGGGTCGAGGTCGTTTTGTTAAAAAAAAAATATATATATATATATATAATAAAATATATTGGCTCGTCAGCCTCCTTCGATATGTGGAAATTTCTGGTTTACAACCTCTTCTCAGGACCCAAAACGCTCCTGTTACAACTAAAGTTGTCTAGCAGTTGTCAAATTTGAATATTTTTCCTGTTTCACATTGTTTTGTGCGTTTTTTCTGTCTCCTCTGTATCTCCTCCCTAAATATTTCCAATCAGACCAACAACGAGAAGCACCTGGTTCTGAAAAAGGGCTTTAAAAAACCCTGTGCCACCAGAGAAGCTGTCTTTTTTGTTACCTCTTTCATTTTGTGTAGCATCCTTTTTTCTTTTTTTTTTGTACACTTATGTTTATTACCTTTTCTTGGTTTTGTTTAACATTTAAGTCTGTCTTATTTAAGATAAGAAATGAGATAAGAACCTGTTGAGATATAGTGTAGTATAGTAATTCACAGGTTACAGCAGCAACAGGGAAAACAGATAATAAAAATATGCCAAAATAAAAAAAGATATATATAAGTAGCACTGATGAAGAGAGATGTCACTCAGTATGAGTTGATTTGTTTTGATTTATTTTGATTACATTTTAATTTTTTGAGTGAAGGAGAATCCACTGTAAATGTGTTAAAACTACAACTACCTGTCGCTGCAGGTCCTTCCTCCAGGAAATGAAAAAAAAAAAAAACCCTGTTAACCTGTCACCCACCCACACATTTCAACACCTAGCGCAGGATTTATTTTTCCTGATGAGTCAGTTTCACTCACCCACTTCACACTGAACCCAACGGTTCAACTCTTTCTTTGGTCCTCACCCCGAAACCTGATGTGTGTGTGGGTGGGTGTGTGAGTGAGCTGGATTTATTGATCTCCAGTGTTTGGTGAATGAAATGCGTGTCTCCATTTATTGAGTGAATGATGTTGTCACGGTGATGAGCAGGAGGCACAGTGACGACAAATTTAGGACAACAGGTGCGGTGTAGCACCTGTTGTGTGAGAACTCAACACAACATGCCTATCTCCCCCCATGACATAAGAAAAGGTGGTTTTCAAATGACGCTTATATTCATACAGCTAATAAATAATGGTCCTGGATCCCTTCTAGTCGTAAAATATATTTTTTATTTTCTTCCAAGTTCATCCATCATCACGTTTTTTATCACAGGCTGTAATGAGCTTTTATTTGATGTATTTAAGTTTGTTGCCATGAGATAATAAATTGGCATAACTGATGCTAAACCGGGAGGTGGTGTCAGTCAGCTCGGGTTCTGCATTGTTACCCGGAAAACTAGTTCCATGAAATCCATCAATAACGATTCTCGGTACTTATTGTCAACTGACAGTAAAAAAAATAATTTCATTGATAAATGAAAAAAAAAAAAAAAAGGTTGAAAGACTGAAATAATTTTTGGATTTGGACTGTAAAGTATGTCTTTTTTTCTTTCTTTTTTAAATGTATCAGTATTTTACTTCTCCACACACACTTCCAGGATCAGGACATGGGACACGAGGAGACATGAGAAACGACATGCACGTTGTATCCTCCATCTGTGAGCTTTGGCTGTCACTGTTAGAAACAGGATGGGAAGGAAGTCATAAACTGTGAATTACATTTATAATCTAACCATGCTGGTTCGTATTTATGGAAATTCGTGTTGCCCAAAATCAACACGTGAATCAGAGACTGGACGTTGTTATTTTTTTTTTTCTCCAAAATAAATATTCACTTTCCTTTTTTTTTTTCATCCTTCTGTTGCTGTTCAAATCCGTCTCTCTGTATATAGCACAGTATACAGGGCGTGATATAAGGAGTTATTCACCTATAAAACGTTTCACTGAGTAATATGAGAGGAAAGGGGCTTTAAAAATGAAAAGCCACCCCTATGCAGCCCATACATCTGAGGAGAAGCCTCACTGTACCTCCATGAACTTCACCTGCCTCCCATTATTTGTCTCCTCAGCCTGACGTTTATGGCCCATCCTGATGTTTACGGCCCATTCCCATCCCACTTTGAAGGTATGGACAGACGCTGAATGGGCCCATGTGGCTCTGATTTCTCTCCGGCTTCCTGGAGACCTTTGTCTAACCACCAGACTCCAGATGAAAAGTGCACACAATACCGCACACCGACGCACAAAAAAACACACGAGGCGGATGGAAAGGGCGTCTTCGTGCTTCTTTTCAAGAAAGGTTTCTACCGTTTTTTTTTTCCAGGCAAAAATAAGTTAAGACCACATCTTTGCTCTATAGAAACTTCCCATTGTGGCTGAAGTGATCTTACAAGCTATTTTTATTAGTCAGCTTAGTCTCTATGGAGACTCGGGGTGGGGATGCAACCTCCTTTATCGAAACCTGGCAAGTCCTGATCAGAAACCAGTGGGGATTTCTCACTCTACAACACAGAGATCCCACAATGACGTCAAACCTCATGGTTGAGTCATGAGGTCATCTGCATAAGGGGGGGAGAAAAAAAATAATCAATTTCATTTCTCACAGGGACGGCAGGGAATCGAAGGGGGTGAAAATGTTTGTTTTTGTGTTGTCAAGACGTTTAAAATGGACCCCAGCTGCAGCCAGCGCACATGCCTCAGATATTTATGGTTCATTTCCATTTGCGGCGAGGCACCTGAAACCGTCCCACTCCACCCCCCTTCAGAAGAACAATGGAACAGCTGAGTAAAGCCAGGGCCGCCCTCCGTCATCGGAGGGTCTGTAGCTTCATAACCAGCCGTGACAAAGTGTCTTGAAAAACAAACATTGTTTCGGCACAAAAGGAGGAGAAGATATCAGCGGCGGCGGGTCGGCCAGATCGCGAGTCAAAAGTTGACTTACGGAACATGCGGGAATGATGGATGAGGAAAACTGTCACGCGTCACTGGGGCCCCTCTGGATCACATCAAAAACTCCAGAGCTGTCAATCAAATTTCACCACGCAAAGGAATCTTGGAGTGAATCTTCCTCTCGAGCTAATAAATAAAAGTTTAAATTTCCACTTTGCTCCAAATAATGTTGGAGGGAAAATGTGATTCATTGCATACGGTGAACATGGGATTAGGCCCATTGTGAAGGGCTGAGCCCCGGAGTGGGAGCACCTACACAAACCTTTCAGCTGGGTTCATGACAAGTGGGTGAGCGTGATGCACCAGGACTTATGTTATATAAATAAACACATGTTGAATATGATAGACACACAGCCAACACGGACTTTGCTCGTAGTGACGTCAATAACCTTCTTGACATCTACAAGACGTTCTTTCTAGTTTTGAAGAAGCTGCAGGGTTCTAAAACAACCCTTTCTTTAAGCTTCTTTTTCATAATTACAGGAAACATTCAACAAATTGAGAAGATCATCATATTCATCAAATAACATGATCAATACTTTCAGCCTGATGTTTTGAATGCTACAAGTTGAAGCTAACTCATAAAAGCAGTTCTCTAATATGTTCCACTTCAAAATTGAGAAAATGTGTTAAATATCAAACGTTCTCATCTTTTTACAACTTAAAAAAAGAGAACATGTTTAACTATTAACCAGCTGGATGCATTGACGTTCTGGATTCCCAACCGCTAGGTCACGTTGTCCCCAGTGTGAATGAGAGCGGCGGCATCGAGGCAACAAAGCCAATAAGCTTTAATCTGTCACTTTCCTGAACATATCGGCCTCTCTGTGGAAAGGAAGATTTAGCCGCTCCGGTCGCGGCTCGGCAGGCGACGCCCCTCGTGACCCGTTAGCTCCCCGTGTCAGTGGATCGCTAATACGCTGGTACAGCTTCATCGGGACACGCGGGGAATGCCGGGGGAACGCCGGCCCCTAGCATGAGCAGGGTCCCCTCCTGGAATGTTTTCCTAGGTGTCATTTTCTCATTCCTTCCAATGCCTTTGAGTTCAGGAGTTAAGTGGAGCTCAAGTACACTGAAATAGTTTTTTCTTTTTGGCGGGGGGGTCGCTGTCTCACGGTATGGCCCAGGGCGCAGTATGGTGCCTTTTGGCCCCGATCCAGAATGAGCCAGAGTCGTAAAGGCTTCAAAACATTGTTTTTTTTTTTAAATCCGCAAAATTAAAGTGATGATTAATACGGACAAACACGCTGTATTTTATTTTATCTTAAAAAAAATTACGTGATAGACTCATTCCAGATCAAATCCCCCATATGGTTTGGGGGAGGCCGCGCCAACATTTGACATAGTCCATAACTTGCTTTTGGACAACAATAAAATGTGGCAACTTGCTTTCTCTCTGAAATGTGGTTGGTAGAAAAAACTCGGAGGCCCCGTCATCTCTAATTCGCCTTTTTTTTTTTCCCTTTTGGACGGAAGGTCGCGTCCATCAGCGGTTTTCATTGTGCGTTGGCCAGCATCTGGCTCGGGCCTGTTTACCAATGGCTGGACGACAGATGGTGTTGGTTTCCAACGGTTGGTGTCATGTCGGGAGTGTGTGTTTTTCAAATGTTTGACGGTGCTGCGAAAACAACAACACTCGGGTGCGCGACCCCCGCCGGGCCAAAGTATATATCATACTCACACCTCAAGGATAAATAGGCGAGGTGAAGTGGAGATTTGAGGAAAAGTTTTCAGTTTTGACCTTGGGGGAGGAGGAAAAAAAAAAGAAGCAGCTGACAAAACAGCTTCAGCACATTAGACGCCATTAATAAGCTTTCTATCACTTCACTTGGTTTTCCTCAGCGGCTGGATCGGGCCCAGTTGTAACGCAGTTCCAATTTCTGAACGCTTATTATTTTATTTTTTTTCTACATTTTTTCGCCCCCCTGGAGCTCTAGGAATCGAAAGTTCATTGTGATCTTGGAAACAACAGATGACACACAGTCTCCCCACCAGGTCCCTTTAGTGGCTGTTCTGGAGCTTTCAATCGCATCGCCAAACGATATTTACAGATCAGCGTGACCTTCCAGGATCTGATACTGATATTTCATCAGATTTAGGGGTTAATCCCTCCTTCGTCCAGAAATTGGGAAAATGATTTGGTTCTCCAACAAGACATACATACTTGAACCTTCTTTGTTGTTTTTCATCACCAATTTCTTTATGGCAGGTGTGTCTTTTTAAAAAAAACACTCTTTAGCCTTTGGTGCTGACAGAATAAAACACATTTACTCAAAGCGCTCAGCTAATTACAGCTGATAAAAAAAACTTTACGAGAAAGAGGCTGAAGATCATGTATTGCTGTTACGAGTTGCATTCCCCACACCACAGGTATCCAGAAAATGATAGTGGACCCACACAATAAAGGTTATTTATTTAAGTTTCGGCAAAAATGGATTCACAGTTAAAGTTCGTTAAAAAAAACGTTTTCGAAAAAGTATTCAATAAAAAAAAAAAAAGAAGAAAAATAAAGTGTCCATGAAAATACTTGCACAGTGTAGTCGTGTAAAGAATCAATCAGCTGCGTGTCGGCTTTGCGGTTCTGAAATACTTGAGGGGGTCCAAGTGGTATCAAGTGTGTGTGTGTGTGTGTGTGTGTGTGAGGGAGAGAGAGAGAGAGGGCACGCCGCAACTTAATGAGCGCCAACTAATCCTCGCATGAAGCTGAGCTTGACCCCTTTTCGGATTTACCGTCTCCTTATTGTTGTTTCTCCCTTCCTCTCCACTGTGAGTTTCCTCCCATCTTTCCTCCCATCCTTCCTGGCTTCCTTTCTTCCTTCCTTTCTCACTTCCCCTCCAAATGAGACTGTACTGTATTTACTTCCAAAAATCCTAATCTTTCAAAACCTCTGCGCAGGCTTTGGGCCCGGCTCCTCTCTCTCTCTCTCTCTCTCTCTCTCTCTCTCCCTCTCTCGCTCTCTCTCTTTCTTTTGTTCTGCCTGATGAGGTCATGTTCAAACCATCCCTCCTCGGGACTTGGTGTGGTGATACAAGCCCAAACAGAGGGGAGCCAAACCTCTGTTCACACATGAGATGAAGATAGTCGGGGGCATGTTTCCACAGATCGCCCCTGGGTCTCCTCCGTCTGTGCGGGTGTGTCTGCGAGTGTGTGAGAGTCAGAGACCCGATCATTAGCTTGTTATTGCAATGACGATAATGATAATGGAAATGTAATAAGTCTTTCATTAGACGCTCTTTTGAAAACTCAATTGTGTCACCAGAAAGGAATCCTAAACATACTGTGAGGGCCTTAATTAAAGAAACACACTGGCTGCCTATGTGGGACGCAGAAGATGACATCTCCATAATTGCTGCTTTTTAATCCCTTTCTGTTGACTGTTTAATTTTCTTTTTCGATAATATCCGTGTTTCCAGAGAGGTTTGGGAAGTTGCAGGAGTCCACCCTTGTTTCTGGACACGCAAGTTATCATCCCTCAGCACATCAGGTTCGATGCTACAGGAGAACATATCTGAAAATATGAGTCCATTCAGAAATAATACCGTATTTTTGAATCGACTGATACGTTTCACGAAAGAACGAAAAAAGCCCAACACTGGTTATTAATTGAAGCCAAATCCAAAGCCTGACACATCTTATTATCGTCGATCACGTCCAAAAAGTGTTTTTTTTGGCCACGTAATGGAGTCCAGCTGCAGTAAATACCGAGTAATGAAAAAATTGTGGAATCATTTTTTGATGAAATGATCCCCCCCCCCCAAAAAGCTGACCTGTGCCCACATTTAGACATTAGGATAATATTATTGTTTTCCTAATCTCCGCTACATCATGCGCATGCTGGCGGATCTTCTAATAAGGGAACTATCAGCCATTGATCCCCTCGCGCGGCCAAGTGGTGAATCATATGAGGGCGAAACTGGTAAGAAACTGAAAATGCACATGGATGACAAAAAAAAAAAAAAAACAGGAATTCCCCCTCAGCAGCTCATAGAAGAATCAACACACAATCCTTTTATTTAACCCTTCAGATGAGACGATATCTTAATATCTTACGAAGCATTTGAAGAGGTAGCGATTAAAACCTGTCAATAAAAAATCCTGCAAAATTCAATTCTCAGTCTCCAAAGCTCTGATAAATGAGCTACATATTTCCATTTTTTTTTTTTTAGAAAGGCATCACGTTCACTTTTTAACACGCAGTGGCCAGACTCAGACTCTGGTGACTAACCCCATTCAAGCAGTCGTCTCCCTGGTGTTGTGTTGTCCACTCCCACGTCCCCACAGGGACACTCACCCATAAACACGTCCTCTGAATGAACGAAGTGAGCGAAGCCACTTCCTGTGAGTCAGACGTCTCTCTCTGTGTGGCCACTTACCACATGTCGTCAACTCTTCACCGTGGTTTCATTGGTGTGACCCCGCCCCCCCCCACGAATCAAATTTACAAAAGTTAAAATAAAGTTCGTGTTAAAAATGTCATTGTCGAATATATATAGTTATATTCTACAATACACGTGCACATCAAGGTTTTAGTTTCATATCTCAGTCAGGGTTGAGGAGACGTGAGGATGCAACCATAATTATTTAGCTCCGTGTTCATGATGGAGTGGCGTCGGCGGCAGAACCGCACTCGGTGATGTTATTCTACAGGTGTTACCGTGGCAACCGGCGTTTTTTTGTGTACGGGTGCGCATGTTGCTGTTTTCTCTCTTTTTTTTGAGTTTTGGTTTCCACGCCCGAGCAAATGGAACACATCTCAACAGCCGCAGAGCTTCCCGCCGCCAAAAGAGCCAAGACGTGAGGCCGAGTGAGTCGAGTGCCGAAACGGACGCCGTCTAACCTTTGACCCCGCCGTGAGACCAGGATTCTGACAGAGGAGGAAAAAAATAAATAAAAAAAGGGAAGCAAACCCAGTGCTGACACCGTTTCTCTAATAAGCTAGAGGCTTCGTCATTATGTTGTGTTTAGTCTTTTTTTCTTTGGAGCTTGGACAAAAAAAAAAGAACGCATGCCTCTGCCTGTCTCGTGTTAGCAACACAACTTCCATTTCACTTTAGGCGATCACCATTATTTTTTTTTATATCAGCGGCTCTTGAAGCAAATAAAGGAGACAGCGGAGGCCATCGACAGACGCGGAGGTTGACGGGGGTCACGTGTCTGTGTCGGCGGGGGGGTCCCACCTGAAATCACTGCAACCCACTCTTTTCTTTTTTCTGATTTGTTAAATAATATTTTCCTTGTAAATAGTGAACAACCTGTAGGACTCGACGGACCCCCGTTATTGACGGCACAGAGGGACGACGAGGGGACACATTCCAGTCAGAGTTTGGAGGAGGTGCATCTGTTCCTCTCAGGCCCAAAATGTCAGATTTGCCATTTGCCAAGTGGAACTACGTCAGTCTGTGGAAAACGGACACCAGCGCATCTGTCTCCTGCGATAAAGGGGGCTAGAGTTACACTGAAATTATCCGTGACTCTCCGGCTCACATTAAAGTGTCAAAAAAAATGGGGCTGCTGCGATTTCTGCACATGTGTTTCTGCACAGAAGGTCCAATGTGCCGCTATAATGGCGTACCTGATCTCCAATCAGCGCAGACACAGGAGGAGAGGCTGGGGGAAAAATTCATCCATTCATTCCTGGTCTGTGCTTTCATTTTCAGCAAATGAACACAATCGAAAAAGGTGGTAGCCAAACGGCAGGTTTTTCGATTTTTTTTTTATCTCAGGGAAAAAAAACCAAACAGGAATAAGCCTTTAATTCCGATACGAGACACTTGACGCCTGCGGAAGGGGTTAATGTTGCATGAAAAAAGTGAATTCAGACGTTTGAGGTGCATGGGTCTGGTCTGCAGGGAGGGAGTCGGTGTGTGTGTGTGTGTCAGGTTGGCACTGGGCTGCCGACGCGCACATATCTCCGTGTCAGCAGTGGCACTGTTTGTTTTGGATACGCTCCGTATTATATAGACGTGTCCAGCAGCCAACTTCTCCTCACAATTAGTGACACGCAAGAATTTTCTTTGGCACCACGTCAGCTGGTTTTTGTTTTCGTAGCCTCCAACTTTTTCCAATACCCCCCCAAAAAAAAGAAAGAAAAAGATGGGGCTGTGCGATAAGAGTGCACGAGCGAGTTTCATCTTTTATGCGTGTGGGTGTGTGTGTGAGAGCTAATCCTTCTTGCGCCGTCTCACTTTTGCATCACTCGTAACTCAACACACCCAATAAAAAAAAAAAAAAAGCGTTCTGCTAATGTTTAAAGGACAGACAATGGTAATCTCACACCAGCGGTGACACGGACACTGGCGTAGCTGGCAGCCGTGCCACTGTGGATACACTACCTCATCATAACCACTGAGGAGAGAGAGAGAGAGAGAGAGAGAGAGAGCGAGAGGATGCTGCCTCTGACCAAAAGGGCGGAGGGGCTGGAAACCAGGCAGGAATTTTCAGTCAGTGAACTGGCAGAGATGGACGCCATGGCGCGCTCTGTAAGGGCAGCGCCCCGGGAGGAATCCGAGGGTGATGGTCAAGGCAAGAATGCAGAGGTGGTGCCAAGGAGCCTCGGCGGCGGCGGCGGCGGCGGCGAGATTTTCCACGCCGCAGAGCTCGCCAGGCATGTGCACGGAGGGATTGCGTGCTGAGGAGGTGGGGGGGGGGGGGGGGGGACCTCATCATATATTATATGACCTCCACCAGGCAAAGGTCTTGTGAGGGGGCTGTAAACGTTAGTGGCTCTGTCAGTTTTTTGGCGGGGGATTCGGTTAAAGTTCAAGTTACCGTAACATCACACACACACACACATCAACCGTCCTAATTATTGGTTGTTCCCATTTTATAGCTTCTCGTTGCTAGTAAAAGAAACAACCTGGAATGTTTCAGTCTTTGTGATCCCAGCCCTATATATATTATATATAGATATATATATATATCTATATATAAACAGACACTGATCCTTTTGTTTTACAACATAATCTCTGAATTTGGTTGGGTGTTTCTTTTGAGCATGGATCTGACTGGAGGAGTTCAGCGCAAACCAAATGTGCAACTTCATTATTATGGTCTAAATCTATAAAAAAAAATCTATAAAAGACTTGAGCAAGAGTTTGGCTAGTTTACAGGAATAGGACCTGACTTTTTGTGAGCTGCCCTTTTTGACCAAATTAAAAAAAATGAAACAGAACAATCTGAGAAACGCTTATCATACTTTGTTTCAATGGTTTGAAACGACAGGAAGTGAGCTTTATGAAGCCGTAGCGTGAGGGGGGGACTTCACGTGATTTTTCTCCTGTTGAACACCTGGTAGTTCCCTTTTCTGACCAATCCGTTGAAATAAAGCTTTTATTTTGACACACGGCAGGAATCTCCCATCGGCTAAAGATGCTGTTTTTGTAATGGTACATTCAATAGTCATCACAACACACATAGAGCCCTGCAGGTACCCTTTCTGTGTGTGTGTGTGTGTGTGTGGGGGGGGGGGGGGGGCAAGTTTGGCCGAAAACCCAGAATATTCCACCTCCTTTCCCACGTTTCAACTTTGATGGTCACTGAGCGTTTGACATGCGTCAACATCTCCTCTGCTGGAATCTTCTTCTGTTATCATTTCCATCCCTGTGTCAGTTAGTGTGTGTGTGCTGCAGATCTGAGCCTGATCTCTGCTGGATTTGAGTCATAACGCAACAGGAATCATTTGTTTTTTCGTTTTTTCTCTCATCCTGTCTCCGCCAGGCACACCGTGCGGCGAGTGCGTCACAGGATGGGCTGAGGGTGTGCGTCCAAACAGGACATCCCGGGGTGACCTCTGAGTCAGAGGATGAGTCGTTACATCACACGGCGTCAGCGCTGGACGATAACGTGCGAGTTTGAAAAAAAGCCACAATATGGATTAAAAGCTACGCCACTGATATATATCATATATGCATTTTTTTTTTGTCCCTTCACAGATTTCAGAACAACAAATAAATTATTACTTCTCAGTAGTACGCAAATGAAAGAGCGCTGCGCCGCACATCATGTTTCATGACAGTGAAGGTGTGGGAGGCCTCACTAATCTGTAATCTATCAGGTCAAACGTAAATTGCACATCTGATGTAACAACAAAAAAAATATATTCAAAGTTAAAATTATTTATTTATATTTTAAAGATCCATACCAGATATGGCATCTTTAAAGTTAAAGAATTCCTGGTCA
The DNA here is from genome assembly GCA_016785305.1 of Colistium nudipinnis. Classification (NCBI taxonomy): domain Eukaryota; kingdom Metazoa; phylum Chordata; class Actinopteri; order Pleuronectiformes; family Rhombosoleidae; genus Colistium; species Colistium nudipinnis. Next base: position 426,176 of record JAFBJU010000177.1, read on the forward strand.
GATATGCTCCCCAAGCCAAATACCATTAGCATCATTTCGCCTCAAACTAAACCAAGTAAAAAAAAAAAAAAGCTCTTCCCATGTTATGTGACGTAAATGACCATTTTAGTTTTTGGCACCCACCCAGCTCCTCTCCAACACCCGAGCCTTAGCTTGGAGTTGCAAAATGGCATATTGCATTACTAAACATCCTCCAAAGGTATAATTACAAGATAATTATATGCATTACATCGAGACCAACCCAGGTTGTAATTGGAGTCGGCGCACGATGCGAAACAACTTAACAAACTTTACAATCCTTATCACAACCCTAATCCTATCATTAGATGCACTGCCATCCAAAACACCGAGGTGAGTGTTTTTTTTCCCCTTTAAATCTGTGACAGTGGTGCGCGACCTTTGCGTGCCCCCCCCCCCCCTTCGTGCACACACACAGGCACACCCACACACACACCTATGCTACTCACGTTGGGACGTCTGCGCCTCGCACGAGGTTAAAGTAACAAACTTGTGGTGATGTAAACATCCCGTTCCACACAGTTTGTCTTTGTTTCTCAGTGTTGGGGGGGGGGCGGCGGCGAGGAGTCTGAATCACGGCTTTCAACATAAAGCTTTACTTCATCAAAGCTCCTGATACCTCAGCCGGCCAAACCCACCGAATCTGCTTCTGCTTTATTGGCCTGCACGGATAGATCCACCCTTTAAAAACCTTCAAAACCTGTTGGATATCATTTTAAAATCCACAGTCTGTGGACAAAGTTTTCCCAGAATGCACTGAGGACACGGAGGCTTCAGATGATTTAGGCACGTCCTGAAAACAGGCTCATGAAGCAAATGGATCACCTCCACTGGCTCCTGGAAACATCTGAGCGTCTCTAATTCCAGCTCCGTCTGCAAGTCACTATCTATGAGGCCCTATCAACACTTTATTATGCATTTGTGCATATGTGGAAATTGTTAATTAAAAAAAAAAAAGAAAAAACATCACCAAATGACTAGCTCACAATTCAAAAATAAACTGGATCACATCAAGAAGAAGATTCACGTGACTTCTTTCAGGTTATAACTCATATTTCCGACTTTGGGAAAAATATCCTTAACGATTTTTTTTTCAGTGTTCCTGCTGAGTATTACAACATTGCACATTTATCGCCATGCTTGGACACGCAGAATACAGAAATCATTGACCAAAAAGAAATATTGTCGGGTCGCGTGCGCCTCATTCATAAACAAACTTTATGTTCCCTCCCTCCGTCAGATGTTTTCCACTGCAGGGATGGATGGTCATAATGAGAGTTCCAGCGTCCCAGACTATTTTTAAGGTTGGAGACAGGCTGTTATTGCGCTGGAGGTAGCGAGGCCTTTGGGGTGCTGGATTATTCCACAGACCTGCACTCCAGACTTTATGGGTCTGAAAATAACTCCAGAACCCCCCCACACCCCCCCGGTAATCACAAAGTTCAGCCATCCATAAATAAAAAGTGGTATCTGCTTAAAGTGTCATCTCACCGATATTAGACGAAGACCGACTTCAAGTGTCATCAAGAACTGGAAAAACAGATCGGATGTCAGAAAGCATCATTCCTTTCTAAGAACTGAAGAATTGGATTTGTTCATTCATGCCTCGCTGATGAGGTTGTCAAGATTCCGTTTTTTTCACTCTTCTCCCTTTGGAGTATGTTAAAAAAAAAAAGCAAATCTCACTACTACCCGAAAGTTCACCTTTTCTTGACTGTACTTGGTGACGATATAGACGAAGCCAGATTATAACAAAGTCTGCTTGACTGCAGGGACGACCAAGTCTGGACCTTCTCAGTCCAATCACAAACCCAAACAGAGAAGGTCAGATCCACACCTCATTCCTGAGGTGATTTTCAGCATGTAGACGATTTAAATCTCAGCGGACCAAGGATGGATCCCTGTGGGACACTGATTTTGAATTCTACCCCGAAACTCCATTTTTAGTCAGTAGTGTGTTTGATTAACAGGAAACTAGTATTGAAATGTTTATAGTTTCTTCTTCAAGTAAGAACTGAGGATTCTACATGAGCCGCAGCAGAGTTCAGCAGAGCTGTTACTGTATAGTCCCCTCCACAATCTGTCCAGCAGGCGTGGCCTACAGTACGGTCACAAAGGATGATGGGAGAACATGAAACCAGCAGGGCTCCGATACGGCCCCTTTGAAATCCTTCCAGCTGGCTTGTTGTGCCGATGGCCATCAGACGGGGTGCAACAAAGGCCTCGCTTCTGTGTTTCCTGCGCGGGAAATAGCACCTGCTGTTTCTCATTTCAGATGTCATTCACCGGCCAGATTGAGAACCGAACCCGCCCCGATGGCTTGAGTTTATTTTTGGGAATGCCTAAGGAGTTTGACCCCCCGATTGGCAGGAGTTGGATTTGGGATTGTTTGGCTCTCTTTGTGCGACTTTCAGCCGATCTATCACTTCATCAAATCAGGATATCAGTCAAACCGAGCTGCTATCTGCTAATGGCGTGTCACGGAAGGTCAGAGGTCACGACCTCTGTTGAGGGGCTTTAAAAAAAAAAAAGTGGTAATTAAGTCTTAAAAGGTGTGCTTCAGCTCCTCTGATTCATTTTAATGCAAAAAAAACATCCGCCTCACAGACATCCTCCGAGTTGCATGAGCAAAGAAAGGCTGTAAATGCTTCCTGTAAACAAGTCATCAAACAAGATAAAATGCTAAACGCCAATGTCGGAGTGAATTAAAAACCACTTCATCTCAAGGTGAATCACATCGAGAAACACAGAACATCTTCAGGTTTGTTTAGAACCATCATACAAACAACACGACGGTACAATTACACACCTGGCTTATTTCCTTGGAACCTAATCAACTGGGCCGCTTTGGCTAGGGCATCCTCCCCCGGTCTGTATATGGAACGAATAAATTAAAAACAAACAGGCCAGAGAGCCTCTGTCCCTCGAGGAGTGTTGAGCATTTAAAGTTACAGCGTAAAGGCCCAAAACTGGAGCTGGACCGCCTCGTGAATCGGGTTCCCAAAAATATAAATCTTCTTTTGTCCATCTGTTTCTGTGGGGACCGTCTACGTTCCTGTTCCTATTAAACAGTCAACACTGTTCACTTGTCCAATTTTTATTTTTTTTAAATTTTTCCATGAAGAACAGTCTGACCTGCTGTAAAAAATCCCATCCTGTAGTTGTGGCATTTTATTAAAAAAAAAAAACAACTCATGTTATTGCGCAAGAACGTGAATATGAGGGTTTGTGACAAATCATCCGGGATTTGCTAAGAGGCTTCACTCCAAATCAAAGGTTGAACCTCCGACCGACCTCCATCACGATCCAAAATGTTCAAATTCTTGCCGGAGGTCAAAAGTTGCGTTTTCCTCTCATCCGACGTTCCATCGGAAGTGGTTCCTCCTGTATTACCTCCGTCCAGACTTCTCCGACCTCTGACCTATTTGCGAAGTCAAACTTTCAAATCCGAAGGCCTTGGCACAATTGGCTCCGCCTGTTTTTTTTTAATCTGGGGAACGATAAGATCCACACCTCTTCGTCACACACAAATACATGCATATCCATCTTAACGGGTCTTGCAAGAGTTTATGCTTCGATATTTTTGCTCTGGTTCATTCTTACTTTACATGCAATGCGGATTTTCTTTCATGTTATGAAACAAACAATCCGTCATTAACAAAAAAAAAAATGTCCATCCTAATTGTCATGAGAGACGTGTTCACATGTGCAGCAGATCTGCATATGGAGGAAAGCTGTGTGTGTGTGTGTGTGTGGAGCTTACATCATTGGAAAATCAGTGGTGTGTGAAGCCGTTTAACATTTTCATAATTTCATAAACAGACAAGATAATCCTTTACAGCACGAGATAATCAGGTCACACGGCGACACACACACACACACACACACACACACACACACACACACAGGTGGTTTCCATTCCAAGTCTCCAGCTGAGCCCAGGAACACGCTTAATTCCAACTTTTCAACATTCCCGCGGCTTAAAGGACACGCGTGCATCTGCCATCCCGACATATGATTCGATCTCGGAAAGCTCAGTGTTGTTGCGTGGTTGTGCTTAACACACACACACACACACGCACACAGTGTGTGCTTTTTTTTTTTTTGCACATGAACTTTCCTGGTTGAAAGTTCACCCTCCTAATTAACAATGCAGAACGGGGGTAGTCAAGTTTGGGGGCTTCACAATCGGCCCTGGCGTCGGTTGTGTTATTTTAAAATATACTGAGAAGGGCACACAAGGTCCCTCGCTTTAAAAATGGAAACGTAACAATGGAGCCCTGAAACGAGAGATAGCTTTGCTTACCCGTTGCCATGGCGGCAGAGGAAGCCGCCTCCTTCGAGCCGGAGACCCCGGTGGCACGAAGGCACATAAAGGACTGGCTGGCTGTTTGTGTTGATGATTGTTAAGCTAATCATAACAAGCTATGAATCTGGCATGATAATGTCTGCCCCCCCACCACACACACACACACACACACATGCACACACATCCACAATGTATTTTCATGAGACGCAGGGAGACGTTGGCCATTCATGGCCCCCGTGAATGACTTTTGCAGAAGCTGAATTATCCCTAACAACAACCAGGTTCCTTCCCGTTAAAACATAAAAAAAAAAAACGAACAAGTCTCCAGAGAGTCGCACAACTCTCGATTTGACTTTCCTCTGGAACGTGGACGACGTATCGGAATGAGGAGCGGAACATTGGTTGATTAAAGCCGGGTTGCTAATCCCAATCTGGGTCAAGAGATTCTTCATCTGTGACATTTTGCTGACACAAAGAAATGGACACACGCTGGTTGAACAAAAAAAAAAGGAAAATTAGCTTTTTTTATTTCCTAATCATTCTTCATTTTTAAGTTTCAGTTTGAAGTTTTCATTTTGGCCACACGAGTTGGACGCGCACTGCCAGCCACCGGACGAAATAATCTTAAATCATTCCAGGAATGTTTCATTTCTGCATGAACTTTCATTTTTTCAAACGTGTCTGAGCCCAAATGGCTGAAGCTTCTTCGTTATTCAGCGGGGAAAGTTTTGGTGCTGCTACTTCACTTTTCATTTTTATTTGAAAAAAAAATAAAAAAAATAAATAAATAAAGTCCTCCGTCCATCCATGCAGTCCCTGCGGTGATTATATGTGAGCAGCCTGTACCGATGGATATTTAAAGGTTCTCAGCAGCTGTTAAAAAAAACAAAAAAACAAGCCATAAAAATCACACATTTCTGAAGCATTTTTTCTTTGGATCTTGACGTTGGTTCAGTGGGAGCCGAGTTTTTCCTCCCAGCACACAAGTGTCTGAATCAAAAGACAAATTTTGGAAATTGACCCATTAAACTTGCACAGATGTCTCCGATTTCAGTTTCAGTTTGAGTCAGACTTTGAATGGATTATTATTATTTTTTCAATACAAGAATGCATCACACGTGATTACACGTTATTATTATTATTATTATTATTATTATTATTATTATTATTATTATTATTATTATTATTATTATTATTATTATTATTATTTTATTTTAATTTTATTTTAATTTTTTTATATAAAATCTTCACGATCATTCATTTCTGCAGACAATTTGACACACAGATCAGAAGACGGGTTCAAAATCTCTGCTGATTTTTTGACTTCATAAACTTGATTTTTCTTAGATTTTAATTTTGCCTTTTTCTATAAATGCAAACAAATCCTCTGCAAGAAAAAACTAAACACCCAGGACTCAATGAGGAATCTTCCACCTCTTCGTGGTCCTGTTTAGTGCAAAAAAATGACCCATATATAACATGCTTTTGACTATATTACAACAAAGTTGAGGACCAGAAACATCACTTCACATATTTCTATTTGCAGTTCCACACGTTTGCGCTCTGCACTTCGTGTCCCAACAGGTCGTTTTTTTTTTTCCGATGACACTGAAGCCCACGTGGGCGAGCGAGGAGGCAGATGTGTGCGATGGATGCTCGTCGTGCGACAGTCGCGATGGTGGAGATTTTTTTTATTTCCACAGAGTTGCAAACGAGGAACAAAGCCGAAAACATCTCGTCCAAATCTCCTCTGAATGGAAACAGAGGGGGCCGCACATGCCAGATAATCGTTCTTTCTCTCTGTTGCGAAAAAGAAAAAAGAGTCAGAGACGAGTGTTTAATAAATGGGGTCGACAGAAAGAACGTCCCAAGTGTTTTAATGTCTCTGCTGAGAGGAGACATAAGTAGCTGCACACACGCACACACACACACACGGTGGATAAGTGTGATGTTCTTCAGCTGACTGTCCTCCGTCTCCCAGACTTCATCGGGGCAGAAGAACCAGTTGGTAGGAGAAGCTCTCTCCTGGAACCTCCTGGAGTTCGCCGTGTGCAACAGACAGAGGACCAGGAGGTCTCGTTTTATTTTTCTTTCTTTTATTTCATGAGGAACAATTAAAAGTGAATGCATGAAGCAATCTGTTCCTTTCTGTGGGCTCTGTATAAAGACCTTTTAGAATCTGGTCCAAAAAAATATACAGCATGTTCCCAAATCAAAGCCAGTGGTGAGGACCATGTTGATCAAATATGTTCTGAAGTGGTTGGGAGAGGAACCGCTGAACATATGCACACAATGTAAATTCAAATACTGACTTTAATTACGTTCAATTGTCCATCTGAATTCATTTAGCTTGACTTCTCTTTGACGATTTACATTTGATTGAAGTTCTGCGTATGTTCTCGTTCAAGTTGTTGATATTATTTTTTTGAAGTACGCCCGAATATTTATTCTTTACTTATATTTTACCTATTCATATATCATATATGTCATTTCTTAGGCTGTCAGAAAACGACCTGGCTATCTCAATAGCACTTTCCATTTTATTTTCTAGTCACGGCTCGGAATATGACGTTTCAGACGACTCCCTCTCAACAGCTGTTTTAATGCAACACTCACATGTCCGCGTACGTCGATGATGAAGTCGTGATTTGCTGTAACGATTCTTCCCTTCTACAATGTGTCCGTAAACTTCCTCCGCTTCCCTGCATTTCACCGGTCTGCTGAATCTATTACAGGCTTTATTGCTGCCCTCATGTCAAAGCCAGTTTCCCCTTTTTGAATAATGCTTCCCCATGTGTTTCCTGTAGTCGCTGGGGTTAAGGCGCAGGTTATGTCCAGCTCAGGCTCCGCATTGGAGACCTGTTGCAAGCGGAGGATGGGAACACAATCAGGGAGGAAACGCTGCGTAACAACGTGGATGTTTTGGGGGGTTGGTTTTCCTGCGACAAACTAATATAACAATCCTAACAAGTAGAACAAGCTGTGATTCAATATTTCCCAAAGATGCCGGAGCAAAAAGACATTTTAGCAGCAGTAGCTACATTTTTGGCGGGATTGCGGTTGACGTTGTCCCCTCTTCTTCACGGGGGGAGATTAGGTGTCTGCACACATGGGCAAAGCGCTTGACGTAAAGTTCAACCTGGAAATCTATAAATCCGCTCTTCACGGCGGGGTAACATTAGAAATGGAAAATACGAACAATCCCCTTTTGAACAATAAGGCTATAATAAGTGCATGTGGAAATGGGGCAAATTGGAAGCTAACTTTTACAGACACAGGTTCATCGCGCGTCAATGAAAATGTGTTTTCTCTTTACGGAGCCGTGTCTGACTTATAGCCCCGGATCACTCATCTCCCCCCGCAATCCACAACAATCCCGCGTAAGAGAATCTCAGGCAACACATATCCCCCCATTGGGCTCTTTGACTCAGACGAGCCAAAGTTGGGACTTAGTTGTACTTCAATTTGAGTAAGTATCAAAGTTTCACAAATAGACCTAATTAGGAGCTTCTCTTGCCAACGCGATCAAATCTCTGGTAATGCTACCCAGCTAGATTAATGAAGCATTGAAAGGATATTGCGAGGATCACGGCGCTGAAACTGGCAGTGTGTCGCACGGCAGTTTAGTAACACAAACCTCTATTCCTGCTCCAGCTTAATTAGAGGGAGTTAGAATTTCCTGATTAAAACAAAGCCGGTGCCAGGATTGCCAGTCTTACATCATGAAAGTATTCTGCAGCCCAGGAGTCTTTGGAGGGATTGGAGTGGATTTAAAAAGTATGGAATCTAAACTTTGCTGGCAGAACACGGGGATAATTAGTGCGTATTGGCTTTATCTTCCATTACGCTCCACGGTGAATACAGTAATCTGCTCCCCGTTCCATTCAAGTGGCTCCAACAACCACAAACCAGGAAAGAAAAAAAAAACAAAAATCAAATGTCTGTGCATCGCCACTAATGTGCCACAGCATGTCAGATTAGCAACATGAAAATGTTCAGAGGACTTAATTGCATTGACGTAAATGGCGGATTAAAAGCTTTTTTATAATCTAGAATGAAATTGTCATGTGATAGTCAATATTAGAAAAAAAACAAAGCTCCACTACTGGAAATGAGTGAATGAGCTGTGATTTTATGCAAACGTCTCAATGTACTTTATAGGTCTTCAGACTCTCTCTCGCGCATGCACACGCCCCCACACATAAAGACATGCAATTTGCATACTATATTTGCATATTATAACATTGCATTTGTTATTACATACGCAGTTGGCACCACATTAGCATTTCCCATTCTGGGACACACAAGCATCCTTTCTGCAACAATGACAATGAGCAATACCTCCAACGGAATGCAGCCAAGTGAGACTAATACAGCAACACAATAGCACACAATCAACAGTAACAACTTTATAAAGGGAAGGGCCGCGATTGGCTGCGCTATACACTCCACCGGATATCACCCTGCTGAGCATGGCAACAACATGTTCCCCACAAGAAACAACAAAACGGTTGAACAAAAACTCACACACACACACAAACACTGACAAGAAAAAAACTGTCACAATAACAAGTCATTTTTTTGGATTTGTTCCCAAAAACTGTTATCAGGCTCATGGTTTTCACACACTTAGGCCCCAGCCAGCCCCATCACTCGCCATCTCGTCCCCCGAGCGCTGAGAGGCCCGTGCTTCTGGTTTCCAAAATAAGTCATCAACAGGAGCCTCTCTGTGGGCCCGGGACAAAGGCCGGGCTGATAGGAGCCCAGAGCTCTCGCATTGTGGCCCCCAAACAGCTGAAGACAAGCGCAACAAGCTGATGCTCCGCTGGACTGCAGCTTTCACAAAAAAAAAAAAAAAAAAGGATATTGGACTCTTAAAGCGCCTCTATCCATGAAAAAGCCTTTAAGTGCTTTGCATCAGGCCAAGACAAGTACAGTACATTTTGTTCCCAAAAGACACCCCCCCAACACACACGCACACACACACACACACCATACTCCCACTTGTTATTAGATGAGATGTGATGCTGTGGCAAAAAATGAGGCTCCCTCATTTGACCTTTTTAAAGCATTTAAGATTTTGTGTATTTCCTCACACTGAAGTGTTTCGTTGTGTTTACGTTGACAAAGATTAGCTCATGCAGTCACACCGTGCAGTTCTACGTGACATTCCCCACTCGTCTTACAGTTTTCATCACTATGACAAACCACACAAAGTTACAATGTGACTCATGTGAGATCTGATATAATGGGAGGAGGTAATAGTGTGCGGGTGCGTGTGTGCAGGTGTCCCGTTACGGCGTTGGAGGGACGAAGATATCGGAATACATCAAATGGATCAACATGGTCAACGCTGAAATCTAATTCAATCAGCTGCACCCGTAACAAAGTCCCCGAGATGCCTGTAATCCAACCCACAAGGTTACACAACAACTACACAATTTACACCGTCTGCTGCTCTGCAGCAAATCACAAAGTGCATCGTGGACTTTGTGTGGACGACAAACCCCAGAAATGATCCACGCTAATATGAACGTTCAATTGCTTCCATCACAGTCCATTTGTGTTGTGCCAGAACTGATGCATTGTGGGCTACCTCTTTGATGCCGACCAGTAATGTGAGAAAAAAGGGCAGCCGCACGAAATTCACCTGACCTGCAATCAGAAGGTCAAATTCTCTGTGTGCACAAAGTCATCTTCTCTATGGTCCAGGTTGCTTCATTACGCAATTGCACAATTCCTGCTGATGTATAAACTTTTTTTTATATATATATATATATATCTGCACCGAGTAAAAAAAAAAAACGGCAGATGTGATCTGGCGTGATTTGTTTCATTTTCCCCACTGTTTCCCAGCCTTGTTTCTCTGTTTTGTCAGGTTTGTCAGGTTTGTGTGTGCGGTTCAACACTCCAGAAGCTCCAGTCGCTGGTTTTGTCAACACCACACCACATAAAAGTAAAAAAGACGCAGCAGAAAACGTCCTCGGGCAAAGAAGAGACATCAAGAATGAAGAAAAACCTGTTGTTTTAGATCTAAAGTAACTAAACTCAACTGTGGGAACAGAAACTGTCCAGAAGGTCCACCAACATCTGCATAACACACAACTCTCCCGATTCTCACCAGGATTAAATGAACAATCATAGTATAACACATTACACTTGTAACTCATGTTGTGTCCCACTTGCAATGACTCTAACTTAAAGATGGCACCGTTTCATAACAGTCCGACGTCATACCCAAGATAAATATACCGGTGACAAAGTCCAATTAGCTCTGTGACTTTGTGGCTAAACCCCTTGAGGACATTTTCTGTCGTGCACTGAGACGCATGATTACGCATGGACACGACTAAAGCCTAATATCGTTTCTTTTCCTTTTTATGGTGTGTGCATAAACGTGCCACAAACCTTAGGGTATATCCCATTGGTGGGTTGGGTCCAAACATTTAGGAACTGAGTGAAACCCGAGTTCCTAAATGTGAGGGAAACAAATTTGTTCATATTTGATCATATTTTAAAACATTTCATCATTTAGAATACAGTAATTAGGGCAAAGATTCGCCATTTTAAAGAAGAACGCCATTTTTTCTCCACCGTTAGCACATTTCGTTTGGCAGCTAGGTGGAAAGACTCTTGGAGACAAAGAGGAAGGAGAAGTCAAGAAGTGCAGAGTAAAGGCACCTCAGAGAGAGAGAGAGCGAGCGAGAGAGTGAGAGAGAGAATCTCAGGACAGATCATTGGAAGGAAGGAGCAGGCCCCCCCCCCCGATGTGCTGCCGTACAAATCACCGATAAACCCGGCAGGCGCAGAGGGGAAAGCACTTTTCTTCACCTCCTCGTCCTGCTCCACTTTTCCAGATGTTCCAGCAGCAGCACACGGAACACACTGGTCCCGCCTCCTCCGCCACATCACATCTGTCCCGTCCCAGTGTCCCCGGCCCCGTCGCCACAGCTCTCTGGGAACCTAATCCTGGTCCCTGACTGGAGACGGATTTGTGAGGTGGTCTGATGGAAATCCCTAACACCCCGGCACACACACACACTCACATCTTTTTTTTTCACAGAATGATAAGACGCAAATCATATCAAATCTTAGTTTAATTACCTTTGCTCACATTGCCATGAGTTCCTCGACAACGGCTATAAATATCTGAGGTGACACGCTACACAATGCAACTAGTGTGACACAAACGCTTAATTGAGTCGTCCCTCCCCCCCACCACTCTGCATGCGAGAGCTTTATTTATTGAGGCCTCTGGGGCTCAGGGAGACCTCTCAGTTTCCAACCCCTCTGAAAAGGACTTTCCAGCAGGACTGGAGCGAGCTGGAAAGCCGAGCCAACTAAGAGCCAGGTTTTGGACTCTGGGCCAAAAACTTTCCCCAGCTGCTTCCACCGAGCAATATGCAGACCCAGGTGTTCAGGCGAGATTTGAAACCCAAGCCCAGCAGTTTTAAGTGTTCCACAACCCCCCTATACCCGCGTAGACCCCTGCAGAATGCTCCCAGACCAGATCCTTTCTTTTCTAACAGAGTCGTCATTGAACAGCATACACCTCTTGCATATGACAATATTGTGCAGATTTTTTGTTATTTGAATAATTATGTCTCGTTATAACTATAGTGTCGTATCATTCTGAATATATTTATCTATGTGTGAGGTATGTCATAAATAAAATGGTCCATTTACCTCTTTTATAACCAAAAATCATCATTCATTTATTTTGAAACAAGGATTGACGGAGTGTGATCAGGTGTATCCGAAACCCGGCTTCTCCACTTTTACAAAACAGCTCAGTCAAAAGGAACTTTTCGTGCCTAGCAACTGTTGCTATGTTGGAAGGCGGGGCTTAGCTGTATTGTAATCCTGTGATTTTGTTCCTTTTGATCTTGCTAATTCTGCAGGAGCATCAGGCACATGATGAAAGGACCAGCATCACATGGTCAGATTAAGCCCCGCCCCCTGCAGCCATATGACGTTGCATTCAAGCCTCAATAGAAAGTGGTGCTGAAATGTAAAGGATGCCAAGGGAAGCAGGAAGAAGGCGATGAAGTCATTCTCTGAATAAAGTCGTGGGCAGTTACAAGATGTTGAAACCAATAGTCAGAAACCACAGTCTAGCGCACAAACAGTCGCCATGAATGGAAACACCATGACCAACGTGATGGCGCTGATCACAGTGGACGCTTTTCGCCCTGTGATTCGCCCAGTGTTGGCAGCTTTGACCGAGGAACAGTGGAAACTCCTTCAATCCAACAAATCCAACGGGGTCACCGAGATCCTGCTGGCCGTGCTGCTCCTCGACCTGATATCAGTGGTCATAGGAATCTTCCTGAAGTCCCTGGGCCGCGACGAGTCCGTCTCCGCCGTCTTTGTGGTGTCCACAATAGGAAAGTCCCTCCACCATAGTTTTACTGAAGCTTTGGGCGTTCCGAACAAAGTGACCTCCTCCACCTTCAAACAGCTCACCTTCATGATCGGGATGGAGGTGGCCAACACCGAGATCCTGCTGGCCGTGCTGCTCCTCGACCTGATATCAGTGGTCATAGGAATCTTCCTGAAGTCCCTGGGCCGCGACGCGTCCGTCTCCGCCGTCTTCGTGGTGTCCACGATAGGAAAGTCCCTCCACCATAGTTTTACTGAAGCTTTGGGCGTTCCGAACAAAGTGACCTCCTCCACCTTCAAACAGCTCACCTTCATGATCGGGATGGAGGTGGCCAACACTCTTAGCTTCGTCCAACCCAAAGCAGATCTTCATCCGGTGGCAGAGCTGACCTACACCACTCCGGCCAACGAACTGAAAAAAATGGTCGCTACCATCACTGTGATGTTAAAAGCTATAGCTGGCGAGAGGGCAGTTCCGTTGAATCCTCGCGAATGGAGCCGGACCACATCCGAGGACAGCGAGAGACCAACCGGGGTCCAGAGAGTGATCGGGCAGGAAGTGAGTCGTCTCACCGAACCTCTCCTGGACGATGTCCCAGACTGGGAGTACGACCTGGTCCAATGGGAAACTCGTCAGGATATAAAGTCAGCCACAGAGGAGATCGACCCGTTCATAGCAGAGCTGGGTGGTCTCCAGAAAATCGACGTACAGAGGTGCTACATGAGGAGGTTAGCCAAAGCGTCCGTCCATCGGACGCTGGCGCAACTGAGGTTAAAATACCCAGAAGGCACCAGAGTCCCGAGCAGCAGCGCCATCAAGTCCTTCATGGCCAGAGTGGACCCTCTGTTTACCCGGTGTGTAAAAAGTAAATTCAGGACAGACCTCAGTGACCTCATCTACCATCACCTCACGGATAACGGAGCAGATGAAGAGGCTCAGACCTGCGGGTCTCCAGGTCCTCACCTGTACGTCGACATATGGATCAAAGTTTCTTCTCTGTGGTCACTGATGGGCTGGTGGGTGAAGACGGAGTCGGCTCCTCACATGATCAGGATGGCCAGCAAAATGGAATCGGCCCAGGCAGAGGACGCAAAGAAATCCTCGATACGGTTAATCGTGATGAACAATGTCATGATGATACCGGCTGAAGATGACGACTCCAACAGGGTCCTCTGTGAGAAGAACGAGCAGGCGCTCATTCAGCGGCTGACCGACGTCACGTGGGCTGGACTCAAAAACACAGATTTCTCCCAGGGCATATTCCACAAGAGAAAAGAAGCTCTGCTCAGGGACTCGTGTGAGGAAACAGGTTCTGCAGATAACGTTTTACTCAGCAGAGTCCTGATGGATCCAAATCTCGAAAAAATATTTGTCTCCTGTACCAAAAACCAGCCAAAAAAGAAAGAGCCTCAATCTTTCTCCAGACGCATCTCCTCCCTCTCCAAAATATTCAGACGCTTTCTTCATTCAGGTGTCTGATGTTCATCTTCATGGTGAGAACAACTTGGGCACAACCGTTTTAAAAGCGGGCAGAAGTATTTTCTTAAACATTTTAAATTTAAATTATTTTTAAATATGTGATGTTTTCCGTTGATTCTCTCTGTTGTTTAAAAAAAATTAAATAAGCCAACACAACTTAATCCTACGGAACTGGTGAACAGTTTGAATTATGCATAAAAAAAATAACCTTTATGCTGGCGCCAGAGCTAAAACAATGCCAAGATTTGTGCTATGCGAATTAATTAATGCTACGCTATCTCAGTCCAAAAAAAAAAAATAATAATAATGAAATCAAAAATGCATTATGATGAAAGGCAGTGTCACAGGGACAGAGGGAATATTGTATTATGCAATTTTTTTTTTATGCTTTTCATCAGGGAATTAACACAGTGATGGGATGTGCGCGTCCATACACTGACACGCACACACACACAGGTGCCCGCCAACTGCCAAAAAACGGAACTGATGAATGCAAAGAAATGAATGAATTGATTCATGCAGGGAAATAATCAAATAACCCCACAGCATGTATTACTAATTCATATATAATCCATTCCGTTTGGGATTAGTTGCGTGTTGGGCGGGGGGGGGGGGGGGGGGTAAAAAAAGGTAGTAATAAAAATGTAGTGTATGTGCCTGTGTGTGTATTAAAAAGAAGAGGGGGGCGGGGAAATTAGGTTAATGAGAAAAGTTCACACAAAGTCCAACCTCCCTGATTCCATCTTCAGCTCGTAACACAAAAGGCAGCCAGAGTTCACATGCACTTGCGGCGAAGAAAGGCGAGGTGACAGGTTCAAAAGTTCAGACTCACTTTGCATGCCACCACCATTCGGCACACACCCTGATACTTAAATGTGAGGGGGGGGGAGCGGGGGGGCATCCTAATTTCTGGGTGGCAGGAATCTCCTGCAAGGGGGGGGGGGGACAACAAAAATGGGGCAATAAGAGGGGAAAGGGGGCGGCCCAGCGGCGTCCAAGTCCTCCCTGATGAATTTGGGTGGGCGTCGCTCTGAAGACACGCCGTGGCATCGGCTCCTTTTCACAGGCGCTGATCCGTGAATGCTTGTTACCATCACATGAGATAGCGTGAAATCACTTTCTTCACCTGTGACCCCCCCCGACGCTATTCAAGTGTCACAACAGGAACACAAACCGCAGAGTTCACTCGCTCTGTGCGATACAATGCTTCAATTGTGTTCCTAAATGTTTTTTTGTTGTTTTTTATATCAATCCATATCATCAGATCAACATCTATTTCATTCCTCGTCCTACAGGTGTTCTTTTTTTTTTGAATTTTCTTGTTTGCAAACAGAACAGCTGTTTAGTTTCTGTCCGGCGGTGCTTTTACAGGCCCCAGGGGAAAAAAATAATAATATAGCAACACATAAGGGGGTTTCGGAAAACATATGAAAAAGAAATTGCGAAATGAATTTAGTGGACCCCAAAGTAGCCAGACGTTTTTTATTCTAATACGGATCAAGCTCCAAAAACACTAAATCACGAGATGTATGTTTTCACATTTGTTTCTGGCATTTTCCCAGTTTCATACACAGGCTGGAATTTCTGTTACCTGAATAGTTTTCTCAGACACCAAAAATAAAATGTCTGGACATGGGAGATGGAACTGTTTCTCACCATTTGTGGGACGCACACCGACTCTGACGTAAAATGCCAACACAATAATATTGTGACCTACTCCACAGTAGATCGAGCAGTTCCAAATGTTTTGACGGTGAAGGATTTGTCATTTGAAACAAGTGCAGTGATTTATTTGACCTATTTCTCACATTTTGCATGCGTTCACGGCCCAGGCACCTTAATCCGAGGCGACGTATAAAATATGAGATCCTGAAGAACAAAAAAAAATAGTTTTGTAGATAACAGGACAAACAGCACGCCTTTCATTTTCTACATTTTCTATCTGGCTGCTGCGTTCGGGTCATTGAAATGCCTACAAACCAAAAAAGTGGATCAAAATGCAACTGTCAATCAACTCCAAACCTTAAATTTAGAATCCTTACATTTCATTCAAGCAACGCTTTCTTTTTTTTATCTGGGATTTTTTTTTCTGGTTTCTCCCGACGTTAATTCTTCTCAGAATAAAATCTCTGTGCCTGGAGTCAGTTTTGATGTCTGATTTAATCCAGGTGAGGCTGCGCCGGGTCCCAGGGGGGGGGACTCCGTGGGTCCACGCTGGGAGAGAATGAGATGGAGAGCTGGAGCGAAGGGGAAGAACCCAGCGTGAGCTTTCCATCGGGGTGCACCTCGGTGCCACGCCACCGCTCGGATGTTTGGCGGCGCTCCAGCGTCCTGACAGTCGTCTCCGTGCCGGGGCGCTGGCTCCCCGCCCACCCGCCTCACTTTTAATTATCTCCAAAGTCAAACACTCTGTGAGGAAGTCCAGGAGCAGCGTTCCCAACATCGTGTGCAGCGTTTTTTTTGTTTTTTTTTTACGATTCTCTCCCCACGGTCACTTGGAGCGAGTTGGCGCTCCAGTTGTCGTCATGGCGACCGGCTCTGCGTTACAGATCGGGGGCTGGGGATAACGAGGAAAGGGTTTTGCCTCACGTTCCTTGCTCCTCTGGCCTCGGCCCGGGCGTTTTTTCTTTTTGGACCGACTCCGTGTTGCTCCTGAAGAAGAATGTTGGGAGTTGATTTAGGAGGTGAGATGAAACCTGACGTTTTTACCGCGGTGCTACTGTCAGGACGCCACGGTCATTAGGCAACAAATTCGCTTCAGACACTCGGGCTTGCGACACACTCCTTGCCTATCTGTGTGCTATCACGCTACGTCAAACGCACACAACGCGCCATCTGTTGTGTTTTATCTCCCCCCGCAAGATCCCAACTCCCAACGTCCAATCTGTGGGTGATTAAAAGCTTTTTAAATCAGGGCAAACAAGTCTGACTCTGGCTGAGGTTATCCAGATGTAGCTGCGCTGGAGTCAGGCGCGTTCTTTTTTTTTTTTTTTTATTGTCTATGGCTTCAATCTCGGTGACAGATTGAATTCTGGGGGATTAATACCTTACAGGGAGAGACACCTCTCGTGCGGCGTGACACGAGAGGAGAGGCTGACGAGAAACGACTGGAGGCTCAATCCTCCAGACTCTCGTGTTGACTCAGGATTGTGCCCTGTTGCTTACACAGTCAGAAACGTTGTCGTGCCATTAGTAAATATTTCTTCCCTCTCTTCCAGACACACACACACACACACACACACACATAACAGTAAAGTGATGAGTTTAAAAGCAAGTCTTAACACGCGAGAGGAGGAATTTTTTTTTTTGGAAAGGACACAGCAGGAGACAAAGAGCAAAACATCACCAACCTCCAAGGGCAATAAGTTCTTCTTTATTGTTAGCACACGCTTCCAATCGAGAGAGAGAGAGAGAGAAAAACACACATTATTAATAACTCTGCGTATAGTTTTGTTGACAGCAAAGAGCCCTGAGAAACGAACACTATTTTAAGTGCCTGGCGATGCGGTCGGAAGGCCAATTGGACTGCGTGGATCATATGCTGAAATCAAGCAGCTGCAAAATTACAGTAGCGTGCCCTCACCGCAAGCCAGTGGAGCTGTGCAATTAATCAGAGGTTAACCCCACAACCCCACAGAACTTGTGCATAATCTTTAATTTACCTACCTCCTCCTCTTTACATGCACAAACACACACACACACACAGACGGAGACAGCGCAGCCTCAAATGTAGACATAGACTAGATTTTTTTTTTTTTATAAATCAGTGCGGCCAAACAGGGTCCTATAAGCAGATGACATATGTCCCATAATCCCGCCCCCAAAAATGTCAGGCTAGGACAATATCTCCAGGGAAGAGTTTTTGTCTATTCAGACATACGGTACATGACTTTAGATTTACTGAGGGAGTCCCAGTGTCTTCCCCCCGTAGGCTCCTCGCACACATGCATCCCGCCATTAATCATTCCTAAATGTTTTGTCGTCTCCGTCTCACCTTCCTGTTTTGGTTGCCCTCTCGCTCAGCAGGCAGGAAACTGCTGGAAAATAACCCATCGTGGCTCACAGAGCATCTGAAATGGACATTAACCCCAGCGAGGAGGGAGGATTCTGGCTCAGGTTGGGGTCAAAAACCGAAAAAGCAGCGTCTCATCATGTAAAGTGTTCTCCTAAGGAAAACGGAAGTTTCATTTGTGAAGATTAGCCTTTCAGAAAATCAGTGCCACACCTGGACAACGACACAAAGAGCCGAGTAGGCTCAGGAATGTCGCATTCAACAGGTGCATCTATCCAAATACACGAAACTGCTGTGAAATTAGGAAACTAAAATGTATTTTTGTTTGCGTTACCTTTCATCAGTTATTCGTTCATGATCTCTAACCACTCATCCCGATTGGGTCATAGGGTTTTGCTGGAGCCAATCTCAAATGATGGGTTGGTTCAAGAATATTACAGATGACAATTTTTAAACAGGCCCAGATTTCACGCTGAGTTTGAGTATAAACAAGTCGAGAGACTCAATTGTCATTATCTAAACTATTAAGCCAAAATGTGTCTTTTTTTTTGTAACCATTTTGGTTGGTGGCGTGCACCGGGATTTTTTGAAAAACACTGGTTCAGATCACGTTATGTTGTTGTACCCACTGGTGAACGAGTTTTAGCGGAACTTGCAGCGGTTTGTCTATATTCACACCAAATTCTCTGTAAAGTCACACAGCTGGTAAACAACAAGTTCAAAAGTCTATCATCTTAAAAAAAAAAAAGCCACTCGACTCATGTTTGTCCCCCAAAAACCCAATCATCTAAATATTCTGAGCAGACGGATGTGACTTGGCGAGTAATACGTTGGTGTTGTTTGAACAAACGTGGAGTGGGCTCCTCGCGGCTGAATGGGAACGGAACGCGGCCCTTACTTGTCCTCGAAAGTGGTCGCCGTGTTTGAGTGGGGGGCGGTTCATTTAAGTTCATCCTGTTCGGAAGAAATCTTAATCTCTCGTTTTCTTCAAGTGGGTTTGGGTGATGGCTGCTGCTGATTGTTTTTATTCTATGGCAGAGGAAGGAGGAGAAGAAGATCCTTCAACATCCTGGTCATGGATTAGCTTCAAAGTAGATGACATCATCTTCTGGGGCTTTGCCCCGCTATATAGTATTGTGCTGGCCGTGAATGGGGGGGGGGGGGGGGGGGGGTCATTTGGGGGTTAGGGGGGGGGGGGGGGGGGGGGGGGACTCTGGCAGGGGCACATGCGGTTCACAAACAACATCCGTCTGGAGGAGAGAATGCCACCTCTCAAATTTCCACGCGGGTCCAGAACCTGAAGGCAACTGGAAAAGCATATTAACGTTCTTCAAATGACCTTTTGACTGAGAGAGCGACGGAGGAGTTTCCTGGTGCCTTTTTAGGAAATGCCCTTAAAATCACTATGTAAGCACTTGTGCAAGTGATTTCCTATGGGTATATATTGTAGATAGATACACACATAGGAATATATATATATTGTGTATATATTTCATATATCAGGTAGCTTCTTTGGGCTCACAGAACTCGAAGCTTTGTTAGAGGAAGAATGGGTAAAAATCTCAATTCCAAATGTACCAATATTAATCCGTTTTTTCAGTAAAATTCTGCGTTAGGTTTTCCATTTTGGTTCCTTTGAAAAACTATAAATAACCAAGTAATATTCAAATATTAAAGAAAAATAGTCCTCTTTGACCTTTATACATATATGCACACACACACACACACACATACATATACATGTGTGTGTGTGTGTGTGTGCGTGCGTGTGCATGTGTGAGATAGACAGGGGGACGGGTTTCAATGTGGCACCTGTGAAATGCCTGTGCTTATACATCATCCTCCTAAACAGACCCTGAGATGTGGAGTCTTCTGGTTTCTCACTTCAGGGAGCTGCTGGATTTCGCCGGAGGAAGAGCAAAATCAGGATATCTGCAATTGCGGGATTAGCTTTAAGCCGTTGGTGAAATCCAGTTGGCCCCGAGAGCTCCTCGTGTCTCAACCGCGGTGTAGCAAGAAGTAGCTAATGAGATAACGCTCCCCAGTGAAATTAACTTTCAACCCGCAGAGGGTACGGAGTCAAAAGTTGGATTTTAGTTTGAAGCCTCGGACAGATTTTTTAAAATGTTATTTTGCATTTTGCCACCTAATCCACTTTAGGATTTATTTTTTGCCTTTTTGCATGCATGTGTCAAAAAGCTCTTAAAGCTCTAACGGTGGCAGATCATTTTCTGAATAAAGGGACTTCAAACTGATTTTATAATTTATATTTGTTTCCTTTTCATTATTTTATGGACAAAACTCACAGCACGCCCACAAAGAAAACACGTGTCCCCTAATCTTATAGATTATTTTTCCTTTTTTTGGTGGTCACAGGCTAATTCCTGGAGCGCCTCTGTGTCTGATTCCTGGAGAGAGAGATCAGCTGTGTCCCCAAGCTGCTGCACCAATCAAATCAACTCAGCTGCTATAAAAATTGGCCTTAGCTCCGCCTCCCTGCCTGTAGATTCATCTGCATGGTCTGTGTAGGTCCACCCGTTTGGGCTCCTTGTTTTTCCCCACTCATTTCATGCACATGCGTTTTTTTGTTCCTGGCCCCGCCCACTTTCAAATCAAGTTGTGTTAACAGATTTTTTTTTTTTCAACAGTTTCCTGAACAATAAACCACTTTTGATTAAGATTTGCCGTGGCTGATCAGATCTTCTGGTGATTCACGGTGTGATCTGCTCCACAGAGAACGGTAGCATGCTCTCACAGGCTGATTGTGTCATTGTTGACATGGTGCTCATGCGGGATCATCTCATTCACAGCCTCCAATGCGATTACCAGCAATGGGACGTCATGCTTTATCAAGATAAGTTCAAAAAAATAAATAAACAAAAAATCACTGGTTGAGAGATGCAGATACAGATTCAACATGTGCAGCATGGGAAGAAATATGTGATGAAATGAAATTCCTGCCCTGGTGTGTTTTTGGAAAATAATGTCACAAGAGTATTATTCTTTCTCGAGCCGTAGAATCCAGCCTCTGAAAGACACACGCCATGACAACAGTGATCTCATAGGTCGAAAAAAACAGGCGGGCCATTTTCTGTACGAGTTTGCAAAGTTTAGCATGTGATTAAAAAAAAATACAGTTGTGCTCCTGATCGACATGATTAATGTGGATTTTTTTTTTTGTTTTTCTAGGATGGAGATAGTTTAACACTGAGCCGAGATATTTTGCATAAACAACCCAAGAGTCTGAGTGTGGTCCTGTAAGTCATCAGAAGATTAATTTCAGATGGAATTAAGAGCGCATACCTCCGCTAACACTTTAAATGCCCGATTTTAGAATGTCACAAAAAAAAAGAAAGGAGGAAACAAAATGCTTGAACGCGTGTCCTGTCGCTTCTTTGGTTTCACTGTGGTTCTTTTTTTTGACGTTCGGCTCCTGGACAATTCGTTGTGAGCCAAACTCGCGAGATCTGTGTTTTTGAGGTGTCTCACACAGCTGATCACACATCGGCCTGATATCCAAAAATCGTCCAAAAACTCCGAATGAAATTCATTTTTCAATGGCATGCCAGGCTACGCAGATCCCAGTGATTCTGCACATTCCCAGCAGCTGCAATACTGAAGACTGCATATGTTGAATCCATACACATATAAGTGGTGTCTAAAGGAAACAAATCAAGAGGACTTGTGTGTGTGTGATGAAGATTTAATATTAGGTATCTGACTCTAAGTGGAACATTTTCGTACCCGGAGAAGTGCAGCTCTGCCATATTTGCAGGAGCCAAGTCCAACCGCCGCGCTGGTGGTGGAAACATCTGCATTTTGGCTTCTATTTATATCCATTTATTTGATATACTACAGTGTATTTAAGGATTTATATTTGGCCACTTCTGGATTAATCTAATGTTGTGAAAAACACTCCGGGCCGGTGAACCTCGTTCAAGCTTGACTTCTGGATTTGTAATTCTGTGTCTCGTCTATGCGGTGCCTGACCAAAACGCGTGAGAGCGCACATGCACATGGCAGACGACACATTTAACCTCAAAACCTGACTTTATTCACAATTTTTATTTTTTTTTATTTTTTATCCAGGCAGGATTGGAGTCTTCCAGGCTGCATTTGACAAACGGCTCCCGAGCTGGAAGCGCAACGGGCTGGAGGACTCGCGGGCAACCCCTTAATGTCGAGGTGGTAAAATTGAGGCACAGGCAGAACATGTGTTTTATGATTGAAGAGAGAAAAACATGCATCTGTGTTTGTGTTTGCATGGAGGGGGAAAAAAAACAAAAAAAGTCCATGCGTGTATGTCCGCACATGCGTGTATTCATAAGTGCGAGAAGATGCAGGTGGACAAGTCCGAGCAGGTCTTATCTGGCCCTCGTACAATTTCATGGCTGTTTGAACCAAGTGGGCCATGTTCCTCAGATCTTTGGCTGCAGGATTTTATCTGAGTTAAAAAAAAAAAAAACTTTCCATAAACCATCGTGAAGCTATGTAGAGGGAAAAAAAAAGAAAAAAGAGGCTGATTATCATGATGACTCCGAACAGTATTTTAAACAGAAGATAGAGGTCCACAAAGGTATGATAACATGGTCCTGGGATGTGAGGGCAAATGAATGTCTTATTTGTATAAAAATAGGGAAAATATTAGAGCCCAGAGTTTATTTTGACCATTTTTTAACTTTTTGTAGAATCATCTATTTCTCTTCTATCTTCTCACAGGGGCCCACAAACCCAATCTGTAAAAAATGGAGCACCTGTTGTGATTCACGTTGACCACGGCCAACCATCCGCACGACGTGTTTAAACCCTCACCATCTAAACTCAGATTAAAGCTGCATTCACTTTGATGTGGAGCATTCTCGTCCCATGAGGTTGTCAAGGTGACGCTGCTTATTTACATAATGATCCAGCTCACACGTATATAGTATAATGAGGAGGTGTTTTTTTTCCTGGCCATGTGATGACTTTATGTCTGGTGTTCATTAGCTCTGGTTTGCTCTTCACAAAATATTCATGCTCTACTCTCTAATTTGGTCTATTTTCTGTTTTAGCTCATTTTAATGAGTGTGTGTGTGATTATGCTGCAGGTTGTGCTGCTTTTTTTCAATTTTAACCTTCATGTGAAAGATTTTAAACTCAGCAAAAAGGTAAAATACCCAATTATTTCCTGTAAGAGCATCGAACCAACTCAAAGTCTTTTGAAAACCCTGCACGTAGCACAGCGTGAAAACCTCCTGCATTTGTTCTTTTTTTACCTCCAAATGACAACTTCTTGGAACAATCCCTGCGTCCACACACACACACACACACACAGCAAGTCTGATTCCTGGTAGTGTGCGGTCAGCACGGGGTCACAACACGAACCCAGCAACCCCTCCGCATTGTGTGCTCAACACACATGAATAATTTGCTCTGCGTGTTTTCCAACTTTTTTCTTCTCATTTAACTCCATTGGACCACTTTGGATTATCGTTGAGGTTTTGCCTGGTCATTTCTGAAGTGAATAAACGAAATAAACATAAATACAATAAAAGGACCCCCCGTCGACATGAACTGGTTGACTTTGAACGAAGGAGGGTCTTTTTGTTTTGTCTGACGAGCCACATTCATATCTTGGAGGTCAGCTGGATGAATTATTACCAACATACCGGTCCTCCCCGAACTTCACGGGGGAATGAACCCGTCTGCTTGTGCAACGTTGGCTTTGCAATAAAGCGCTCCCGAGTCTCTGATGAGCGAGTGCATAAGTGAGCGCGGGAGGCCTGCTCACGTGTTTGCACTAAACATTTCACGACCTCGCCTCCCCGACGTAATCTTCTCAACGACCTTCTGACAACCTTGATCGGGAAAACGGCGCGTGGGGATGGATGCGTCACCGCTCCCAGGTCTAATTTGCATGGCAGTCAAGTGGGAGTCCTATCCACGCCTCCAAATCCACACGGCTGTGAACATCGCGCTCTGAAGGACTGAGGGGAAGTAGAGGTGTCGGTAACAGGTGCTTCTCGGGAGGAGCGTGGCTCTGCTTTTCTGGGAAAACATTGGAGCTATGTGGATGATGCTGATACGAAGAAGCTCAGAGGTCACGGGAGGCCTCAGGAAAAGCTTTCTGCGAGGTTCTGATTTGGAGAACAGAGAAATCTCTGCCTGCCAACAAAAAAAAAACCCAACTTTGTTGTGACATCACAAATCAGGTTTGGCAATATGAGAACATTCAAGAAATGAGGAGAAAGAACAATCACAGAACAAAAGTTCAGCTCCCCAGAAACATTCCATCGAGGTACTTTGTGATTTTGGTTTGAACTCGGCTCGTTTGTGGCTGAGCATCTCAACATGTCCTGGAGCAGAACAGCGCTCGGCTATTAGGTATCAATGATGCATTCGGTTTAGTAAAAATCCCCATTCTCCACAGATCACACACCATGAATCACAAAAAAAAAGAAAGAAAAACGCTTTAGGTCCAATCTCCTTTCGAGTCACTTATATTGGTTCTAAACCTCTTTGGACTATGAAACCAACATAGCACTGGCTGCCGTCTCCCTGATTTCATCTATTTAACCAGATCCATAAAGAAGGGTGACATAAAACTGGCCACAAACATGACGGACAGTGTGGAAGCCTTGTGTGTGTGTGTGTGTGTTTGAGTTTGAGAATGATCTGACATGTTTTACAGGACAGAGGAGAAAAGTTGAAAAAAAGTCTGTGAAATCGTGACTCACGTCCAGATATGTAATTTCTGCTGATTTTGCCAAGGACATAATAAAAACAGCATCCATTTCAAACTAGAACGCACACACGCACACACGCACACACGCAGACACACACCCCCTCCCTCATGTGAACGATGCAGCACTTTAATACATGCACCAGGTGGTCTTTAAAAAAAAAAAAATCCGTGAGAATAATAAATAGTTGTGTGTGTGTGTGTGTGTGTGTGTGAGTGTGTGTGTGAGTGTGTGCGTCTGGCCTGTTCACGTCAATCTGCATACAAACGCAACCCAACTTTTAAATTGTGTGAGGTGCATGAAGCTCGGGGGGCCGATTTCTGAACGTCCCACGTTCCACATGACGCATTTCAGGCCCGCCTCGGCTTTAATGTGTGGCAATCAGCGTTGATTTAATTTAATGAACTCTAATTTTGTTTGGGAATAGGGGAGTGCGCCGCCGAAGCCTCGTATCCGCTCACATCACACCTGTGGGGGCTTCTGTCAGAAGCTTTCAGCATCTTTAATAGTTCCGAGCACATTGTGCATCCTCCCGAATGTGATCGCCACAGCAAATCTTTAGGCCACGTCATTTCCCGACAGAGGTGAAGGACGTACACTTAGTGCAAAGAGGATGAAAAAAAAAAGAGATTTATATATATTATAAATTCATAAGCGGGACCCAGGAGCTCTAATTCTGTCAAATCCCATCACTTCCACATTGTGTTGCTCCCGCCAGCGTCAACAGCGGAAGCCACGTTTGTTTGCACCTCTGGCTTTTTTATTTTTATTTTTTTAAACCCACAAGTCCATAGAGTCATCGTTCCAAGAGTACGAATAGGAGTGCATGCATAAAGTATATTTAAATAAAGAGCTTAATCTGCGCAAAAGTGTCATATAAATGGCCTGAAATGCACATTATATACTGTATATACATATCTATAGGGGCGGTGTGTGTATGTGTGTGTGTGTGTGGAGGATGAGCGGAGGGGAGAGGACGGGGGGGGTGGAGAATGAAAAGTTTCCACAAAGGATTTAAAGATACTTATTAGGAAAGAAAGAGAAAATGTTTTTTCCTCAAAAAATTGTCAATTTATATAATACGCTGTTAAATATCCAAGTCATCGTCTTAGCAGTATATTGCAGGGGTAGAATGTAGGCAGGGCTATTTGAATAGGATTTCGTTTTTTTTTTGTCGGGGGGGGGGGGGGGGGGGGGGGGGCGGCGGTTGTCGGAGACGGAGATTGATGAAGGTAAACATTGTTCTTCGATTTGACCGGGCTCCTTTCTTCCTGCCGCCGCCGTACAAAGGCCCTGGCGGAAAGCCGTCAATCATCAGCCTCTGACCTATGAGCACACACCCGTCACTCCCACCGGCATCCGGAAAGGTTGTCGAATCTTCAATTAGATTCCGTTTAATCCCCAATAGTGAGCCAGAGACGTATTAAATGTTAAGTGATTTGATTATAGATCAATGCTTAAGCGGGGGGGGGGGGGGGGGGATTAAATGACTGACACTCGGGGGGGGGGGCGGGATTAAATGACTGACACTCTACCTCAGACGTCAGATGAGAGCACAGAGAAGCCCCCCGCTCCTTCCCCCGGCTCATCATCTCCTACTCTCACTCCACACCTAGCCTCTCCCACTTTGGCCTCCGGCTGGGGATCTTCCAGAGCACAGATCCATCCACACTTGCCTCCGTGCTCAAAGAACACTGTTCCATCATGGCCAGACCACGATCTATGGCCGATCGGTGACAGAGCTGGTTTGACGGCAACGGAATGGCAAGTCTCTCCGAGTCGATGCACAATTGCCGTGTATAATCATTTTCATAACATAAGCAGTCTAGCCGAGGTCTAATCAATCAACAAAGCACCAACACCAGCTCTGTAATCAGTAAATCAAAAGCCAGCTGTGTATTCCAGCGTGTGCGTTCCTCCGCACTGACAATCAGATGCATTATGAGGAGGATGATGATGATGATGATGATGACGATGACGATGACGACGACGACGGCTGTGGGCTTCAATGATTGTTCTGAAACGATCCCTCACGGTTCTCATCAGCAGTGAGTCACATTAAGAGCTTGATCTGAAAGAGGGCCCGACATGGGATTTAACACTATACAAGGAAAGCCCTGTTTTGGCAACGTCGTGTGTGCGTGGTGTGCGTGCCAAGCTGTCTGTTCTGAAGTCAGGTCAGGACAGGCTCGCACTTCAGGCCTTTTTCTTGAGTCACTACGAGTCAGGAAAATGTCTCGAGAACAGGCAGACAGGCGGGGCAAACTGACAGCCAGGCCGAGAGGCTGAACGGCACGCAACGCGGGAACGCCGAAGTCAAATGGCAAACGGACGGCAGGGCGAGTGCAAGACCTCTTCCGGGAAGGCGAGACATCGCTTCAGAAAAACAACATCCGGGGAAGTTAGGAAAACAACGCCAGAGTCCGGGCGTAGGGAATGTCGACGCCACTAAGTGTTTTCTTGATCACACAAAGCAGCCTGTTCTGTTCCAGCAAAACCACCGCAACGCCCCGGTGATGCAGCGCGGCACAGAACGCGGTCCACCAAATCCTGGCCGTCACACGCTGCTCCCGCCTGATGCAAAGCAGCGTGGGCCTTGACCAGTTGCACATAATGACCGGGGAGCCGCAAACTCCAGGCGGGCCTGGGGCTTGTTTGGGGAAAAAAAAACAGACATTTCAGAAGCTGAGTCACATGACCTTCAGGACGCAATTGGTCAAAATCATCCTCTAGTTAAGTCAACCGTTGACACGATTGCCATTACTGTATGGCCCCGTAAAATATCAGGGTCTTGATTTTTTGGGGGCGATAGGATACATTTGTTAGAGGCCTAAAGGAGACCCTGGAACCCAAACGGTGAACTTTGACCTCAATTAGTTTAGGATCTAAAATGTTGAGTTGTCACACCTGACTTATAGCCCCACTGAACGTGATTTATGGGTACACTTCAACTTGTGATATCTGACTACCACTAGCCTTCACCGCCCTGGGGTGGTAGATTGTTGTAATTCAGAGATTATTGAGTGTATGCGTGCAATAACCTGGGCCTGGTGTCCATCTAAGGAACATGAATAAGTCAGTGATGCATACGCGGGAGCGAAAATGGTACTTTAACATAGCTGGGACTAAAGAGATTCAAAGTTCCTATTATAAGTGAAGCACCATGACTCGGTGGTAACAAGGGCCCAGAAGTGACACACCACCGCATCCTGTCCACTGTTCTCACTGCACACAGCTGTGCGTAATTACTGGCAAGTATAAATGACCTTCTGTTATCACTGTGGGAAAAAGCTGAGGCAGCGCTGTGCACTTCTGGAGAATTTACAGGTTAAATGAAAACATTTCAATAATGGAAAAGAAAAAAGTCCAAATACTGACATAGCCATGCATAAGAGATACACATTAAATATGAATGGAAACAAGAAGTGTATTAGCTGTGGAGTTTGCACAGACATATTGGTTTTTAGGTGTCCGATGGGCCTGCTGGCCTTGATGTGTACTTTTTTTTTTTGTCTTTTTTGTTTTTCGACTGAATCCCACGCTAACGGGCCTTTACAGGAAGAGGGTCCGCCGAGAATATCGGTCATATTGAACCTCTTGATCGCTGTCCAACTAGGAGATAACAACAAGGTGAAACAAACGACTTTTGCACATTCCTCCGCCGACAGCCGAAACTCGAAATAATGCAGAATTCGTCATGGGGTTAGCGCTTGTCAGCGTGACAGCGCAAGGCTGACTGGGCACGCAATGACCCTCCAAGCACCGGCACAAGCTTAATGATGTAAAAAAAAAATCATTCGTTTTCTCCCAGCTGACGGGGACAGCGGACCGATTATGTGCAGTTGGAGAATTTATGTTCTGCGCCGCACAATCCAAGCATTCTTCACAGACAGATAACACCACAGCAAATTACTTTTCGCCATAGCTGTGAAGGGAGTCACAACCACAAGGGCTTGGAAATGATGTGCAACTCGGATGCTAAAAGGTCAGGCTAGAATGTGGCACACGAAAAAAATAAAAAATAACGGTGTTTTAGACACTCCAAAGACTGTGTGATTTACTATTTGAACGGCGTCGGGGGAAGTTGCTCTAAACATATTAGAGAAAAAAAAATGTATGTTATTTGGCGACAATCTTAGCGAAAGCACTTATTTCCCTTGGCACAGAAGCAGAGCCACTGCTGTGTCAAGGTTTTCAACCACACACCCCTTTAGGCCTTTCGAATTCAAAAATCTTGGCCTAGTGCCCGTGTGGGAGCAGTTTTATTGCAGCGTTCTGACAGGTAAATGCACAAGATGTGTAAAGGAATGTTGGTGTCTTTCACTCATTGTGCCTCAGTCGAATCCCCCTTTCAGTTCGGGCCTGAAAGAAGGCTTTTCCTGGGTGGGTCTTTGAAAAAGGAAGAACCTAAATGCGTGTCAAATCTGCACCCCTGTACTTGGAGGCGCAGGAGTTCTCTGCGCCTTCCGTCATGTGCTCTATAAAGTATTCTTTTTTTTTTTTTAACCCACCAGTGCTCGGGTGTGCATGGACTTGAAAGTTTGAGATGTCTTCCTGTCACTTGTTAAAACCGTCTCTTGGTTTTCCGCCGAGCTATACTTTAAACATAGAGCTAGAAAAGTCCATTTTTCCCTCCTCTTTGTTTCCTTTATCCCACATTTCTTGAGTCAGTTATCAGCTTCACAAACATTTCAGACAGACATCCCCGTTTCCTCTTTTTTCTTTTTGTCAAAGCCTCCACTGCTCTTTTTCTAATCTTTCTCTATTTTACGCCAGCTTTTTTTTATTACGAGCTGTCAAGACTCTCTCACCCGCAGCGACAGACGAGAAAGACTGATGATTACTTGGACTGATGAGAAACACAGTGTTTCAGCAGGCAAAATGTTCCACCCATGCTCCACGGCTGGCTCCAATGCACTGTGATTTTTTTTCCCCTTTTTTTTTTGTTACCTTTTACTTTTTTTTATTTTTATTTTTTTAATAAATCAGTTTCGCTGGGGAATTACTTTTGTCTCACTCAATCTTCTGCGCAAAGCCCCACCAGTGCCAGTGTCACATCAGCCGACATGATTTCAACAAAAAAAGGGTCCAAGTTAAGGAAGCAATGGGAATCTCATATCGCATCTCATCCTGCCAGCACATCAAATTAAATGTTGTGCTCTCTTGTGCCGTTTAAACGTTA
The DNA here is from genome assembly GCA_016785305.1 of Colistium nudipinnis. Classification (NCBI taxonomy): domain Eukaryota; kingdom Metazoa; phylum Chordata; class Actinopteri; order Pleuronectiformes; family Rhombosoleidae; genus Colistium; species Colistium nudipinnis. Next base: position 456,281 of record JAFBJU010000177.1, read on the forward strand.
AACAAAAGCTAAGCTTCCCCCGAGCCGCTGGATTGCAGCAGTGTGTGTGTGTGTGTGTGACAGAGCTTGGAAACAGTCATAAGAAAGCCACGGCCTATGCCGAAAGGCTAGATGGTTATCCTCCCAGAGCAAGATGAAGGCAGCGGAGGAGGAGGAGGAGGAGGAGGAGGGAGAGAGCAGAGAGGGAGGCCACAGGGCGGCAGATAGGGCTTTGGCTTTTGCTGAAAGGGTAGATGGTTATCCCTCCGTCCAGGGAGGCAGATAGGGCTTTGGCTTCGAGAAGAAAAAGAAAATGAGTATTTACAAAATGGGCCATGGCGCGGGCGGGAAAGAAGGAGTCGCAAAGAATGGGAAAGAGCAGATCACCCTGTGCGATGGGAGTTCAAGATGTGTTTATTAGGTCTGATTTCAACTGCCAATGCGTATTCCCCAGCACGGATTGGCATCATTTTTACCATTAATGGTCCTACCTGAAAGCAGCTGGCAGCAGCCCATTAGTTTGGCAGGAGGACAGCTTGCCTGAATCTCACCAGCGCACTTCTCAAGCCAGTGGCGAGTGCCACCCGATAGAGAATAGATCCATAAAGTGTCGCCGGGCACGAGGCGGGATTAGCGTCGACACGGCTTCCGGATTTCACGTCGAGCTATGCGGGCCAGCTTCTGAAGCAAGCTCCGTATTTAGCTCCGAGAGTAATATGAATGTACATGTCGAAACAGAAGGAGGGCTGTGTAACTATTACCAGCATTGGAAACTTGTACATCTTTTTCAAATCATCAACTCTGAAAGAAAAAAAAGAAAAAAAAAAAAGGGCGGGGCCCGTGCAAAGATGGTAAAATGGGTGTAATGTTCTCTCTCTCGCGCGTTTTGATTGAAACTCTGACAGCTGCGTTGTGCACGAGCGAAATCCGTCTTCCTCCGGGCAAAATATTTATTAGTTGATGCACCTGCAAAATATGCGAGTGTGTAACTATTACCAGCATTGGAAACGTGTACATCTTTTTCAAATCATCAACTCTGAAAGGAAAAAAAAAAAAAAAAAAAAAAAGGGCGGGGCCCGTGCAAAGATGGTAAAATGGGTGTAATGTTCTCTCTCTCGCGCGTTTTGATTGAAACTCTGACAGCTGCGTTGTGCACGAGCGAAATCCGTCTTCCTCCGGGCAAAATATTTATTAGTTGATGCACCTGCAAAATATGCGAGTACCTCTGATACGTCACACTGTTATTAAAATAATTTAAGAAAAAAAATCTCTCGAAACGATGCTCAGCCACATTACTCATGAAGGAATGCAGCAATCCTTTTGTACTGCACCTCCTCCAGCGGGATAGTCCTTTTTTTCCCACCCGCCACCACCTGCTCTTCCCACTCTTCCTCCTCCTCCTCCTCGTCATCCAGCTGTGAGAAGGTGTTATGAATGCTCCAAGATCACTGGCCTTGGATTCGTGGAGCCAAGCCAAGACTCGACTGACATCACGTAACCTTTTCCCTGCGGGACAGCCACCATCAAAGCCAACCATTGTGCGGTCCGGTCATTGCCCTCCTCCCACGCCTCTTACGCCACCCAGATCCCTGTACTCTGGCAGCATTTTTAATTAACTTCAAATCTGTCAGCTACCACTAAGCTATGCCAAAGCACACATGTCACATCATGCTCCATTTGATCCTGGAGGGAATTTTTCCCCGAAAAATATTAGAAGGCCAACACACCAAAATATTTGCACAAGTAGCCATAACAAGTGGGCTGCGTCTTTCATCTTTACATTCACAACCTCAGTGCAGGTGTTGTGTGTGTGTGTGTGTGTATGTGTTTCACATTATTTACAGAACGCTTCTGATCTACATTCCCCGACAAGAGAGTAATGAGAGTGACAATGTATTCCACGAAAGAAGAAAAGGCCAACCTCTAAAATGGTTTTAATCTGTCCAACCCTAATTTTTGTTTTAATTGTTATGAGCAAAGAAGTTGTGAGAAGTGCGATTATGGATATAATATGTGTGTTTTTTTATTTGTATTTTGATGCACCCAAAATTGTTAATAGGGGCTATTCTAGAATGGTTATTTCTTAATGTTCAGTCTCAACCGTAAAAAATGACACTAAATGTGAAACTGTTAAAATGACCTTTTCTCCCAATTACCCGTCTCTTCGGCTTTGCGAGTGGTAATCTCAAACAAGGCCGAGATATGAAATGAATGTTAAAAGGAAAAGAATCTTCCCTTTGAGGAAAAACTCCAAAAACCCGGAAAAAAAATAAAGAGAAACTGAAGAGAGAGGAGAGAGAGAGAGACAGACGTGGTGTTTCTTTTGCAGCCGAGCAGCGTGGCCTCAGAGAGAAGAGAAACACCGAACATCAAAGCCCGAGCTCGAAACAAGGTGAAGAGAAAAGAGGAGGGTGGGTACGAGGCAGAACCGTCAGCCAGGGGTTCTGAGAATCTCTGCTAAGGAGAGGAAGAAGACGGGGAAGGGGCGCCTGGCGAAACGGAGGGTTAAAGAAGCCGCCGGTCCTTTCGCTTCAGAGAGAGCAACCAGAAGTTGACAGTCTTATTAAGATGGTTTCCTCCAGACAGCGCGATGGGTTCCCTTTATAGACTGCGATAATAACTACGGGGGTAGCCGCCTGCTCACTGCCAGGGCAGATATCTGTATCACCAAACAACCGCGGCACTCACAAGTGCCACGGGCTGGTTTAACTACAAGGACAGGCACGCTCATAAAAGTTGATATTCCCTCAACGTTCCCACCCACCCACACTCCGCCCCGCCCGCACGCACGCAAACGCACACACACACACACGCACACACACGGTAACTACATACAGACCCCCTGAAGCGCCTCGAGGTGCCATCAAAGTCCTGAACCACGACCGACTCGCTTTGCTTAACAAGGCGGAGACAACACAATTCTATCAAGAAGACAGACGTCGGGGAGGGCACGCAGAGGCACGCGGCCCCCGGGCACAGCGACCTTATTTCCTCCGCCCTGAGCGCATCCCCGAAGAGTGAAAAGATCGTTTCCCTCTGAAGGGACTTTGGATCAGTCAAGGGGGCAGGGTCAGAGCCTGCCGGGTGTGCGTCGCGGCACTCGATGGGTTCAGGTGTGGACGTTAGCAGACAGGGGTTGCGTCGAGTCAATTAGAAGCGATTGGGATCGAATCAATGAGCAAACATTGAAGGGGTGGGGGGGGGGTGGGGGGGTCAAGAATTGCCGTTTCCACGTTTTCATTCCGTTTGCTCTCTTCTCGGGGTTGTTTAACCGGCCGTTTCGAAACACAGCTTTTATGGGTACCGCATCCTAACGAGGATTTTGTTCCTCCTGACCAGAATCCACTTTATTACACACAATGCGCACCTGAAGCTAAAAAGGAACGAAAACGTCTCGACAACAGCGGTTTCCTGAATGAACAGGCTCGCACAAGCCGTTTGCTTTCATCATTCACTTCATTACTTCCCCTCACCAAGATCAAAAATATGGGAATGCTTCCAGGAGCATCGGATGAAAGTGACATTTTAAACTGAGAAGCAGGGGCGATTCATACCATGTGCAATCAGGCAAAGTTAACACTCTGGCATTGTCATAACGCCATGTCATAAGGCTCTATACGTTACATGTATGGCATTACACAACACTTTAGTCATGACTATCATCCTACTGGATCCAAAGTTACCTAAAAAATGCTACTTCGAAAAACACTTCTGCATGGAGGGCAATTAGTGAAACACGATCAAGCAACGGACACCTTGCGCTTAAGGATGTTAGACAATCCATAAACAGACAACATATGCGCATGCATTTCATTATTTGGTAATAATTGTGGCCCAAAAAAACGGTCCACGCACAATGATGCGACACTGCAAGGCTTCTTTGACTACACCCTCTTTTCACAAAATGGTGGAGCCCAGAACTACACTAAAGGCCCCCGACAATAGGCAGGAATAAAATAATAATCACCCAACGGTAAAAGTGTAACCGTGGTCTATGAAATAGAGTATTTATAGCAGTGTGATGGTGCATTAGGCGCCGTGTTCCCAAGGGAGAAAGGGCCTGGCTACAGTTTGACAAAAAGGATAATGTAGGAGGTCGATAGTTAGCTGAATTATAAAGCAGTGGTTCTAAGAAGTGCTCCTTGTCCGTTAACTCTGGAGAAGCTGGTAGGCTGCCACATGGAATAACGTTCATGCCCGGTAAAGCGAGAAGCTAACTGAGGGAGTAAAGTGCTTTCAGAGAAGGTTACAAAATGGTCAAAGCAAGAGGACGGTGGGGGTGAATGCAGTGAATGCTCCTCATCTGAAGGACCGGGGTGGCTTCCCATCACAATGGACCAATGTACTCGGCGGTTGTGAGAGACACAGCATGCATTCAAGTCCCACTGCCCGTCCACTGTACTTAGCACACGTGAAGAATATAACATTGCTGTTGACATTAGCGCAGGTTTTGCCAAAACTTTCAACATTTTTTTTTTCGACATTTTATGGACAAAAATTTGAATCAATGAGTCATGCAAATACTCAACAGATGAATTGTCATTGAATATAATTATAGTTAATTAACAATTAAACATTTTAATTAATTAATCGCGATTAATTGCACTGTTATGAGCAAAATTCAATAATTAATTGAAAATGTATGTATCGCTGACTTCCATTTTAAAAGTAGATAACTAGCATGAACAAAAGTGCAGTAACAGGAATTAGTGTAATCACTGCGTGATAAAATCATCGACAGCATTAATGAGTTGATGCGTTAACGTCATGAAAGCGCGCTAACGTGGCCAGCGCTAATATATTTATGGGTGTGTGTGTGTTTGTGTCTTTGAATTGGGTGTGGATCTAACAAAGTCGGAGCTTAAGTGCTGTGGTAACACAGTGTTGTTTTTTTTCCAGACAGCGGTTACATACTCCTTTATGAATGCCTTGACCTTTGACCCTACCTCCAGCTCTACCCAGCGAGCAGCAGATAACCACAATGGTGAATGATTGAGGTTCCCATCACCTCAAGGTCACAGCCCAGTCAGCCCTTCCTTGACCGGCTCTGTGCCCGCCAGCTACACCTCCCTGCTGCAGACTGACTCAGATGTGCTGAGCATATCACATCTATTACTGCCCTCCTCGTCTACGACCAACCGTAATAAGAATGTGACATCATTGGCCTGTCAAAGCATGTAAGATGATAATGCAGTCGGTTATAAATAATTTAGGGGAAGAGATGTGTTTGGAGAGGTAATTTGTGATAGATTTGAATTTAACAAGCACGCTTCACTGGTGCATACTCAAATAAACATTGAGACACACACGCGCACGCACGCACGCACGCACGCACACAAACAGACTTTTAAGCATCGGTTGGGGAAAGTGGTGAGGGACGACAGCAGAATCCACTCTGTCCAAGGCACAAACAACAGCGTTTGACGTCAGCCAAAATCAACAGGGCCAAGCCCCAAGAGAGACAGACAGCCAATTTATATAACAATGTGGAAAAAGGGAGGCAATGAGCTGTACTTAATCAAGGGGAACTAATCCAAGAGAGATGTGAACAGAGACAGCAGGACTGAAGGAAGGTGGAGACAGCTGGAGAGAGGAAGATAGAGCTAAAGGGAAGAGAGGAAGAGAGGATATTCGTCCGGAACAGGGGACAGCAAAGTCTCAACCCTAAACTCACATCCCAAAACAGTGAGAGCCCGAAAAAAGGGATAGGCAATTTAAGAAGAGAAAGAGTTGATCCCAGTGAGCGCACAAAAACACCACAATGGGAACATCGAAGCAGTGATGCTTTTCTTTTTTGTGTCAAGACCACGTTGCGTAGAACGGTACATTTGCCCCAACCAGGAAACGGACATGTTCATAAGTATAACCAACCAACTGTGCTTTAAGCGGGAGGAGTGTACTTTTACTTACTTCTGCTCCAAGGCTAAGATAAAAACCTACAATGAATCTTTGAAAGTTTTCCGAAGACGGTTGGAGATTTTTAAACTAGCGTCCTCGGCCGTTCGTCGGGAGGCATCGCGCGACAGACCAGCAGCATGTTGCATTTTGCCAAACAAGATTCGTGATTCAGTGTGACTGACGGACGCGCCGAGCCCCAAAGCCGCACCTGAAGCGGCTGGTGGACCAGGGGGTACAACGGGTACCCACAGAGGACATGCCAGGAGACAAAGACAGACGCACACAAACGGATAGCGATGCTACCCAGAGTATTATATAATTACGATAATTATGCGCACGTTGTAAATGAGCAGCGAGAAGGCAACTAAATGGGCTCATTGCCGCAAGTAACGATGGCGAGTTGGAAGACAAGTCGAAAGCAAAGGCAAGTGCACACAAACGAATGACAGAAGGAAACGGAAAACTGGAAACGGTTGCAGACATCCTTGCCGCCTCGGCCTTTATCTCTGCAGGACGGTGGCGAGCGCATGGAAGATTTTGAGAGGGCCTTCAGTTCAAACCACAGCCTGGCCCCATACTGACGCACAAAATAGAAGTGGGATGTCTGCTAACTTTATCCCAAGAAGGCACATGACAGACGATTCACAGGCTAATTCTAAAGATTTGAGAGCTGGCAGCGAAGGGACTTGAGGGAAAAACAAACATAGAGGCAGCTGTCGTCAGCCTCTTACAAGGGCGTGCACAGCGTGCTACGTTGCGCATTGACATAGTAAACATAGGTAAAGAAAAAAAAAAAACTGCAGAAGAAATGGTGGCTGAGGGAATGGCATCAACATGGACTCCACTACATTTTCCAGCGCTAGCTGACGGTAGGCTAGCCCTTTTATATTCTTTAATCTTAGCGTAGCTTCTGATCGTGAGATTTAGTCAGTTTTTTGTAAATTCCACAGCCATTTCATATTAATATGAATGCGTTCTTGGCTTTTACAAAGTTTACCGTCAAACATGTCGCCTGCGATGCCTCCCGGTCAGTCTCATAGGTTGGTGCATGTTGCTGCTCGAAGTCCTGTCACTGCTCCACACAAACAACGCCATTATAAGTGGAGATTCCTATCGACTCAGTAACTTTTAGAATGTGTCTGTAACAACAGGATCTACAGGACAGATTCAGGTTCAGACCTGCCTACGGACCCCCCCCCCCCAGTTTGTGGGAGCAGAGCAGTTTTTTTGGAATGTGCACGCACACATATACATACACATACACACACACACACACACACACACACATCACAGAGTTGCAAGCTGTGGGTTTCAGTGGGCAACTGTTGCCCAGTAAGTCGCCCCGTTACCGCATGATAACAAAGCTTTTGTTTTTTCCAAGCCGACCTTGATTGAGCAACTTTGCCTATCAATTGTTGAAATCAAAATGCTTATAGATATTTCACTGGCGTGCTGAACAGCAGATCCCAGTATAAAATATGTACCCAGTATGTACACTTGTTCCCCTTGTCCTATGGAGGAACAGTCGAATGAACAAATTAAAACAGGATGTAACGCACGTCTTACTTGTGGGTACTATCAAAATATGCAAGCATGGGAGTAACGCAGCGCGACACTCGCACAGGCGAAGTGCCTTTTTACACAGCATTTACTAATACACACACACACGCGCTCGCAAACACACATGCGAAACGTAAACACACTATACGCATTGGAAGCACACAAGGCAGCCAGCCATGCACTAAGCTTGGGTTGACAGAGTTCATTCGGAACACGTGAAATATTTATGAGGGAAGATTCTGCAGGGGGAGAAGAAGAGACGAAAATAGTCAGGGAGGGTGCAATGGAGGGTTGCCAAATAATGAGACGAACCAAGCGGTGACGAGTGGGCCCAACTGAAAATGCCCCCCTGTTACGGCTGAGCGGGGGAAAAGCAAGGTAAATATGCCACTGTGGTTTCAAGTTCATTAGGTCGTTGCTCGCCACCGCCTGAGGGACAGAATAAGGGATGCAGTGCACAAAGGTATATTTGTGCAGCAGCAAAAGATCCCCAGAGCTTGTGTACGATGGAACAACAACTCATGGCGATCATATATTTGTACGTTTCACGCTCGTGCTCATCAGGCGTATGTTGAGAACATGATAATATATAGTGTAATATATATATATATATATATATATATATATATATATATAGCTGCGATGTCTACAGATGATCCATACAAACTTTGTCTGAAAATATGGACGTCATAATTGGAAAGTGACAGAGACATTTCAACACCAGGGAGAGACGGACAGAAAGAGAGAAAGGCACTGAAAGGGAGAAAGTGGGGAAAAGTGGGAAAATGTACAAGAGTACAATTATAAAAGCTAATCCTGTACCAGCAGAAGTGGAAGACAATTGATAGGATTGACATCCCGGTAATTATGATGGGGGGGGTTCGTGCATCGCTGGTCTCATAAGTACTTGTAATCCTCTGGTCACCCCCACTCCTCCATTAGCAGTGTTTTCCTCCAACTCCCCAATCGAAATAGCTGTGCGTGGTCAAGCCAAATAAGCAAACCACCGTGAATGGCAGGGGCTTTCCTTTGCCACAAATAATGCTTGAGAAATGATGTCACGCAAAACCAGATCTCCCTATCTAATTATGGAAAAATGTGCTCAAAAAGCAGAAAGTACAACAGGAGATGAGAGTTGGCCTGGACTCAGAGAAAAAGTGGCTTGGCCACAAACTGGGAAGATGTAAAAGAGGCTGCAGTGCCCGGCTAGAACAACTCATCTGGGCATTCTGGTTGCTAGAATAACTTATGTTTAGGATCTCTAGATCTGTATTTAAGCCACTGAAAATGAATCGGAAGGAAAGGAAGACTTGCAGTGGTATCACAGAGCACAAAAAAAAAAAAAAAAAAAAAAAGTGCTTGCAGGGCTCTGGGAGGCCAATAAAACAACACACAGAGTTCACTGTAATTAACTTTAAACTTGGAGGAACGGAAGATGGGAAACAGTTTGAGGGAATTTGAAAAAATAGCTTCCCGCAAGAAGACTTTGTAGGAAAAAGAGACATTTGGATTAATTGAATACAGTGTAGCGCTAAATTTAAGGGGAATATTCCGAGAACAAATTCATGTTATTCCGATGATTTCTCTCAAAGCCTGCGGGTTACATTAAAAACGCTCCACTGACAATCATGATTTCCTTTGGATTTGTGAATTATCCTCTCAAAACATATGGCTTCAATGTTCCGACGATAAAATGCACGGTAAAATTAGATCACAAAAATATGGAGCCATAAAAATCACAGACAAGTACCAAGAAACAAACTAGCAATGTTTTCCGGCGAGCGGAGCATCTGTGAGCATGCAGTAAATTCCACATGAAAAATAAATGAATTCACAACTTCCACCGCAAGAACAGATAGGGAGAGAAGGGAGAAATAAAGCCTCAGAGGCACAAATGACTTAGGAAGCGAGACAAGGGGGGCGGGGGGTGGGGGGCTAATTACAATAAATGGAAACTTGTGTGTGACACTTTATCTCAGTGAGAGAAAAAAAAAAAACCCTCGCAAAATAACGCCAACGCCAAGTGACAATAAAGCAAGAAATATTGCTATCGTCTGGAGATACTTTGCCAATTTAAAAAGCCAAGGACATGACATGTGAGAGACGGTGGGTGAGGTTTGACAGAGCCGCGGAGAAAGTGGCCACCCCTCGGCATACAGAGTCACGGGAACATGCTTCTAGTTTGAAGGAGATTATAGAGAGGAATATTTACATCCTTAGGGGAGAGGAGGGAAAGCTGGAGACAAAGAAGATATTGAAACTGTCCTGAAACACCTTGGATAGCTGGGACGCGCACACGCGCGCGCACCCGTGCCGCGCAAAAACCCACATGCCAACAGTGCGATAAGTTACAGTCCAGCTTCTTCTGCATCCAGAGGGTTTGCGCTATGGTATTTTAATAACAACCTACTGTACGCGTGGAGAGAACAGGGGCGGCTGTTGGAAAATGGCTGCTTATCAATTGGGAGCTGTGTGGTTGTGGGATGTGGACCGTGGGTCCTATCTTTATTAAATCTGTATCGCGCGTGCGTGGCAGGTGCTGGAGCAGTGAGGTGCTGGACACATGGGCATTCGGCGCTGAGAAGACACCCCACTGTTTTCTTTTTCATATTTTTTATCATTCATTCCCATCTTTTATTATAGAAGCCCAATCGCTCATCTCTACGATTGCTGTAGCGCTCCGACCCCCCGCCCTCCCCCCCCTTTTTTTTTTTTTTCATATTCGAGAGATAGGAGCCAGAGTCCTGTCTCCATCGGAGAATATCAATCTGTTTTTGCAATTATATCGGGTATCAAGAACTGGATCTGAATCGGAGGAAGCGCTCCATCAAAGTGCCTACGCTTCACCAAAGAAAAGTATGTCCGCAATATGTTCGCGGCGCACAAACAATTACATGCGGTGCGGGGGACATGACAAAGCACTTCCTTGTCACGACGCCCCGGGAAAAATACGAGGCCTGGCAGCATGAAGACGGAAAAAAAAAAAGAATCACAGAGGGCGTGAGAGGCGTCGGCTCATCTAAGGCTGTGGTTGCTGGGTTAGAGTCGTGGGCTGGGACCTTTTCACCTCTGCTCCCTATCGTTCTCATCCTTCATGGGAAGGGCTAGAAGCTGGTGGACTAGCTCATCCGGGCTCATTAGTTTGGTTCTTTTCCTGCAGGCGGAGCATTACTATTTCACGAAGGACGCAGCCTGCCTGCGACGCGTAGAAGTGCAGCCGACTTACTTTTATTTTATATACTCCAACCCACTATCGGCCTGCCTGAAATCTTGGATTTAAGGTGCGCGGCCCACAGGTGGAGGACGAAGCGTGGATCGGACGGTCGGGCCAGGACAAACCTGTCAAGCCACGAGAGCAAAAAGCCGAGGTAATTTTGAGAACTGAAGACTCTTATCACTTGTTGGTACCGTGTTGTACGATGTGCAAATGGCTGCTGCCTCCGAAACGGGCCACAACAAGGGATTTAACAGCTGCCTAAAGGGAAAACGCCCCAGGGTAGTTCTAGTCGTCAGTGTTACGTGGTATTCAAAGACACACTTGATACATATCTTGTTCCCAAGCTGTATATATATATTTTTTTTATTTCCTTTATTTTCTTGTGTTTGTCTGCTCGTGGACCTGCTGAACGGGTTGCCATAGTGCCATGGCCACAGGATATGCCCCGAGGGATGTGTCACAGCCAAGCAACCAAAGTCTCCCAGCAAGTACTTTGGCCCACAGCTGCAGTGTGGACGCCTGTGCGTCGGCGTAGGGCGTCGCCCTGTGAAATTCATACTGCATGCCCTCACTTGTTATGGTAGTGGGCGACCCCTGGTTTGGGCCCGCACCGTCTGTCGAGCGGCGGGAGGGCAGGAGGCGAGCAGAAGTGGAGCCACGCTGAGAGCTAAAGCTAAAGCTCCCTGTCACTTCAGATGCTCACCTTGTCTCCAGAAATCACTGCTGGAGGGCAAATGAGCCGCAACAGCTTGGTGGGGCGCACACACATACACAATTACATAACCAACAAAAGGGCAAACAAATATATGCACCAACACACACATGCACATACTTCCCGCACAGTAGATGGCAAATGGAAAGGAAGCAGTTTAATAACATTTCCATTAATGCTTGAGAAGTAATGCTGAGCACACACACACGTTCTCTTCTTTCACATAAATGGCACACACGCACGCACAATGGACTTTGGACAGCGGAATAATTCTCATTTCTGACACATACAAGTCCTCTGAAGAAGAAAGCCCTCACAGACACATTGCGGCACTCAGGGGACAACAACACACATGCCCACTCGCCCCACACACACACACACAAACACACACGCGTGCCTGTTGACACACCAATGACATTGCAAACCCCTGTGGTGACAAAAAAAAAAAAAAACCCTGGCCTATGCTGTCATCTGCTTGCCAAGGGAGGTCTGTACGTGTGAAGTCCTACTCTCCCGTTTGAGAAGCGAAAGAGAAGGAAAGACGTCAGGAGCGAAAGAAGAGTAGTGAGCGAAGTGTGAAAGTAGCGCATCGTATTCTAAGCTGCAAAACACCAGTAACTCTCGGACCTCAATTTCCTGTCCTTGGGAAATGGGGGTAAATTATTATCATTTTGCGAAACTAGTCATGTTCCCAGACCCTGCGTCCCTGTGTTCTTCACAGGAAATAATATTTTTAAAGTTCACATTTCATTTATTATGATTACTTTATGGTCTGTGCTTTATATATATATATATACTGTATATATATATATTGTTTTTTTATGTAAAAAAAAAACTTTTCTTTCCTGGTATTAAGCCGACTTCAAGGCAATTAAATATGTTAGGACAGACAGTCCTCCATAAATAAAAAAAAAAACACTTACATAAGGCCTTGCAACGGAGAGTGAGTTTTGGAAAATGAGCAATTTCATTCGAATCACTTCTGACCCTCAATCTCTTTTCTTTTTTCTTTTTTATTTTGCTTGTGCAAAAAACATAAAGCTCTGGCCATTTGCAGAGCAGCGTCTAGCAAAACCAAGCCTAACGGGGCAGCCCAAGTCAGCAGTTCCCCCCCCCGTTCTATGGTGAACATCAAACACACTGTGGTCTGTTTCATGCTCCCTGCAGCCCATTATGGCTTAATGCTTCAAGAGGCTTCTTACTGACTTCAGCACTTTAACAACTCCGGCATATCCAGTTGGTAGGCAAACACACGTACATAAAGAGACGTGCGCGCCGACGAACGCGCACATGCGGCGGCGCGCAAACAGTGACGAACAGAAGCCCAGATGCGGAGGGAGGCTGCACGCGCTGTAGGAGCGCGGCCGAGCTGGGAGCCGGCACCTCTGTGATGCAGACACAACTGTTGCGTTTGCTTTCATCTGTGCGGAGAGGACGAGCAGCAGATGTTTGGCCCTCGATGCCGATATTAACCTTCAAATAAGCCCCCGGCGCTCTTAGCGCCGCGTCAGCGAATGGGTTCCATCGAGGAGGTGGCTCTATGCAATTCACTTGGATCAATTAGTCATCCGGTTAATGGGGAATAAGCACGGCGCATCAGCTGGGCTATTAAAGGGACGAGGAATAAGGCTGCCGTCCAGAGCAGCCAAAAATGGACAGCGAGCACTTTTATCGCGGCACAGATAAGATTTACGACTCGCAATACAGTTTGATCTGTACTTTTATCTCTCTTAACCGTTTCCAGACTTCGCATTTATACCGGCGGGATTCACGAGTCGAAAGCAATAGCTCACAGCCTTTCTTATTAAGTGACTAAATTACTTTAGCGCTCTTTCTACAGCAGATAACGGGTTGTTTTTGCGTTCTGCCTAATAAACCTTGTTCTACTGTGGCCCGTAAATTACATTGAGAGTTCGAGCTGCATCGCCACGTTCCCCGATGTTCATGGACGGAAATAAATGAAAAAGTTGCACACAGCAGGGTGCACATCACACGGTAGCTCAACAACCAAAAATGGTATACGATCTTCTATGACTTCTTCGCATCCGTCAATTTCTCGTCCACCACTCAAGGCTCCGAGTGTGAACATATCAAAGTTGGGATATTTCCATGATGTCCAGTCTAACAATTAGGTTAAATTAACTTTAGAAGTTGATTTAGATGAATACAGCTACCTATGTAGACATTTAATTTCCCCACAAACTATGGATTAGTTGAAGTCTAAGTGCAATTTCTAAAGATGGGGATTTTTCCTCTCTCTCTCTCTCTCTCTCTCTCTCCATTTCCAGCTTCTGCTCTGCACTGTTTCAGCTATATTAAACAATCACCCTGACACAAAGTCAGAAGGAAAAGCTCTGTCACATTTTCACCAGTTGCTGTGAGCTGAGCTGAGACACAGAGAGCAGAGAGAGAGCAGAGAGAGAGAGGCAGAGGCGTGCCTGAGGAGGGGCAGCCTGACCAGTGCAACACTGGTGACTAGTATGGAAAGAGACTAAGACTTTCCAAAAAGCTGTTATTCGTCGATGGGTTATTTCATGAAACAAAGTTGGCAAACGCGTCTAAAGTGTTGATAAATCTGTTAACAACGGTGCTAATTTGCCAACACTGCCCGTAAATACGTATGACATAATATACTCACTCACTATTAATTCTAAATGACGTGTAAAGACATGTGTTTAGAGGGCGGGCCCTCTTCTTTCATGGACATGAACGTGTTGAGTAACGAAAAAGTGTAATACGCCGCTGGTCGACGGGGGAAAGATACGGATTCAACCTGAGCTTTCATTTTCAAGGAAGATTACCCAAAACCAAATCAATGTAATTATTTATCCACAAAAATAGCTTTGCCACTACTTCCCATTGGACACTGCACTGACTATGATTATTATTATTATTATTATTATTATTATTATTATTATTATTATTATTATTATTATTATTGCTATTTTCCTATCCCGTGCGGCTTAACTGGGCGACAGATAAATTCTCCATGCTGGGATAATATAGCCGAACGAATTATTGACAATCATGTGAACATCATTTTTCGTGCTACAAACTGCGATGAGTGCGTACCACTGGCGGGGAGGGAGGGAGGGAGGGAGTGAATTCTCGTCATGGGTCAAGCGGCTTTACAGGGGGGAACGGAGGAGCTGGAGGGTCTTTAGCTCACGGCAACTGGTGGTGGTTATATGGATATTGTACACGGTATGAATATCAATGTAAAAGCGTTTGGCATGCAGCCCACGCACATGCTGAAAGTAGCGCGGGTTTACTGTATAGGACACAGTAAAAAGCCACTTTTCCCTATGATCAGAGACCTTTCAAGATTGGTCAGAGCGATTTTCGCAAGCCTTCGTATTTGGGCCGTATTCGGTGTTGGTTTTTCCGCCTCCTCCTGACTAATCAGCGATGTTTTCTTTTGTTGGCAGTCGGCCTCATTCTCCATTTAACCTCTGGCCGGGGAGTGGTGTAGGGGGCAGCAAACGCACAAGCAGCCATTATCAAATCATTACCCGCGGTCAAGGAGGTGAGACTTACAGTGGGAGAGCCGGCCTCACTCACCGGCCTTTTAATCACGGCGCTGCCGTGCGCGTCTTTCGCGGACTTCCGGCCGAACTCCGGCGTCAAGTGCCCTCGAGTTTTAAAACATTCTCATCCTGATTTTTCCCATGCTGTGGGCTGCCACACTGATCTAGCCCATTTTTCCAGCCGCAAGCCAGTCTTTAGTCAACAACAGTTCCTAGCAGGCCTGGTAAGCAGCGGGCCCGCTGTATCATTACCCAAACACTGGTTAGAGATGACACTTCATAGCAACGAGCGGCTCACAGTCGGCCCGTAGCAACCGGCAATCAACAACAACACAAATACGGCATGGGAAAAAGCCAATGCCATGGTGGAAGAAAAGGAAAAAAACAAAAAAAACAAAAAAAAACAAACGCTACCAGCCTTCCTGCAGATGTCCCGTGCTGCTCGTCCCTTTGTACGGGCTTACATGACATTCGGCGACTAACCCTCATTGGCTGCCAGCTGCTTTTCAAAGAGCAGTCTGGCGCCTCTCTCTTTAAGAGACGATGAGAGGGAGAGCAACAGGGAGATGAAGAATGTCATCCCCTGAAATACAGAAAAGATAAGTCATCGGGACTGTAATGGTGGGGTGCGACTGGGAGGGGGCAGAGCGGGGAGAAAAACAGATGAGCCTCATAAAAATCAAACGTTGATTTTTATTAATTTTTTTTGGTGAACACCACCAAAAAAAAATAATAATAATAAAATAAAATAAAAAAATAACTTCTTTGGAAAAGCGGCTTACACTGCACCGCGGTAAATTATAATCATCACACTCATTCGGAGAGCATCATTCAGTTCACTTGATTATTTTGCGGGGTTATTCGCTTTTCATCTCTGCTCAAATGATCCCGTCCCCACGGCCCAGTAAACTGTGCTTAAGCGCCATGATAACAAAACTGCTCACCCTTAACTCAATGGCACCCTTGTGCGTGGCTTTTTCCTCTGGGACACGTT
Organism: Colistium nudipinnis; assembly: GCA_016785305.1. Taxonomy (NCBI): domain Eukaryota; kingdom Metazoa; phylum Chordata; class Actinopteri; order Pleuronectiformes; family Rhombosoleidae; genus Colistium; species Colistium nudipinnis. Next base: position 472,168 of record JAFBJU010000177.1, read on the forward strand.
TTTTTCAGAACGGGGGACTATCCAAGTTGCTATACGAGGCGTACCGATGTGAAAGCGAGATATGGGAATCTTCCATCACCGCTGACTGATTATAATCAAACGGTGATATGGGATGCGGGTGTTCGGCTGATTACAAAGGTCTTACTTTTGTTGCCGTTGAGCCCGTTTGGCGAAATACCTCATTGAAATGCAAAGAGGAAGACAATGTCTTTAAATCCCCATCTCGTAGAATAAGGGAGGAAGGAAACATGACGTTGGCTTACTTAGGCATACCTTTTTCCGGGCATCTTTTCCTTTTTAACAAATGCTCCCCTGTTTGATTGTGCAAATATAGTGAACTTTGGTGGAAGCAGGTTCGATGTTAGGCTTAGCTTCCATGTGTGCCAATTGGAATTTTATCGTCCCGCACGGCAATGCAATGTCCCTGGCGGAGGGGATTTGGAAGTGCGGCGTGCAGACGTCCTTTTTCCCCCCCAGTCGGGACGCGGTCGTCCCTCATCGTCCTCCCAGACTGAACCTGGGTGATGCACTGAGCATGTGACCTTGAGTCAGTGCCTGGCCAATACATTAGTTTGATCGAGCCCCGGTGCCGCGGCAAGAAATATCCCTCCGCCACGGGATCATCCGCAACATTCAGGTGGCTCATAATTCGGAGGCATAAATTAAGGCCTTCATATTTTACTGAGGTGTTTAATATGCCAGACTTAGGCGTGCGAGCAGTTATTTATGCCTGAGAGCCAAGGGACAGGAGCACCGGAGAAATACTGTCAGTGTACAAAGCCAAATGTCCCCTCTCTTTAAATCTCTCGCTCTCTTTCCCTCTTCATCATTTCTTTATCTATCTCTGCCTGACCCCCACTACCCCCCCCCCTCCCCCACCTTGCTTTCTCGCTCACTGAGAACCCATTTCAGACTTGTGTCAATACATACAGCCTTAAGTAAGCTCCGCGCCATTGATTGAAACAAGAGGAAAAGGTGGTGTCATGGCAAGACAGATTTGCTCTTTAAAGCATTATGGATTGCAGGCATTTGGAACGAAAGGGGGATTTCTAAAGGCATCCGTGCCGGCACTAATTCGGTCAGATGGCTTACTCGGCGTGGTCAATCAGTTAAATTAGAAGTGTCCGGTTACTACTTGGCCTTCCCTACCTTATGATGTATGTGATGACACGGGTTAACAGTTTCATCACATTACGGCCCCACCCTCAAATCTTATAATCGCTCGAGAAGATCTCCTGTATGTTTTTGCTGAGGGTACGGCGTTCCCCCGTGTTCCTCACCCTTAATGCTCCATTAATGCCGCCAAAGATCACTGGAGAACAGGTAGGATCGAAAAGGTAGAGGCAAAAAAAAAATAAAAATATACAGTTTTGAAGCAAAAGCCACGGCACATTGCATGCAAACACTCTATCTGTCTAGACACTCTGCATTTGGAATGAGCTGCGTGAGAGCCAATATGCCATCAGAAAATGGGGCAGTTTCTACTTTAAGGTCCGTGTGTATGTGTGTGACCTTTCAGTGAATACTGCATAAAGTCACCCTTGTATGCCTCGCTCCCATTCAGCCTGTACTAATGAATACACATTGCTGTCTTCGCAGGGAAGAAGAGTTTATCTACTGTCACGGTGGTGAAGCACCCCGAACGAATTGGACGATACGGAGAAGGTAGAGGCTCAGAATGTGGCATCAGTAAGTCGGAAGATCCCTTGAAATAGTCGTGGGTCATCTTCTGAGTCTCAAATGGTGGATTACGTTCGGGTTTTGGGACCGACGCGACGGAGTTCTCGTTTCTTTCAATTCTGCACATGGGAGAGTCGCTGGAACATGCATGGTCACAGTCTGCTGTCTTGTCCATGCATGTAGGATACTGTTACCGTAGAATCTGGAACTGCAGTAAACGCTGTGCGAGTGCGCGTTCATGTGTATGTGCAAGCGTAGCACCGAAATTCCGGGGAATGCGCACATGCAATCTTCTGTGAACTGCAGAGGGGCTCGTGACCGTCTGACATCAGCCCACGAATGACACGGCGGGCAACGCTACGTTTGCGCGGTTACGGCACACGGTCAAGTGACTGGCTGGGCTGACTGTCGATAGGGAAGAAACTCCTGCACGTGTAGCTTCGAGTAGAGCAAAGATCCCGGCGCGTCTTAAGGGGCGCAGCAGCCTAACGTCCACTGATGGGGAAGCTGAGAAAGAGAAATGTAACGCAAAGTGCCCAACCTGCAGCTACGTTTCCAAAAAGCCCGATTTCCTGCGTCACGTCTTTGCACCTTTTCAACGCGCCGTTTCATTTGAGAGGTGGTTAGGGGCTAGGGGCTCCTCTTCCTTGACACGTGACACGAAATGAGGGTCTGCAGGGATAGGGGCCATAAAGTCGATCCACCTCCTCCGCTCCTGCTCCGACCTCAAACCAAACTGGGAAATTGGACATTTTTTTTTTAAACTTGTGGGAAACACACAGGTTATTTTGAGTTGCCATATCCTTCACGCCACACTTGCGCACACACATGGGCAGACTCAGTGAATCGCCGACATTCCAACCTATAATTTCTCTAGGACAAAAGCTGATGCGCAGCCCAACAATGAGAAGAAGAAGAAGAAGAAGAAAAAAGAAAAAACGAGAAAGAAACACTGCTACTGCCACCGGTGCCGCCGCTGCCACTGCAGGTGCAACTTTGTCCTCGAAATAGACCAAACATATTTCCCAGGGTTAACGAGGATCACGATCCTCGGCGGCACCGGGTTCGCAGCAGCTGCGAGGGGGTCCTCCTTGCGTGTTTAGGACACGGCGGCACACAGGGATTCGAGCAAACGAATGAAGTGGTGCCGGATGGGGGAGCTCACCTGATATCTCGAACTGAGGGAGACCGTCGAGGGAGAAGCCCTTCCCGCTGTAGAACTGCCTGATATCCGAGCAACTCCGGGCTTTGCCGGTGCCTCTGTCTCCACAGGCGGGTGCCGTCAGAGTGCCCAGTGCCAGAGCCGCGATGATGAATGAATCCATCCCAGCCAGCGTGTGGATGTGGACCCGGTCGAGTGCAAATCCGAGTCCAAGCCGGAGCAGGAGACGCACACTTCAGAGCGGAGCGGAGCGTGTGTGTGTGTGTGTGTGTGTGTGTGTCTGTGAGTCAAACTGAGAACTGCTGCTGCTGCTGCTGCTGCTGCTGCTGTGCGTAAAATCTCCTTCTGTCCCTCCTGTCCTGAGAGTCTGTCCTCTAGCTGCACGCCTCTTCACGTCCTACAGGACGGGACCTTCTTTCCTTTTCCTTTTTTTTTTTTTTTAATTTGCCCCAAATAACTGGATCTTCTCGCGGCGCACTCAAGCGCAGATTTCCTGTCTCATATATCCACCGCTACGGGTTTCTGGTTCACCTAGAGAGGAAGAAATAGAGAAAGGAGAGGGAGAGCGATAGAGAAGGGGACGACAGATTTAGGTCACGCGTTTGCAGCGGAAATCAATGAAAAAGAGTCACGTCAGGGGAGAGAATTAAAAAAAGAAAAAAAAAAAAAAAAAGAAAAAAAGAATCAAAAACAAATAAATAGTGCAGCACCGGACTCCTACCCGGGAGGGATCTGAGAGGAGTGAAGAGTGCGCACAGGCAGCTGCAGCCACCGCAGCTCGTCTCCGGCTCACAGCTTCCTGCACGGTGCCAACGCTGCCACTGTGTGGAGCGAGGAGGAGGAGGAGGAGGGAGGGAGGGAGGGAGGGAGGGAAGGGGGGGGGGGGTTCAAGTTTCTCCTGCCATTTCCGTTTTGTTTTTTTTCCCGTATCTGTCCCATATAAATAATTATTTCTTGTCATTTCTTTCATTTCCGTTTTTTCTTTTTATTTTACATAAGAAATCACGGTCAGGTCGGACCCATGGGGCGAGCTTTGGATGCGCGTGCGCGTTTTCTTTTCTTTCTTCCCCCCTCTCTCTCTTTTTTAGATTGTGGGTCTGGTGCGTTTTCCGACCTCCCTGCCTGAGGTACGCGCCCCGTCCACGCCCTACGCGACAGCTTGATCTCCCAACGGCCAGGTGTCACAGGTGAGCTGTGGGCGTGGTGTCAACCAGGAGACCCCCCCATCTCACACATGCGCCCTCCCCATCACAGGTGCAATCACAGGGCAGACAAGCCAGTGCCTGTCCTCCGTGTGTACCTGTCACCTGCTGAAGGCTTTCATTATCCAAGTTTCTCTACGTGCTTTTAATAGGCTACAGCTTAGTTTTTGTCCCATAAGAGGTGGTTTCCTTGGAGGAAAGGAATTTCTTTGTTCATAAAGTGTGCTATTAGGCGGAAGTTTTTTTTTTGTTGTTGTTGTTTATTCATTGCTCCTATTAGGATCAATCATTTCGGTTTTTCTCTCCTTTAGTATCCCCGGGCCCTCGTCACGGCCAGTGGCAGAAGTATGCACGACTTATTCGTTCTCTTTGTTTTATTATACGAGAGTTAAAAGTTCACTTGGTTCGTGCAGGTTTAAACCCGGGGTCTTTTTTCCCGAATGCAAAAAAGAAATTATGAGTATGTAACGTATGAGCTCATTAAGCTTGAGAATGAAATTGGCTCTATGCATCTCCCTTTATATGCATTTATATGAACATGCAAAGTGAACCATTTCTCCTCATAGTAAATAACCACATTACATTCAGCTAATGTTAAATGACTGTGGTGTAGGCTCACTGTCCTGGATATGTCCTAGCAAGAAGGAGACATACTCTGCTTTCTCACTTAAAATGATTCTGCTTCAGTCATCCCTCTGCATGAAATAATATGAAATGAGGTTTGATGGTGTCAGGCCAGTGAAAGATGTTTTTTTTTTTTTTTAAAGGATCCTTCGCCAAAGAAGATGCCACGGCACATTATCTTAGTGACACATGGAACAACTCCAGTGCAGCCTGAAATAACCCGCCGTCACACAGTGGATGAGACGCAAAAAAAACAAAGGGGACAAAAGGGAAGGAAAATCATTCCAATCCAAATCGTTCTATTTTTGAAGGCAGACATTGTTTATGAATTCATTAGGAAACGTAACTCTATAACTATTCTGTTCCCCGTGACTAAACAAACGCCATCCTTTCACATGTCGCCAACCAGCAAGCGGCGACACACGTGTTCTGCCGTGCCAAACGTTGTGCCGTGTGTGTTTGCGTGGTCATATTGGGCACTACAGCGGTGCAGCAGTTACCCTGCTGGAGTTGAGAGCGGTGCAACGGTGCCCCAACGCAGACCACGCTCTAATTATGTGTAATACCATTGCTTCACTTTTTTCGTTGCCAAAGGGGATTGCCGGGCAGTGTTAAACGCATGTGGTCAGAGGTTAATAAGTCTGGTGGCCTCACAGTGTGTGCTGGCGCTGTGCGGCCTAATATGTCTGTCTGTCTGTCCGTGCGCGCGTATGTATGTATGACCTTTACGTGTATGCGTGTGTGTGTGTGTGTGTGTGTGTGTGTGTGTGTGTGTGAGAGGCAGTTGGTGTGAGTGCGTTGTGTGAGTTTATTGTGGCTGACTGTGTCCCACATGTGGCCATAGGTCTGCGGCGCTCTCGCAGAAACCGATTGGCCCCTCCAGTGTCTGGTGTGGAGATCGTGTAATTAACGCTCAGCAAAGCAACAGAACGGCCATGTTTTCTCCAGGCTGCCTCCTATTGAAGTTTTATTGGCCTCGACCATGAAAGGACTTCTAATGAGGAACAGGATGCTGGGGGAAGTTCAGGAGACCGGGGAAAGCGAAATAAAAAAAATAAAAAAGAAAAAGGGGGGAAGGGAGAGGGGGGGGGGGGGGTGGGGTTTTGAATGGTAGCAAAGAGCGAGGAGGGAATGGGGTGAGAGGGTGTGCAACAAAGCAGCTGTCAGCTCAGTGTACATGTGGACTAATTATGTGGGGAGCATTTTCAGCGTGTGAGGAGGTTTCCTGGTGAAAATCGAAGCAACAGGAAAGATGTTACAGCACTCGCACTTGGTCCCGAAGTAGGCGCATGGAAGGGAAATGTTTTCCGTAAGACAGGCTTTTTTTTTTTCTTTTTTTTTGTTCGCGCTAAACGCTTTAAAGACCTGAAAGCTCACGTTTGAGTACGGGCACGCAGAAAATCCATACGGTAAACAGCCAAACATGTGCTCGGCTAATCAGGATAAGTCCACCGCACGAAGTGCGCGGCAGCAGCTCCTTCACTGTGTGTCCGCAGGAATTTGGTGCGACTCCTAGCGCAAACGTTTATTTAGTCAGAACAGCTGCTCGTCGCTCTGCTATTCCTGGTCTGGTTATGTCACTCGAAGGCACCTGCACATGCATTCGTTACATGACAGAGCTTTCTCTTAAAAAAAAAAAAAAAAAAAAAAAACCCCCCCCCCCCCCCCCCCCATCAGACATCACTGTTGATTCAGTAATGTAAAGTCTCAATTCTATGACCTCAACAAGTAATTATGCGATGACATAACTCACTGAAGAGGGAGAAGCACAATGCAGAGGCTATTCCGGAAGACCATGAATGCACCGTTTATGTTCACAGAGGATCAAACTCCATCCTCTATGGCATGCGCAAAGCTCATTTACCAAAGCCCTTTCTTCGTGTACCCAATAATAATTATGATGACATCCTACCGGCATGGACATTTTGCGCGAGCTGCGTCTCGACTCACGGACCGGCTCCACGTCCAGAACGTAGCACATCTACGATTATAGGAACATATACCTCCGCACGTCGACTTCACGCCTGAAGGTCAACCTAGGTAACCATAGACGATGGCGCGAAGGACGGCCTTTCAAAATAATACTAATAAATGAATCCATTTTATCGTGCGGGGACGATGTGCAAGTAAGTGCACGTGTCGCTAGTCGGCTAGATAGTATTGTGGAGAAAAAGGAGAGAAGAGGGAGCGGGGTTGAGAGTGCGTGAGACCAAATAAGCAGGAAGAGCGCGGTGATGGAATGCCTGGGAGGCGGGGCGACGGAGATGGGAGACTGTGAAGTGGGATTGCACATTCAAAGTTGCAAAAAATAAAGAGCATGAAATAGAACAAATAGTAGAAGAAGAAGAAAAAAAAAAGGAGGGAAAAGAAAAAAAAGGATAACAACTGACACGGCCCGATCTTTGGATTCTCCGAGTTGCTCTTGTTGGCAGGCGCCCTGGTGGATGAGGCATCCCCCCTGTGGCGTGTTGCGTTGCGCTTTTGTGTGCCTCTGTGGGCATCCTGGCACTCACTCTGCTCAATGAGCCGAGGACATTCCGAACTTCAGTCCGCATCGGGCAAAGACTCCTCAATCCTGCACACCCCTCCTCATCGGCCTCTTGCCGTGAAAACTCATAAACTCGGGGCAAGCGGGGAAAGCGTTGCGTGAAAGTCTCAGCTAACCTCGTCAGCACAAACTCTATTGTGACATATTTTCCGCCGGACATTAAGATAGAGGTTCATATGATCGTAAGCCCCATGCCATATGCCACACAGAATCACCGGCTTAGGAGAGGGGGGTTGCCGTGAGACTGACCTCGAGAGCGACTTTGTTATCATGACGGGAAATGAAACGCACGAAACTGGACACAAGCTTTCTCGGAATCCCGATGCGCCCCAAATAGCGAAAGAACCTCAGCTCTCCCTGCAGATCGTCATCCGCGTTTTCCAGCGCCGCTCTTCCACCGACTTCGGCCTTGGAAAGCGGTGGGAGGCCGCGTCTCGGTGTGGTTCTTCCTGTGAGTGGTCCTCCATTATTTTCCCACTGCCACTTAGGCCTATCCACACATTCCTTCAACATCACTCCGGCCTCCCCTGTCCTGAAGCACTTTATCAAATGACTCCTCCTCACATTTCCCTATTTTGTTCTTCCTCGTTAAAAGTGGAACGTATCAGCGATGACTCACATCCATCACCAGAAGACAGTAAGTGACAGTTTGACCACTGCCAGTTTTTAGGATGTCTTTTTTTATTTATTCATTATGAACGCTTTTGAGGGGCTGTCCAGCTTTGGCGCTGCCAGGGCTCTTTCCTCGCCCTCTGTGATCAGAGTGAAGCGGCTGATGGGAATTGCCATTTAGATGGATGGTTCTGTCAGCACTGCCGTCATGCACATGGTATTGTAAACGGCACGGTCAAATAAATCAGGCCTGTGAATCTGCCTGGGAAACGAGACGTCTTTGGTTGGGTTTCAAATGAAGCTGTGCCCCTCACTGAATATGTCCCCGTGTGTCTCACTGATGCAGGAGGCCCTCTTAACTGCCGCATGATTTGCAGTGCTAAATGTTTCAGAGGTGTGCTTAGCGTGTAAAGTCCTCATGACCAGTGCCGCATGCTGATGCTTACACGTTGTAAAAGGTGCCCACTCCGTACAGGACATTAGGAGGGAAGGCACAGTTGCACACAAAGGACAACTGGAAAAGACCCCACACATACTGTATGTCACTCTCAAATAACATGTTGATTCCCGTTTCCCCTCGAACCAGGGACGTTTCGAGACACTGGGGGGGGGGGGGCCCCTAGGAACAAAAACAAAGCTTTTGACAGCGCGCAAGGACCACGGGGTCTTCTTCATGGCAAGTCATTTCAGGGGCTTTCAAGTGGTCGTTGCTGTGGACCAATCTACACCGCCGTCTTTGGGCGGGGGGCCCCCTTCTAGCTCGGGGGGCCCTCGGCAATGGCCTCTGCTTTGAACCATCCAAAAACATCGGCAGACTTAAACATTTGCGTTATAATGCCTGCGAGGAAAGCTTAAATGTACAAAAGCTAAAAAAAAAAAAACGGCTCCCTTGGTTGACAGTTATTAGCTGTGAGAAATACATATGAGAAATACCCTAATATTATTTTACTCATACATGTGGCCACCTCACGCCGATCCCATTCATCAAAGCATTTAACCATCGGCCCCACCGAGAGTCATCTCTTGTTCATGTAGTACAGTGCAAGGTCAAAGATAGGAAAAAAACATTGCACGAGACTTCTTGTCCCGATAGGAATCAAGTTACTGTCGGCGTTGTGTTTTTAGTGTCACTAAAGTCATCCCAATCCTGTCCGGTGTGAGGTAAGGAGGATGCGTTGTTGCATGCACGGATGAAAGCACACGTGTGCGAGGATGGAGTGGCCTTGCGACATCGATTTCCACTCTCTCGCCCTCTCGCTAGAATCGTCAGCCGCGGGCGTCTCTGAATTCCTAATCAGAGCTAATCAATGATGCTCCCGTCTGCCAGTAGGCTCATTCATCCTGGGTCAATAACTTACTCGCGAGTTAATATGCATAATAACACAATCATAATGTAAATAATATCTGCAGACCAATGCAGGAGGAAATACTACTCAGGGGAAACGTGAAGTGTGGAAAAAACAAACAAAGACAGACACCTCCCAATGAAACAATCATACTGTTGGAACGTGTGAACTCAGTTCCAAGCTGACTGAGAGAGAGACGGAGAGATGGAAAGAGAGCTGGAGAGGTAGAATGGCACCCAAGGGAGGCATGGAACATTCACACCAGTGCTCATCCATCTCCGGGACAAGAGGAAGGAGGCTGCCAGTAGCATGCCAAGCAGAGGGAGCCTGATGGAGAATTCCACGCGAGATGCTGACCCGCCTTGAACATGCATGCACGCACGCACGCACGCACGCACGCACGCACGCACGCACACGCACACGCGCACACACACACACCTCCAACTCCTCAATCATGCCTCACACCGCACACACCAGGCAGAGCCCACCGGCCTAATTGGAATGGAAGCTCATGCCAGTGTGGCTGCATTTCTCTTTGGCTGGCCATTGTCATTTGGCGACGTAGCGAATCTGTTTTTCCTCACAGCCGGACGCCCATAGTGACTAATGTTCAGGCCTTTTTAAGACAGCCCCACCCACCCCCCCCACCCCCCCCTCCCGCTAACTCCCAAACAAATATTTTTTTAGATTTTTACATTTGCCAAACTGCATGTGTGTCCTAGGACTTGCAATGGAACACAGAAAATGTAAACTTGCGAAATCCAAAAAGCACCATTTATTTTTGTGACATATTAAGTAGACCGTTGAGTATGACATCAGACACAGCCGCCCACTGCAGTTCATTATTGTTACAGCTGACAAAGCAAAACCCAAGAAGACGCTTTGGCCTCCTTTAAAACGGGGCTTCGTTTGATGCATTACCTGCACCATTGTTAGAACCCCTGAAACCTAAAGGTTATCGCGTATATACACAGTGTAACATGTTCACCCTCCCTCCATGACTCTCTCTGTCTTCACTAACGTTCACTCGTGACATGGTTTGGAATACATTGTGCTTGCTGACTTCTAACCCAGGAGCTTCGGGGCTTTAAAGCCCCCCCCGGCCCCCCCAATAATCTCAGCTCTCCTCATTAGTGGTTGGACAGGGGTCTAATCCAGCTGTGCTTGCCTCTGGTGCACCGGCTTGTGTCTGCTTCTGTTTTTCTTTCAAAAAAGGTAGAATAAGTCGAGGACGTGGGGACGGGAGATTACTGCACAGCTCAATGCCTGTTCTGCACTGTTGGGTTCCCATTCGGCGCTGTTCACACACAGCCAGAAGGACTGGGACAACTTGTACAGTCTTGCCAGGGCAATCAAGTTACAATTGTTAATGCATGAGTTCTGAAGATGCATGTTGGTTTTATTATGACTTTGCTCTGCAGTCAACCATTGTGCATGCCATATAACCGTTTTCCCACAGTCAGACTGAATGAAGTTAATAACCTCTGAGTAAATGCCAGGAGGATAACATCTCCAAACGCCTGTTTACCTGGCCTCTGCCAGAAGCACCGGTGCATGATGGGAAGCAAAAGTGACAGGCAAGTGAGACAAGTCATAGAGGGAGGAGGAATGGAGGGAAAAGTTCCTGTCGCGGATTTGGTCTCTGTCAGGGTTCCTGAGATTTTAGATGGCCTGTCATGTTGAAAATGTGTTTAATTGGACTTAACTAATCGGCTTAAGGGCTCGTTGAGCATGATGCTAATTGGCCAGCAGAGCAGGGGGACAGAAGGGGAAATGGCCGTGACAACCTGTGTAAGCTTGTTGTCAGGGCAAGACGGAGCTCTGACCTGAGGAGAATGGATACAGGTGACGGCTGAAAGTCAAGGAGGAGGTTGCCTTTCGTGTCCCCCTCCTCTGTATGCCATTGTTTGTCTTTGAAAAGCTATTTCCAGTGTCTCGCTCCTTCCCTCCTCCTGGTTCAGGCTGGTCCCTCTGATCCCCAGGCTGAAAAAGGTGAGACAATTTGTCTGTGTGTGTGTGTGTGTGTGTGTGTGTGTGTGTTTGGTGTATGGGGGTGGTTCTCCTACTGCACAATCTGGTCGACCCAAGCAAACACCTTTCACAAAGGGCAGTTAACCCTCGTATTGTGTCCTTGCCCCCCCCTACTATGGTGTTTCTGGTCAAATTTCACCGGTCACTTTTAACAGCTCTTACATAAACAAAAAGAACAGTTATCATCACCAAATTTAATTGGTCACCCTTCAAGCTGTAAACAATGACTAATAGTTAGAGGTCTTCAATGCGGGGTCCGTGAACCCTAAGGGGTTTGCGGAGGTACTGCATGGGAGTCACAATCCTAGCCTAACCCTAACCATAAAAACCCTTACCCAATCCCTGATCCCTATTAACTAACCCTAACCCAATCCCCCAACCCAATCCCCTAACCCTTATTCCATTCCAATCTACAAAGTGGAATCTTAACTCCATCCCCAAACCCTAACCATGGCGCTAACTCATATGGTACCTTTAGATGCGGAAAGGTCATGAATGGGGGGGTGTTGCAAAACAGAACGTTGATGAGACCTCCATATCAAAAGTTATTAGTGGAAAACGTGACGAAACTTTGACTTTTCGCTATTTCACCAATTTCCCGTCGTCGTAGAGACTGGCGGACGGTACCGTTGGATGCGGAAGGGTGGATGTAGCCAACTTCCTATCAAAAGACCAAAAGTACATCCCCTGACCCGGTGTTTTTCAACCTTTTTTGAGGCACGGCACATTTCTTATCTTAAACAAATCCCGGGGGCACACCAACAACCGAAAATGTTAGAAAATGACACATTTTGGCAGAATAAAGAGTGACAATTAAGCCTCCCGACTTGTATATACTCACTTGGCGTGAAATCTGAGCCTGTTTAGAAATGATTTGCTGTAACTTATCCCAAGGCACACCTAATGATCTCTCAAGGCACACCGGTGTGCCAAGGCCCAGTGGTTGAAAAACACTGCTTTACTCATTGTGCTCACAGAGTAAATGAGAGCAATGCACTAAATAAAAGCCTCATATAGGGGGTCTGTGAGTACATATGGTTTGTAGAAGTGTGTGCGCTATATGATGGATGAACATAATACAGGGTTACCCTTTCATTTGTCATGGTGGTCAATTTTGACCGGGGACACCATAGATGTAACAAAGTTGACTGAACCACTGAAAATTCAAATTGTAAGTGTTGATAGCAAAATGTGCATGTTGAAACGCCTACTGTGGAGGATATCATAAGGCCTTGAAGCAATCAAATAAAAAAAACAAAAAAAAAACACAATATTAAGGAATGATGAAAGTAGGACATCGGCCAGATTTGACCTGAACACAAAACAAGGGGTTAATGCACCTTAAGGCTCCGTTCAAGGCTGCTGTGTGTGTCGGGATCCAACTCTGAATCAGGAGACGTTTCAACGAGTGTGAGGACATTTCAGTTGTGGACCTGGCCCACAAGCCACCGGGACAGAAGCGCTGATGTGTGCTACCCTTTAAAATAGCCCAGACAGACAGCTGAGCAGCTGTGACCTCAGGTTCCTTGAACTCTCAGTTACACTCAATGACCACACTGCTCTTTGCAACGTGCATGTGTCTGCACCTACTGCAACACACTGAATTGTCCGTTTCCAATTTAAAAGACCTTAAATTGTGATTCCCACACTAGGAGGAAAAAACGAGTTGAATTTGCCAGACTAACTCTCTTTCAGTGTCTGAGTTTTCACCCATTATGTTTAAAAGACACCCACGGCTCTCCGCGTCAGACAGCCGAGGTTATTAAAGGACAGCACGACGGCTTTGGTTCTGTCGGGCAGGGACAATGCCGTGCAATTACAGCTCAGGCACGATATCCTTGGACTGGGCACTCGCTCCGTCTGCAGCGAGCCAGACGCTCAGTTTCACAGCGACACGCATTGGGGCAGACTCCCAAGGATCAGATGAAGCCTGTGTGCATTTGGAGGTGCACAGCTATAGCACAGGGTGTGCCGGTGAGATCACCCTCTGTGATGATGTTTGAGTTTCAACAGTGTACGCGCGTGTTTGAGGAGGGGAGACAAAGAGGGAGACAAAGAGAGAGCGAGAGAGAGCGAGAGAGAGCGAGAGAGAGAGAGAGAGAAAAAGAGGCCGCGGTTATTGGGCGCTTTAGCCAGGAAAGTGCTATTAGCTCTGTGCTCCCAGGCTGATGGTTAAAACAGTGGGAGGTGTGGTGAGACTTGGAGGGCCACTGTCGCCTGATACGCTGCCATCAAATGCCTTTCTAATTACTGCTGGGGAAGAAGAAGAAAAAGAAGACATTATGCAGTACCTCTAAATATTTTTCGCGTCCGACCAATTGTGCGCTTTGGCGAGTTATCGGACTTTAACGCAAAACCAATGCACAAAACCCTAGGCCGGACCAGCGGTGAAGGCTCACGGCGCCGCTGACAGCGGAGACGGATGCGGGGCAGTTATAGCCGAGGAACAGGCAAGGTATCTCCAACAGGAGCAGCCCCCGGGGTCAGCCGCACATCAGCTGAGCGAGCAAACTGTCACCGCCGACGCCGCTTTCATCACCGCCGCCTGTCTGCCACCGTCCCTTCCAGCAGCAGATCTATTCACGTCCCCCGGCGCTCTGCCGCTATTCCTGGTGCAAACACACAGACGGGTATGTTTAGCGAGAAGGCTTAATGGATGCAAATAAGGAAGGTCAGACCGAAATGGCCCACGCTGTCACAACGAAGCCCCGCTCCCCTGCTGACCGGGCACGACGCTATGGTCAAAAGCGAAGAAGAGTCTTTTCAGGCACAGGGAGCCGACCTGTTGAATGCTATCATGTGGAAGCCATACCTCTACCAATGAATATGCATGGGAGACTTATCTGTGGCTATATTTGCGTGTTCAGTCAGAGGCCATAAAGACCGAAAACGGCGCGCTTCACTTAAGTGGCACCTCTAAAGCTGACAAATGAGCACCTCTTGCTTGTTTAATCCATTCACGAATGAACATTTTTAGAGCGACGACGAGCGGGCCGTTTCACAGGCAGTTGCGTGCTGCGCTACCGTTTCTTGGCCGGGCGCTGCGAAATTCCGGGAGTCTTAGATTTCAAAGGTAGATAGAATGTGTTAAGCTGGAGCGCTTGCAGGTGAACATCTGAACTTTGGGGTGGGCCAGGCGAACTGTTCCCCCGTGTTTCACGCTGAGCACAGTTCTGAGAAAATGATGAATACATGTATAGCCTTTGATAAAGACTTAAACCACGATGTTTATCATTTGCTATTGTTACGGGTCTTCTTTCAGCAGGCAATTGCAAAGGGCCAAAAAAAAAAGAAGAAGAAAAGCAGAGCACGATGCTAGAACCCTACCCTACTACACTGTATCATATTGATACACAAGGGGGGAAATGAGACACAAAAACCAAATGGTGAGTGACTTAAAATATGTACATTTATACACATGCGAGGGTATAGGGCTGTAAGTGAACCGTGGCCGAGAACAAACGCCATTCCGGAACAAAACAAACACGGAGGAAATCATGGGAACTAAACAAACGTGGTTACAGAATATATGATGCGACACATTTAACTGATGAAACTGTATTATATTTGCAGCTATTGTCATTCTCCTTCAACTGCAGGCATGCATTGAAAAGTTGTACAAAGTGTTCAGAATGAGGTCTAGTGAACGGGAGAGGTAATATCACAGCTCATCAAGCTCTACGTGTGTAACCCTTAGCTTACATACTGTGTCTGTGTAGCTATTACATAGGATCAGAATTGCATTTGCATAGCAATGACCATGCATCCATTCTCTGCGTACAAAATCATCATCCACACAAGAAAAGATAACGGGTATGCAGAGTAGAAGTCATAGTAGAAGTCACGCAGTTGTTGCGTATGTGTGCGTGTGTGTGTGTTTTTTTTTAAACAACATCCCCTTCTGTTCCATCCTCACAAGGAACCAACTAAGACGAGTCATGGTTGGCTCTTTTGCCGTTTGGATTGCAAGGAATGGTCTGCAGGCATTCGAGGCATTCAGAGCTTATTACCGACGTGTATATGTAATGCCACTTATTCTTTTAACGGTCAAATGGGGGGCTGTGGCCAATCCCAGCTGACTGGCCAGGTTGCCAGTCGGTCACGGGGCAGATAAATAGCCATTTATGCATTTAAACATTCACAGGCAATTTGGAGTGACCAAATAACCTGACCTGCATGTTGTCGGCCTGTGGGAAGAAACCAGAGGACCCACAGGAAAACCCTCACCGGCATTGGGAAACACACACAGCGGGCGGACCCAGAACCTTTTCCCACGAGGCAACTGTGTTAGTCTCACCACCTTCTCCTGAATGATGGCAGCGACTACATCAAACCGTAGATGCACCAATCACTGTCAAAATATATAATGTATATAAAAAGTTTCTATTAAAATGTATCAGAATCTGCATGTCATGACGCTGCAAACCAAATGTTAACCCATGGTTTTACATTCCAATTGATTGTGTTAAAAAAAAAGAAAAACAAGAAAAAAAAGGTGAAAAGTTAGAGGGTTTCAAAATGTGTATTGTACCCTTTCTAAAGATTGATTTTTGACAACATGGCTTTGCTGGGCATGCGTATGTGGGCAATTTAATGAGCAAAAACACACAAAAGTGGATGCACAATAAAGCTTAGAAGAATGAATATTGTGTTGACTTGTCCAAAATCTGTCCATTCATGTCCCGAGCTTGGTTTGGAAAATGACGCCCATTTCTACTTTATTTGATATATACATTTAAATCTCTTTGTTTCGCATCATTTTCTACATAGTGTGGAGCAGGCAAGTGTAGTCCATTCACAACTATTTGAAAAGAAGAAAAAAAACAACCCATTCAGCTTAATCAGTTAAGAGCTTTTCGTAGAATAAGAACCTCATACACGCCCTCATATCTTTCCACCTATATACAGTTACATACTATACACACCTAGTTTGTCTGCACAATGTCTTCAACTGTGCCAGTGTGCCCATGCTCTATCTGTGAACTCAATACATTGTATTCCTTTGCCAAGGTACACAGTCAGACTATATGAAAGCTGCTGTTCCGGGCCCGGCACCTGGCATGGATCTTTCAATCTATCATGCATTCCAAAATCTTCATCTTAATCCTCGGGAAAAAAAGAAAAAAAGAAAACGCGTTGAGTTTTCAAATCAACTGAATTATTCTGTATGGCAAATGGCTATGATAAGGTTTTTACTCTTGTAGCCCGAAGGAAAAAGAAAGAAAGAGAACCGCATTGCTGTATGCAGAATTTGTGAAAGTGGGTTTATATGTGTAAATCATAATCAGGAAGTCCTGTATTGAACTACATTGTGTGCGTGGTGTAGGAGTAGAGCAAGGCGTGGAGTAGGAGTAGAGCAAGAAGCTGCAGGGACAAATCGCACGCACGCACGCACGCACACACGCACACACACACGCACACACGCACACCTTATCCCAGAGCAGCCTAGTGGAAGCAGCAGGCATAATCTTTGTTGATGGCCGTGCATGGGATCTGCATGTGCAAACATCCAAATTGGTTTATACCGCAGGACAAACAAGTTCCTGCAGAAGCCCCTCCCCCCTCGTCTACATTCTCCTACGGTGAGGTCCTCCTCTCTCCCGTCTGCATCTTCTTTTTCCATTTCTCCTAAGCCACCGTTACTATCCATCCACACAGGCCGAGGACAGGAGCAGGGATACTACCGTATATATGTGATTGATATGATATGAATGTCTGTCTGCACGGAAGTGTTGCCTAAAAGTGTTAATGGGGAGTCACAGACAGCGCTGGCATCAGAACAGGGTCCACTGCAAGCAAAGTGCGACAAAGAGCAGCGCGAGGCTCCATGGTCGTGCCCAGCTGGCAGAAGGCGAGCCCCCTTTCACCCTGACCGAGGGGGGCCTGGAAGGGTTCACGTGTGGGCCGTCATCTCCGGGCTGTCTTACTATGGGCCTCCTTTCACTGGAGGAGTCTGTATGTGCTGTGGGAGGAAAAACAGATAGAAGGAAAGTGGGAAGGGGAGGGAAAAAAAAACACAAATGGTGAGATAAATGTTTTGGCACATCACAGTAATCACGGTAATATGCTTTAATGTTCACAGTCCTTAATTCTTGTGAAAAAAAAAAATCACCGCTCCCATTGCCTCCTTCCAAGGATATTTAAAAAAAACAACGAAACAATCAGACATTAGGATGATGTATGATTCGATCTGTTGCAGCTCAAGTGAGTTCATATGTGCATCAGAGGACGCACAGCTGTGGCTGCTTCAGTGGAAAGGGCCCATAATTTATTTTGACACGTGCTTTTACAAAGTTGAAAAAAAAGCATGTACAGTGCTACCGGATTGCACCGACTCACTTTCAAATCCCTTTTCTGTCGATCCTAAACCACTGTGTGCCGTATATTTCACCCCGCGGTGACAGTGGAAATAGAAAAGAAAAAAATGAACCCCACACTCACCCACACACTCGCACACGCGCAAACACACACACACACGCACGCACGCACGCACACGCGCGCACACACACACACTTTATGATGGAGGACTGATGGGCTGTCTAATCACCCGCAGCAGCTTCTAAGCGGCCATTTTATCACGGTCCCCGCAAACATATACGCATAAACACTTTCTTGCTGACTTCAGTGAAAGCCATGCGTACCTGAAAAAGGACATCACTCATGCCCCTACCCCTCGCTGTTCTTCCACTATCTCAAACATAATGACTCAAACAATCCACCTATAAATTATTACTGTGGTAATAAACATACATCTTTCCTCTCATTGTGCATTTAGGGGCAAGTCTACTGTGCAAGGAAATAAAAAATTGCTTCACCAACCACTTCACATGTGAATGGTTCAAATGGGTTGCACTATCTTCCAATTAACCATGAGTGTGTTTTGAACACCCAATAAACCATCGTTCAGTCACTCCCTGGGTGTTTGCACCCTGTCAGGTTGCTCCTAGGAACGTGGATTTTCCAGGGAGTAAGGGAGAATGTTTCTCTGCACATTAAGTTGTTTTTCTTCAAACAGTGTACATATGATGTGCACCTGCCTATGGTCGGCACATATGACCCCCAACCCTAACCCATGGTTTTCATACCAATCCCCTAACCCCGACCTTAGGCCTAAACCCGAACCCACACACAAACCCAACCCTTACCCTAATCCTAACCCTAACCCTAACCCCTTACGAGACCTCCCTTTCAAAAGTTATTCGCAGTAACAATTGGGCTATTGTCTGTTTCACCAACTTCCCGACGTCATACAGAGTCACGGATGGTACCATTGGATGCATAAAGGTCAATATAGTGGGGTCTTTGCTAACTTCCATGTCTCTATGACCTTTCTATCAAAAGCAATTCAATAAAGGTGTCATCCTGGATTGGTTTTCATAAAAATCCCCTAACCATAACCCTAATCCAAACCCTAGCAATAACATAACCCGAACCCTACCCCCTAACTTTAGCCCTAACCCTGACCCAATCCCCTAACCAAATCCACCTAACCCTAAGAAGAACCCTAACTCAAGCAGTACCTTTGGATGCGGAATGGCCATAAATGGGGGGACAGAGCGCAACAGAAAGTCAATGAGACCTTCGTATCACAAGTTATTCGCAGGAAACATTTCGACGTTTTGCTATTTAGCCAACTTCCCGACACCATACAGACCCGCGGATGGCACCGTTGGATGCATAAAAAGGTCAATATAGTCGGGTCATTGCTAACTTCCAGGTCTCTATGACCTTTCTATCAAAAGTAATTCCAAAAAGGTTGTCCCGGATTGGTTTTCATATCAATCTCCTAACCCTAACCCCAACCCTAGCCCTAAACCCGAAACAACACCCAAACCCTAACCAAACCCTGACCCTAACCCTATCCCTAACCCTAATCTAAACCTAACCTAACCTAACCTAACCTAACCCCAACCCCAACCCCAACCTCTAACCCAATATACCCAAAAATAACAGTGAAATTCTGCACCAGTGACTTTAGGAAAGGGTATGTTCGTCAAAAGCACAATGGCTTTGTAAAATCTCGAGATAGCAATGCGCCAACACTGCCAATTAAGACCAACACACCCATGGGCACGATGCGTCTAAGACAAGGCCCGATATCTCACTTTCCTTCGGGCGGTAAGAATGCATGGTTGTCTCTAAAAATTGAAAGGAAATGAATTGCTTCATCTCCCATGACCATGCATCACTGAGTAAGTGTCATACATGTAGTTTGTGCCGATGTGCAGGATTGAAAGGCTGTGCGAGCTTGAGTGACAAAATGGTGGGACATCGAGAAGCACTGGTCCGAGTGTGTGTCGTAATGGGGTCTATGAGTAGGCCAACTCACAAGGCCAACTGACAAGGCCAACGCCTGATGTCAAAATGTCTTTTTAAGACGTCACTGTTTCAAAATCTGCAGTGATTCAGACCAGTTTGCGTATAAACCAGTCTGTCCAATTACAGTTGCATCTGTGACAGCTTGGCAGTCAAGCAACTCGACGGCCAGGTGTTGGAGATCATAGGAGATCATAGGAGATCAATATGAAATCTACAAATCCACAGCACGCTGTGCTGGAGCAAATAATTGCTTTGGTGAGATAGCCGTTTTATTGTTTTGTTTAAGTTCAGATTTTTTTTTGGTTTTTTGTTACACATATGGTACACTCACATGTAAAAAAAAAAGTGTAGTTCTTCTACAGAACAGAGAATGGACATCGGCCCATCCCTGTCGTGCAGTCGGGCTTTATGTGGGTGCGAGTCTGAAAAAGGCTCGGCATGGCTCTACGGGGAGAGATGCGTTTCCCATGCCAATGGCTTTTGTTGTTCCAGTAGACAATAGACAAAGACATCATTCATCCCAAATCAGATTGCTGTTTTTGTTTCAGTGGAACACGGCTGCATGTCATCAGAAAGATGACAGAAAACAGCATTTGAATGGGCCAACACAACACTCATCATACTCTACTGCAGGCTAACCAACTAGCTAATTATTGGAACAGGTCCTTGCCAGAAAATCCATTTGCAGCACAGGCAACATTACTGTCAATTAGTTAAATTGTGTTTTTTTTTTCATATAAGGCGGGTATTCAGGAATGCACGGTATCGGCGTGTTACGTGATTTTTTGGAATAAAGTAGAATTTAAAGCAATAAAATGTAATCACAAGGCTCAGAATCAGTACATTTTTAACTTAGATATACTTGAGTGCCACCAGCTGGGAGGCACATTAAAGAACTGTAAGGGGAAGAAATGTTTGTATAATTTATCTAAAGTCTC
This sequence comes from Colistium nudipinnis, assembly GCA_016785305.1. Classification (NCBI taxonomy): domain Eukaryota; kingdom Metazoa; phylum Chordata; class Actinopteri; order Pleuronectiformes; family Rhombosoleidae; genus Colistium; species Colistium nudipinnis. Next base: position 492,630 of record JAFBJU010000177.1, read on the forward strand.
CTATCCTTTAAATGCATGTCAATATTCCATCTGATATGGCAAATTCGTAAAAGAATAAACAAAAATTCATGATCCACCAAATCTGCCCTGAATAAGCAGAGGAAAGACCCAGAGCAAGAGATTATGTAACCTAACTTAAGATCGTTGCAGGATCAAGTGAATTTGAATCACGTGCCGCTATCGCAAGCTGGACTTGAATAAGAGACAAAAACGTATAAAATATGGATACGTGCAGTAGCCAAGACTTTTATGTCATATAGTTTATTTAAAAATCAACCTTTTAAACTATGTTTGTATTTAAGCTATTTCGGTCCCCAGAAATGTATGTAAATATTATAAATTAATTGTATGTAGAACATTTATAGACAATGAATATTGTGATGGTTATAAATTGAGCTCTGTCACATAGCTATCAAGTAATTCAAGAACCAATGTTATAATATAGAACAATAGTATAGGCAGCAGGAATGTAAAAAAAGGGGTGTGTCGAAATAGTGAAATCCTCTCAAAGCAAGCAACAATGTGAAGTTCATCAAAAATGGGAAAAACAAGGAGGGCGGGGGGATCATGGAATGTGATCTGTGTTGTTGTCATAATGAGACAACGTTAACAGATAAGCTGCACTTTATAAACGGGCTCATGGCTAAATCCCCCGAAGAAGGAAAGGAGAACGAGCGGGTCGGGAAAAACAGAGGGTTGAAGGGAGTGAAAGATGAGGTAAAGGGTTCGGAGAGGAAAACAGTTGGGTCGGCTGCTCAGTATGATGTCAGATGTCTTTTGTTGCTCAGATCACGGATACGCCATGGCACACTGGCATGCTTCTCCCATCGCAACAACACTCAACATTTAATGAGACATGTCCTCCACCAGGAAATGACAAATGGGCTTTTTGTATTTATAGGACAACAAACAGTGAGAGTGAAAAAAAAAAAAAAAGGAAGTAGAAAAACACAGCAGACAAATAGAAGCTGAATGGCAAGAGATCAGTGCAGGCACCACGGACATTGCTGCCTAGGTCTGGGAAGGAGTGTATGCATTTACACAACACTACACACATTTGCACAACACTACGCGGGTGTAAAGAATGGATTAAAGCAGCTTTCATTTGTCATTTTAGTCCGTGGCGGACAGGGCCGTGATGAGAACGGACGTGAGATCGTGTCACTTCATGCATGGGGAAATCCAACAGTGGTGTCCACAGAAACGGCGTTACCTTCGTTAACCACAATACAAGATGTGCCTCTGCGTTGACCTCTGCGCTGGCTAAGTGTGTGAGAAATGGCTCCCGCTGTCCCTCCCCACGAAATGCCTCTCCAGATGGGCAGCTCGTGTATGTTTGGAGGGACACTCCATTTCCCACTGGCCCAGGAGCAACAACAGCTGCTTCTAACAAGCCTGGCCACGGCACTGAGGAAGAGGTGGACCCCGGGACGTTTGCCAAGAGGAAGGAGGGATTGGAGAAGGAGGGAGAGAGGAAGGGAGGAATAAGGGTTGGAAGGTGAGTGGGAGGAATAACAAGCGCCTTGGCCATCATTTATTTGGAGGGAAAAAAAATCGGAGGGACAGAAACCTGCATGATTATTGTTTGGGCAGCAATTTCGTTTTTTTCAGTTCAGTTTTTCCATCTCATCTCCTTTGTGATTCTTCTTGGTTTGCCAGCCACCAGCAACCAAATTCTAAAATAAATCCCACATTTCTAAATTCTGGACAATAAGTCTACGTTTTAAAGGAAGACATTTTTTTTTCTCTTAAGTGATAAGGTTTTGTCTCCTCGACAACGTATAACTCATGCACAGACAAGATAATACACTCTTATAGTGTGAATGCACACGACACACCTGGACGCAAAAGCATTCACACGCTCACACAGCGGGGTCAAAGGGTTTACTACAGTACAAACACAAAAACAACAGGGAAAATCTAGGTCCATTGCATGCCTGTCCCCGTGCGCATGGCTGAGTGTGTATATTTGTATGAGTTGCGTGAGCCTCCGTCGGACTCTTAGCAGAACACAAACAGTGCAGCTATGATTCACTGAGAAGGGTGCCACTGTATACGGGGGCTTAGCAGGTTGTCATGCTATAGCCTATCGAGATGATAAGGCGGCTTATCCAGTCTGAGCGCAGACTTGTAGCAGTCACAAACACAGATATGCTCTGGATTCCACCGCGTGGTCCGTTTCCAATTTCACCCAATTAACATGACCCTCCCGAATTGTTTTGTTTGTGTGTAGTGTCTCACTCTAACAACGTAACCCAACCCTACTCAATGGGTTACAGGACACGTTTTTCATGGGCGTGAATGCACTTGTGGCTCTTTTTACTCCTCTGCCTGCTGTGTACAATTAGAAAGAAGGTCCGAAGGTAGAGCTGTGATTTATGGTACCTTTAGGGTGTGTGTGTGCGTGATGGAGGTGGGTGGAGGTCAAATAACTCGCTTTTTCTCTCTCTAATTCGCACCATCTTCCTCTCTCCGGGGTCGCACCCCTGCCTTGACCTTGCAGATTTTCTTCCTGTTAAGTCGTTGATGAGAGACGGGGGGGGGGGGGGGACACGCACATCGGTGCTTTGCACAAGGGCGAAACAGGAAGAGGAACGCGCATGCGGACATGCTGTCCGAATTACAGGATAGACGTGAGTGTGCCGCTCCAGGGTAAATCCGAGATTTGTGGGCATGCGTGCCTCGGAGACGACAGCAGTACAGTTCATCCACCGGTTCCTCTCGATCCCATGTGACAGCTCTGAGGCGGGCGGCTGAATGATGCCACTGTTGATTTGCTACACGAATCCTTATTTGAAAAAAATAAAAAAAAATAAACAACAAAAAAAAAAAAAACATCTTGCAACCAGCCAATATGTTGCTGAAACGTGGTTGCCAGCCCACTGTCTTTCAAAGCCAGAGAAATGACGTGTACCATAAGTCTCTGTTGGCTTCAACGAGGACCAGAACGTATGCCTCCAATCCCCCACGCTGGGTCGCATTATATTGTACACATGCCACCTTTAAAAAAACTCCCTGTTTGCCACATGGAGAGACAGAGATGGTTGTTCTTGCCCTCACGTTTAGCGCAAGCACATCATCTAAAGACGTTTGAAAGATCGCGGGGGTGTTTGGGTAGACGAGGTTCGGCATCCCTACGGGGGGGGGGGGGGGGGGGGGGGGGGGGGGGCAGCTCATGGTCCAGAATTTTGACAAGGCCACTTGATGTGCCTCGTGGTGATGTTTCATTAGGAGGTGGGAGACCTTTGACTCTTATTTTAGGTCCTTTACTCATCCCCAGACACGCACATCGGTGCTTTGCACAAGGGCGAAACAGGAAGAGGAACGCGCATGCGGACATGCTGTCCGAATTACAGGATAGACGTGAGTGTGCCGCTCCAGGGTAAATCCGAGATTTGTGGGCATGCGTGCCTCGGAGACGACAGCAGTACAGTTCATCCACCGGTTCCTCTCGATCCCATGTGACAGCTCTGAGGCGGGCGGCTGAATGATGCCACTGTTGATTTGCTACACGAATCCTTATTTGAAAAAAATAAAAAAAAATAAACAACAAAAAAAAAAAAAACATCTTGCAACCAGCCAATATGTTGCTGAAACGTGGTTGCCAGCCCACTGTCTTTCAAAGCCAGAGAAATGACGTGTACCATAAGTCTCTGTTGGCTTCAACGAGGACCAGAACGTATGCCTCCAATCCCCCACGCTGGGTCGCATTATATTGTACACATGCCACCTTTAAAAAAACTCCCTGTTTGCCACATGGAGAGACAGAGATGGTTGTTCTTGCCCTCACGTTTAGCGCAAGCACATCATCTAAAGACGTTTGAAAGATCGCGGGGGTGTTTGGGTAGACGAGGTTCGGCATCCCTACTTTCACACTCGGAAATGGGCATCCATTCGGTGACACACATCTTTTACACACAAAATAGGATGGGAGGTACTTAGTGCAGTGGACACAAACAAGCGGTATGAGCCAGTATTCATCGGACATGGAGCTATCCGTCTGCCTCCCATCGGACAGCGACAAAAGAAGGATGCTTCTCTTGTTGGCAATAGATCAGGAGTCTCCTAACACTGTTGGCTACATCAGGGGAATGTTGAAACTCTGTGGGTCAAAATGTTTTCGAATGCCCCTCTTTCACTGCCACACAGTCATTTACCTTCCCAAGAACCCACACAGCGTGCCCTTATCTCTTTTCACACGCTTTCTCACAAAGTGTGGGAAGTTTTGAGGGCGGGGACAAGGAATGGATGCATTCACGGAGTCCCTGACTGGCCATTCATCTCGGAGCGGTGGTTTGTCCGTGTTTCACTCTTTATGTGGTGCCGTGTCAGGTTGGGGCACCTCAGCTCGTCAAACTAATCTCCCTTTTCTGTATTCTGTGTTACACACTCAATTTCCCCACACACTTTCACACACACACACACACACACACTCACTTCACTGGGAACCGGCCTTCTGGCTCATAGGCAACCTGCGTAGGGAATCCTGGACTGGTACGGGGGGCTCTGGCAGGCCACTCGTTGGGTCGAAAGAGCCAAAAATACAGGGGCACCAGTGAGGTACGGAACTGAACTGCGCCTACAGCTAACCTAGCAACAAGCAAAGCAGCATGGCAACCCCGGAGCAGGGATCAGTGCAATGGAATCCACCCAGTGTGATTCTTAGACTATTAAGCGCCTTGGCAAGATTAAGACTTACTCCCCCTGCACACACACACACACACACACACACACACACACACACACACACATACACAGAAAACAAATAGGCAAGAGGGGCCCTGGGAGGACAGTGACCTCCACCAGTCAATGTGAAAGATTCACAAGATGGAGGGGAATCCCGAGGAGAAAGTAACTTGTGCAACAGAGGGGGTTAGTTGGCAGGCACATAGCGCGGCTCGTTTGCCATTTGGACGATATCACCCATACACATACACACACACACACACACACACACGCACACACACACACGCCCGACACTGCACCTGCCTGCACTCAAACGCCAGATGCCTTAGTGCACTGGCAGGTGTCAGGCTGTCCTTGTCAACAGACAGGCGTGAGGGATGCGGCGATAGGCTCGCATTCACATTCGCTCGCACACACAAACACACACTCTCCATTGCCATCCATTACAGTCAAGAGGACGTGCACATCAGGTAGCACTCAAGAGACACTGCTGCCGCGAATGTCTCCGGACTTGACATTCAACACACACGGATCCCTCCCCTGCCCAACGCAATCCGCCAATCAGCAGAGGCATCTCAAGGCAAATCCTGTTCTCCCTGCATGATCCCGTCTTATTCTGGTCAGAGTTTGTAGTCCGGAGCCTCGAGAATCCCAGGATGGATTCGGACACCCGAGCGCTCGCTCTCGTTGTTCAAGGGAATCGAGCTGAAGTGGGGAAAAGATGCTCTTGAGTGTGTGCACTGTCTGTAGCTGGTTATCTGCTCAGTGACACCAAGTAGCAGCACTAACACAACGGCCGCCTTTGTGAATCAATCACATCGAAACTTGCCCAAACGACTTCAAAGTGTTTTGTGAAATCTGAGTGGGTTAGAATGAAAAAATATATAAAAAAAAAAGAACTAGTGTGATGTTATAAATGTTGGATTTTATGGGGGCGAGGCAAATACTTTGATTGACTGCACGTTTAGAACCAGATTAGGACCGTGCACCGCATTAAGTACGCTGTCAGTGGCCCCTCCCAATCTGATCTGTAATCAGCTGAAGCAGCGAGAGGTCAGCCCCCTCCCAGCCCTCAGGCCTGATGGCCCGTTCCAGGTTCAGCTCTAATTCCCAAATTCATTATGGACAAGACAGAGAGGCTTTGTCGCTCTCGCTGCTGGTCAATAGGATGGGCTTTTAATGAAGTGACTTTGATACACGCACGCACGCAAGCAGGCAGGCACACACACACACACACACACACACACACACACACACACACACACACACACACACACAGGAGCAGACGCTGACTCCAAGGTAGTCAATATGAACATTGGCTCATTGCTGCCAACTGCCATTATCCCACCAGTCGTGCACTACTAATGCTGCTCTTCTCCGTGAAGCACACACACTTAAGATTGCGCTTTAGAACGAGTTTGCATCTGTTGAGTTTGAGCTGGAAGTTTTGGCCTCACTGGGAAATTCCAGGCCAATTCCTTCCACGCTTTCTCTCCTTTTCCCCTCCACAACAAGTGTCTGTTTCCCCAAACTAGGCAGAGCTGAGACAAAGAGGATCAGACTCATCCCTGCTTATCCATCAACTGAATTTTTCAATATGAATGGAATGTCTGCCTTTTTTTTTTTTGCCCCAGTGCTGGCGTTACCGCAGGAACGCCAGTTTCTGTGTGAGTGGCCAGGATTGGGCTCCGGGCAAGGCGGAGGAGTCAAGAAGGTAACTCATGCCAACCCCACACCCACCATCCCATCCAATCCCCATCTCAACGCCTGGGTTTGGGTTTGGGCCTTCATAAAGAATCCTAAATGAATCAGGGCTGACATAAAAATAGCCTCAGCTTCAGTTCTGTCTGTTGACGTGTGTATCCTGCAACAATAGTTCCCATAAAATCATTGAGCACGGATGAATGTTGCTCCCAGCGGCACCAATGACAAGTTTAACCTAAGCCCAAGTGAGGTCGAGGGAGGGAAAGGGGGTGGGGGGCGGGGGGGTTGCGTTACGCACACAATAAAATTCAAGTCATATCGGCTCTTTATGAGTCTGGACACCATCTATAACCATCTTTAAAATGCCATTTACTGCTTGGGACCCTGCACATGTTGTCAGGATTTTCATTTTATATGGGAGGATAAGAGCTCCTTTCGTAGGGCTGCAGTTAAGACGTTTATGCGGCTACGGCATCAGAGCACCGGGTCACGAGCGTTCCCTGCTCCTCTGCTAGTAAACTTCATAGCAACCGACATACAAATGCCCTGAATTCTCTGGATGATATATATTTTTTAACTAACTTCCCACGCAGTAATTCCCATGCACTTCCCTTTCTTTTATAACCCGTTGCCACCGCAGACATTCTCGGTGTTTCCCCATCAGGGTCCCCGAGGTGTGCTGTCCAGGCCCAATCATAAAGGGCTTGCTGATAGGGCTAAGAAAGGAAATGATGATGATGGCTAATGAGAACCATCCTCTTCTGATGACCTCACGCCTAGGGAGCCCTTCAAGCTAATGTGCTCTCAAAGTGTCGTTAAAACAACAGGGTAGATTATTCCGAGGAAGGGGGGGAAAAAAAAAAGAAGGGACAACCGAAAGGCAGGGTGGAAGGTAGTATAAATAAAAGGGGGATGGATGGGGACAGCGGCAGGTAGGAGACAATGAATTACTTACGCTTTTGTGTCGTTAAGTGCAAGTGCTTTTGTTGCGGACGTGATATACACTGATTTTGAAAATATAATACCTGCCCGGTAGTTTAGGTGCTGAACAGGGGGTTCGAGCACATTAGTCAGTAATTCCACTCTTATTGTTTGGTTTGAAAGTTCTCTTTCCCCAAATTAATAATTTAACAAGGAATGACCTTTGATGTATTCTCCGAATCACTTGCAGATTTTGGCAAATTATGGAGAGCGTTACGCAATGTTTTTCACCGTCTCACGGATGACTCTGCATATTTGAGGGAAAGGGTAACTCGCCCATTCCACATCACATCCATACGCAAATCAGACCCTCTCCCCTCCCCGCCAAAGCCCCCTCTGATCCCCTTGTTCCTTCTTCTCGAGCCCTGCTCTGCCCCGCGGAGCTCCCTCTCAGCCCCTTGAGCTCCAGATGAAAGGCCAAGGGGAAATGGCCGTCCTACTGGCAATATCCGCAGCGAGACATCTGCCGTCCAGCCGGCCTCTACGCACGCCAGTCCCAAGCAGCACCAGCTCACCGCAGGAACCTGGGATGGGAAGAAAGGCTTTTTGCCCTGCCTGGCAGAGCACACGAGCACCAAATCTCCCCGCTCGCCTTCTCACGTTAGAGTGAATCATGGGTTTGTATGTCGCGATCGTCCCCTCTGAACACGCACATGCGTGCTTCTTTCACCGTGTCATGTCACACAGATCTACGGTATTAACCTTCTTCTGACCCCTGTGCCTCCGCTCTCCAGCAGCACCTCTCTGCACCTCTCCATTAATCTACAGTTTTCTGACATTATAAGGTCAATGTTCGCTGGGACCGGGGCAACCAACCGAGCCGTCTTTATTAGCAAGGTTTGTTCATACTGAAATACTGCATCAAATTCAGATTCAAGGTCAACCACGATACTATCTCTTTACAAGAACAACTGCATCTGTGAATATGAAATTATCCAGAGTGAATGTATGTGCATGTGTGTGTGAGAGAGAGAGAGAGAGAGAGAGAGATGAGAAATGGGCATTGATGGATGGGGAATACTGATCTGGCTTTGGTGCCCTTTAGACTTTTCAATCACTTAAGGTTGGGGCCTTTTAGTTAGTCTCTGGAATGTCCCTGTCCCATCATGTCTCTTAAATGTGCGTGTGCGTACTTGCACTTCGTTGTGAGGGTTAGTTTGACTTTACAAGCTCAGGAACTAGGACGTTTTGGGTCAACCCTCCCTTTCCGAAGTGTTTTCAGTTTTTTATGGTTCGCAGAAAAATTTGATTTAGGGGGGTGTTAAGGTTTTGTCGGGATTGGGCATTTAGTTGGGACAGGGTGAGTGCAAGGGACTCTGGGTTGTGTTATGCCCACAAGTGTCCTCACAAAGAAGCAGTACAAGTATGTGTGTGGATGTGCGAGTAAGAGAACATGCGTGTGAACGTGTGGAGGATAAAATTCCCATCTGATGCGACACTAAAACACACTTCACAAAACCAGCAGCTGAGGATCTGAAATAGTGTTCAGATTTACTTCCCTAAGGGTCAGGTTTATGCCACACACACACTGACACGAGCGCACCTACAAACACACACACCAACACATACAGCCACCTGGATCCCTCAGTGCAATGGGAATAAGTCATCATTTTGGCTCTCCCTTCATGACTTACGAAAGTCCCGATGCATTCACCAATCTTCCAATCTTATCACCTTTGGGTAAGCATGTTCTTTAACAGGATGACGGAGCAAAACCATCATTGCCAGTGTCTTTATGCTAAAACACGAGTTCAGCGACCGAACACCCGCCTGTGAGCGCAGTAGAGCTCCTGACAGATGGTGTTTGTTACCAAGAGAGAATTGTACTTTCACGGCTGCACGATTCACACTTTCTCACTGCACGTCCCTCTGGCTCCATCACAGGAGGCGTTTATCCATGCATTTACTTTTCCTCCGATGAGGCGGCGAACCCGCTTTCGTCTCCTCGGATTTTTACGGCTTCTCACACCTCTGCCGGGCAGGACCGTCTCGGCAGCGGCACACACCGCAAACGATAGTGGAGTCAAATACAAATAGATGTGCGGTTGGGATTTCCCCCCCCCCCTCTATTCCGTTCTAAAAAAATATTTTTCACGAAAAATTAAAAGAAAACGTCCTGGTCATTAGCTAATGACCTACCATCTCCGCCGTCTTTAAATCCTTTTTTCTCAGATTTCTTTAAAAGGTCAAAAAAGGATATGACAATTGGAGCCTCCTGTCTCTAGCTAATGGAGAGAACGCGGCCCTAATGTGCTACTGTGGGTCTTTTTAGAGATGAATACGTTAATAAGATAGCTACAAAATGAAAAGCCCACTTGGAAGGGGCGGCCATAAGTGTTCCTGGGCTAATACAGTTAATTAGCCATAGTCACGCCACCAAAGGCACCACAGAGGAGGCTCCCAGGGCCGCAGGGGGAGCGGAATGATATGGTTCATTAGGGATTCACTCAATCATTCCCCTGTTCGTGGCTGTGGTCATGGCCTGGCGCATGGCCGGGCCTTGTTTAGCTGGCGCACAAAGTGCACTAGCATGTCTCCGGGCAAGAGTGGCGGGATCTGAGCCCAGATCAAACAGGCGCGAGATCACGCAATCACACTGCGCTCTCTCTTGGGGGAGCACATTTGAGCAAGTGAAAGGAATGGGATTTTTTCCAACCCTTGTCCACACCAACGAAACGCATGCACGCATAGCTACGTACGATCGCAATACGTGTGATTGAATCAGGTACCCGACGTTGCCGTTACGATCATCACACCAATCGAAATGTTCTGACGAGTGTATGTGTCCCTGTGGTGATTTGAAAGAGTCCAGCCATCAGTAACGTGATTGGAATCTATTCAGCAACGTGCTGCCATAATCTGTTGTTTTCCCCACAGTGCCGTGGCTGTCTAGGTGAAAACTACACTGGCCTGTCACACCGCTAAAACCGACGACCTTGTATGTAGATATCGAGAGAAACAAAATCCCGGTTCTCACGTGGTTGCCGGCGAATTCTCCTGCAAGTAATCCTGTTTATGTAAGAAGCATCCATATCTGCATCCCTTCAGTATGCAGTATGCATGCGTCCTATCTCCTCAGTGAGACCCGCAGCAGTTCTGCCATATCACAGCGACGACAGAGGCAGTGCGCCTGTCCTCTTCAGATTAGTGCTTTTAATGAACGACTAATGAAGGCTCCCTCAGAAGAACAGTGGGTGGTCATGCGCGTTTTTTTTTTTAATATCCATGAGCCGCTCTCACGGACAAGTGGAAGTTAAACTACGACTCCGACCCAACACTTGCCAATGTGGTGGCGTTTGAGTCGATGACATTTCAAGCAAAGTCATATGAGAATGAAAGTTCCCCCTTTCATCATATGTAAATCCCGATGAGCCAGCGATATTGAGCTCCACGTTGCTCGAAAAAATGCCCGAGGAGCAGGAAATCCTTGATCCCAAAACGGTTCACTTTCAGACTGTTTAACCGGAGAGTGTGTGAGTCCTAATAGGGGTCGTAATCATAATCTGGCATTAGTTCCTATAGATATCGATAGGCCAGCCACCTGTCCGAGTGGGTTGGTTTCGTTTCTACATGGTGAACATTCTTACGAAAAGCCAAGAGACAGCTGAACAGATAAGGATTTCTACTTTGAGCGCGGTCCTGTTCAGTAAACCTAAGACAGTAGCTTTGACCGATGGTCCCCTGCTTTTGAAATACAGAGGCTGGCACGTTTTACCCACATCACAACAGGGCAGCAAGGGCCTGTCTGGGGCTGCGTGTGACGGCAGATGCAATGTCTAGTGATTTGTGCCTTAGCCGTCTCGAGGGGTTCGGACCGCACTTTTTCGTTTGCCATTCAACAATGAGTCAGGAGAAGCAGGTTTGCTGATGGGAACATTGCCAACAGGAATAGTATACGTTATCAATACAAATGTAAGCTTCGCTAGGTTTAACTATTACCCCTTTTATCGATTATTATTTGTACTTTTTGAACCACATTTCGGTCTCCTCCGTGCTCCAAGCTCGAGAGAAGATGCTTCTCACCCCCTGCTGTATATCAGGGTAAACCGCATGAAAACAAGAGCTGATTAACAACTGCAGGAGATCACAGTTGGGGACGAACCGTGACACCTTTCCACGAAATGCAGCGGTTGAGGTGCCGCGGTGACTGTGGAAATGTGCTTTAAAGTGCAGTTCCCCCATGCCATGTAGGAGGTGAATGAAAGCGTGAAACCATTCAGATGCAGATCTGTCCCGGGATATATATATTGCAATAGCTCATCCGACCAAAGCTTTGAGCATCATTTTTTAAAACAAATACCACAGCGATGAATGAAATTGTTTTCCGAAAATCAGTGGGGACACCGAGTGGAATGTGAATGATGAAAGGTTTTCAGGCGCAGGGTGAAGGACACTTACAGATTTCTGGACCGTCCCCTGAGGATTGGCATCCGTCTTCGTCATCACAGCCTAGGGAGCTGCCCTCGGATCTCCCACTGCCCAGCTCGTCCCAGGCCTCCACCTGGCCCAGCTTCGGGAACTTCTCCTGGGTCTCCTAAAGCACAAACGGCAGTACATGGTTCATTACTCACTGGTTTATGCATACATTTCCAATTTTTCCAGCTTTGACTTGCTCCCGTCCAACCTCTTCGGTAAGTAATGAATGCCAAATTGAAAATGATAATAGACCCGATCTATCAAAAGAGATGAAAAGCCTCGACGTGTCTACATGCAAACGTATAGATTGCATTTGTAACGCCATAGACTACAAGTGAGTAGCAAACAATTGTCCCAGTGGAATACGGTGCCTCCTTGGGTCTCGTGCCTTCCTATGTTGACACAATACTTCTCCTGCTCAGGCCTGGCGAGCTTCGGTGTCCAACAGATGACACATTGTATCCCGGGGATATAAAAGAGCAGTGTGGGTGGTGTGCCACAGTGAGAGCCCCGGGTGTCAGGATGCATCCAATTACAACCACATTTAAAAGGCCCGACCCGGACAAAAAACAGGAATCATTTTTCTAAGCTAAGTTGTCACAGCTGACTTTATTTCAATGTTATTTACGTTGGAAAAAAAAAAAAAAAAAAAAAGTTTCACTGTTGCATCCGACAGTAGTCAACACGTTGCCCGGTAGACCACTCAGCGCACGGTGCTAATGAATCTCTCGTCTTTGACACTCGTCTCAACGTGGTGCAAACTAATTGGACCATCGGCCGGCCATGCCTGCTGCCCGCCGTCACCATGGTGGTCCTTCCTCCTTCACACTGCCAAGGATCTCTCCTGGACACGAGAGCAAATGCCGCCGGGGGGTAAGACACCGGCATGTATACCAACATTGGTAGAGAGACATGCACAGTTTGCTGAACATCCTTTGGCTCCGCGCACGCGTGCCCCACCCCGAGAAAACGCGGCCGACCTTCACAAAGGGGTCGGACGAGCGCTAACCACACGCTGAAAGGTGGAGGGCTCTGAGGAATGACTAATATCCTCGCCACTGACACCAAACCCCCCCTGTCACTCAACACACAGCCGGCAGCAAAGGTGACCTTTCACCAATGGTCTCCCAAGCCTCGCATTCCCCAAACAAAGCCAGACAGGCTAATGTACACCGATTACCATCCAAAGCTAAACGTATACGATCCTCATCTGTGAGTATGCCTCCGCAGGGGCCCTGTAAGGCTGGTGCATGCCAAGTCGAGCTATTACGTAGGCAAGCATTTTGTAATGGGTGAAATTTCAACATTAATCTGTCAGGATGTTCCCATTTTGAAAATGTAAATTTTCCATCCGCTGGCAGAAACCCACACAAAAATTAGCCATTGTCGCTTCAAGGATGTTTCACCGTCAGAAATAATTCTGTAGCAGCACCACTGATGTTCAGGCTCATCAGAGGAGCCGTCAACACATCGGCATGCTTTCACATGTTAATGCCAGAGTAGTTACCGCTGTCTGGAGGGGAGAGTGAAAGGGAAACCTGAAAATGATCCTGAAACGGGTACTTTAGGTATAGTTACTCGCTCCCTCTGTCGCGTACACAGATTGCACCCAGTGTAATTCAGGCCCCGCTGAAAGACAATGAGAGCAATGCGAAAAAAAGTCGTGTACCAGGTCAAGCTTTGAAAAACTGGAATTTGCCCTTTAGCAGCAGAGCAGCAAAAACAAACAAAAAAAAAATCTCACCGATTCACACCGCAAAAGTGAAAGTCACTGACAAGGGATGGAGGAATCAGTTTTCACAGATCGACAGTTGTGTGCAAAAGCATAACTCATAAAAGTGACATGATTACAGCTTTTTACTTATTGTTATGGACCGGGTCACATAACAACCTGCTGACAGGCGTCTCCGTGTGTCCCGTACTGGTTCCACCTGTTTTGAGGCTGAAATGTGATATGCTGTGTTGAAACAGGGACAACTTAGGAGGGGACGGAGTTGGCGAGTGAACGACTGGCTACTAAGTAATAACAAAATCACAAAACTGCTTCGTTTATTAAATCCACCAAGCACATTGTAGCGCTACTTTTAGACTCCGAGGAAACAGTTTCGTGTCGCTGGGGATTATGGGGAGGGCGCAATGATTTGTGTACAACACATGAACTACAACGTAAGTATCTAGCCCCTGCATCTACCCACACATTGTAGCAGCAGCCTGCAAGGAAAAGATAAGTGATAAAGGAAAATAGTAGCGAGAGAGAGAGAGAGAGAGAGAGAGAGAGAGAGAGAGAGAGAGAGAAAGAAACAACGCTATGCTGAACAGCAAAATGTTGTGTACCAACACCATCCAGATAACCAGTTGGGTATTAAGTTAATAACCGAGCAGATCAGGGGACTTCTAACATAATGCTGCTTGGCCCAGCTGTCCTTAAAGCATGTTAATTAGAGTCGAAATCAATTAAGGCGCCGTCGCTGTGGAAACCACAGCCGGCTTGTCGTAGAATTGTTGTGTGGCGGCTGTCCAAGGCAGTGTGTGGGTTTGTTGTGACAAAGTCGGGACGGCAAAACTGAACCATTATGGTTATAGGAGGTAAGAAAATATGCAGGGAACTAATGGTAGCGACATGCTAAGCACCCTTCTAATTGGTCCCTGAAGCCAAATGAAAAGAGAAAGCAAACATACCTATGTGGAATGTATCTCACATAATGCACAGCCTGTCTACCTAACCGCTGTACACGTACGGAATGATGGTTGCCTTCCATTTCCATAACATTGGCTGGAGTAGAAGCACTAATTGCACAATTAAGATATTAACATACAAATATGGTCAAACGGTGTATTTGAATGTCATAAACAACAAGTGCATAGATACAGTATCCGAAAACATTTTCCAAAAAATCAAACGCCGTGTTTAACGAAACGGAGCGCGGCCTCCGTCTTGAAAGCAATAGCCTTTCAAAGGCTCGTCCTCCTGAACTGCCGCACTGTGGCATATTGTAAACGTGAACAAGTGGGCAGGATATTTCAATGGCAGCAGCCTTGGTGCGATGTACAAAGTAGAGATTCACTGCGACTTTTACCCTGCAGGGACACGTGTCTTTGTTCTAACGCGACTCTCTTTCTGATGTGTTAAACATGGCTGACTGCCTACATATATTGGATTTGATATACTGTAGGCTTGTTTTCCCACAGCCTATTGAAAGGCTTAAAGTGATCTTGGAGTGGAAAAAAAAGGAAATAAAAAATACCAGTGTCCACTGGTAGACTTCGGTAATTGATACCTCCAAGAATCTTGTGACGGCGCTGCATTACGGGGCTACTGAGAATACATCTGTCTGACAAAGGGCTGTCTCGGCCTCTATTATGATTTATGATTTCGTCCTGCATGAATATCACGGGCACACTCAATGCGAGGCCATTCCTCTTGCATGCAGTACCACTGCTTTCGGCGTCACGGGCCCTTATGCACATTTCGTACTGTTGCAGACAACCCGGTTCATGTAAGATCAATTAACAGCACGAGAGTACGGTGTGTAACTTGAACTATCCCGTTTTTCTGCTGGGTCAAATGATAGGAGAGGAAAGTGACAGCGTGGAGTCAAAACACCGACGCAATTTGAGAAGGAGAGTTGGCAGAAAGGAGAAGTAGATGTTGAGGTGAGAGAAATAAAAAGTGTTATGCCGTGTAGTGTGGACATGTTCAGCATTCAGTGAGGGAGACTGAGCCTGAAGCTGTGTGTGTGTGAGTGTGTGTGTGCGTGTTTGGGGGGGGGGGGGGGGGGGCATTACTGGTTGGGGTCATTACTGATACACAAGATGCCAGCTTTGGAGGATTACCCTGAAGTGACCCCGGCATTTGAAAAGACATTATTTATTCCCAAAAAGGCTTTGAATAAAATCCCAAATCATGAAATATTTTCTAGTTCCTCTCTCACCACGAGAGCTCATTCTGCTCTTGCTCTTTCAGTCAGTGGACGAGGTTTGTCCGCTGAATCCCCGCATGTATCCGAAGGCATCATAGCCAATCTGCAGGGCCAAAAGTAACCGAGCACTCTCTGAAAAAGCGCGGGCGTGCAGCTTCACCGGCAGGAAACTGGACGCGCCTTCCAGTTTCACGCGGAGACAGAAAACCTGACGTGATTCCGAAAACGTAAACAATGGGATACGGCGGCGGATACGGACACCGCCACCGTCGCATCGGTTTGCGTAAGTGTGAGCGCGTCTGAAGCAGAATACTGCCGTCAACCTCGCGCACCGCGATCATAAGTCATAAACCGTTGCAGGTCGGATTTCGAGACACAGTTTCTTTTCCTTCTTTCTGGGCGATTTGAAACAGTGTCACCACGCTGAGGTCAGTGGTGGTGAAACTGCAGGGGGACAGGGAAAGGGAGAGGGGAACGAAGAGCTGGAGGAGACTGAAGGAAAAAAAATGAAAGTGGAAATCTGCGAAAGCCCGCAGTGGCCCCCTTTGGCTTTTAAATTAAAATTCTCTTCGATCTCTCACTTTCTTTGAAAGCGCATAAGGATCTTGTATAAAAACAAACATCATCCAAAACAAGTGTGTGCGTGTGTGCGTGTGTGTGCGTGCGTGCGTGCGCGTCTCCAGAGGAAATGGTTGCAATTCTCTATGCATCTCAGACTGCATGACCAAGAAAAAGCAGCCAGGCAGGAAGGAAAAAAAATAAAATAAAAATAAAAACATTTCTTCCAAAAAACAAGTGTGAACGTGAGAGAGACTGAAGGGAAGTAACAGGCAGGAAGTATTCTGGGAGGAATGACAGGCAGCAACTCACACTGTACATAGCTGCAAAGCTTGGCCATCCATAACTGCTGACTCTGAAAAAGATATGATACGGTATGCATTGTTTCTGTGGATTAAATGTGCCCGTTATGGCCAACCCAATTTCCAGACAGCTCCCAATTGACAAAGAGCCTCTGAGTGGCACATGAAGCAAGTTCTGGACTCCAGTAAACAGTCGGCATTGCCATCCACAACATGGAAAGTGAAACTAAGTCCAGATTGATTATAAGAAAAAAAAGAAAAAAAAAAGAAAAAAGGCAAAACAATGAAGTGAGCCAAGTCCTTTTCTGCGGTTCAAGTGGAAGCCAAGAAAAACCATTTAGCCGAAGCTTGACGGACAGATATTTTTTGCCTCGTTGAACTTTTTATGTGATATTCTATATATCACGCTGTCGGACAAAGGGAAAGAAAGGGTAAATTATCTCAGATCCCTGTCCAGAGATCATTAAGACCAACCAAGACCACGTGATAAAATAGGGTTTTATAGTGGGGATGTTTATTCTGTTAAATACCAAAATCCTGCTTGAAAAAAAAACAAACAAATAAAAATGATTGGCAAGTTATCGGCACTTCTGAATCCATCGTTTACATCTCCATCACATTTTTTTCCAAGGCACTTGTTGTACGATTACACAAGCGCTATCTCATTTGTTTGCAACGGCAAGACGAGGGATGGGCGTAATTCACATGAGCGTAGCGGAGTAAACAATCGAAAAAACGGCTGACTAATTGTTTAGACAGAATGTTCCGCGAAATCTCTCTTGAACCAATTACGCGGGGGAATTTTTTTTTTTCATCCAGGTCTGAAAAGTTATGAAACACCGGCAAATGCGGCCACCAGTTTGTTTGCTTTTTTTTTTGTTGGTTCGCAACAAAAACAAATGAGTTTGTCGGGCGCAATGTCAGAAAACGAACTCGGCGTCTCCTCTCGAAAATGAGCACACTTCCATGAGGGCTGATTTATGGGAAGAAGGTTTAAATAAAACAAACAAGAACGATTGCGCCCGCCCGCGCACTGCAAGTTGGCGCAGGCCGACATGGGTCGCTTATCCGCGAGTGACACTTTGTTGGCCCTGACCCCACGTAACCCTAGCACGAGCCAATCGCCACACCGCTGTGTGGCGCAGGGCTGTCACACCCTGCTCCTGTCAGGCACTGACCGTGTGTGTGCGCGTTAGTGCGCGGGTTTGTGTGGGCCTCTGTGTGTTTGTGTGTTTAAGCGCCAGCGATCTTTGTCTTTTGTCAGACAGACTGATGGAGATGTTTTTCAAAAGCACGTGACAGTTTGAGTGACATCAGCAGTTTTCAGAGAGCGTGTTCCAACAGCAACCGCCTTGCTGAAAAGCCTGTTGCGAGCAGCGTGCGAATCAACAGACACCGAAAGGCCGCTGCTGGGATACCGGGAGGCATGGCGCCTGTCAGACCTCACGCTGGGCCTCAGAAGCCCTTTTTTTTTTTTTTTTTTTACGGGCAGCAGCTTATGAGGTTTTGGTCGCTTGCCCCCTGAGTCGGTGTAAAGTTCAGCACACAGCGCTGTGTGCTGTTGTTTCCGATGTTGTCCTACACGGGAATCAGATTAGCCGTACGCTGATGTGGCACGGGGCGAGAGCGCAACCGCCGGTTTGTATGGCGTTGACATTTTTGGCGACTGCCGCCTGTGCGATTGTTGAGGTTTCAGTTTTGTTCGTTTTTTTTTTTTTCTCTCTCTCTCTCTCTCTCTCTCTCAACCCAAGCTGCTTACTACAGGTAATGGAAGTCCAAAAGCTTGGGAACGCACGCAATAGCAGACTGACGAGGGATTTTCCGATAAGCAGGAGCTGGAAACACAAACAGGTCGCGTATTTACTTTGCGCGACAGGCCTCCCTGTGTCCGCGGAGCCGGAGCCCGCGAGTGAAGTAAATATGACCCAATGTGGAAAAACAGTCACGGGTTATTTTTTTTGTTTTTTTTTTACGATCTTTTCATCTAATGGTCCACGAAGTTTCATCGCCAAACTACGAGCGGGGCCCTGTGCACGGACACGTGTTGCTGTATGCATGTTGCTGTGGCAACCCAGCAGCCGCAGCAAAGAGCAGCAGAGCAGAGGGTGGAAGGCCAGCTCCATCATCATCATCATCTTCAAGTGGAAAGAATCTGTTCCCTCCCTATGACACACTGCCAGCTCAGCCCGGGCTCTTTCTTCATCCCTGGACTGCACTTACTCTTTCAAGCGCAAACCTTTCCTCGCCGCTTTGCTAAAACATGAGCGAGGAGGACTATGCCGCGATGGGGGCAGTCACTAAGAAACTAACTGGGGGGCCATTGGGAACGACCAAAACCTATATGTTCTTCGGGGGGGAAGAACATATAGGCCCATTTAGTCTATTTCCGCAGCGTTCACGATACTCTCTCCAAACCAACCTCACAAGCAAGAGCCGACAGTCACTCCGAGTCCCCGCCCGGTGTCGGATGGATTCAAGGGGAATCCACGGGATCCACACAGGGGCTGTGCCGAGGGTGTGCAAACAAGGGTGCGATTCCTCAGACGTGGAACCCGGCCGGGCCTCGGGCCAAAACCAGACACCGAGTAGATCTCATCCATCACACATCCACCCCCTCTGCGCTGGATTCCGCCCCCCCCCCCCCCCCCCCCCCCCCACCCCCCCCCCCCCCCACCCCCCCCCCCCCCCCCACCCCACCCCCCTGATTACGACCCTTTTCAACGCTCCATCCAACGCAGCTTTCACTTTTTCAAATGATGTTTTCTGCCTGTGCGTGGGCGTGTGGGCGCGTGGGGCTCGAGGGCGAGCATGTGCACGCGTTGCCCGCGCACCGCACGTGGCGCACTGCCTTCGCATTTACTGAGGTGCAAATTGACAAACGGACAAATGGTCTGCGTTGAACTGTTCGTACGCGGAAACAGACAGTCCATTGTGAAAAGCCTCCCCGCCCAAAAACAGCTGGACTTGATGGCTGGGAATCAAGAATCCACTTTGAAACATTGATTGTCCACATCCACAATATTTACAGGCAGATCGTCGGAGGAGCTACACAGGCACTGTTGACTTAATGTGGCATTTTATTGGAGTTCAAGAGACTACGTTTGCCCTGTGTCCAGCTGTTACACGCTGTGAGAAACGCGAGCCACTTTGCTACAAATGAGTGTATGATTCCTTTCCCGCCCTCTGGCCTTGAAAAGCTGCCTCTCGCTGGTTGTGTGCGCACGCGCGCCCGCCCGCGCGCACACTCCCGCACACACTCACTCACACTCATTTTGCATGCATCTCTAAGTGCTTCGAGAGTAGAATACCACGGGTCGATGTGGGGGTCAGAGCCCGTGATACATCAGCGGCAGTTCTCCAATCCTCTTAGTGCCACAGTGCTCTGGGTCTATAACTGCTCTCCAGTCGGTAAAAACACACCCGTCTCAATCTCACTAATCCTGGAAATGGAGGTTATTCAAACCAAGAGCAACTCGGATTAAGGGATTCAATGAAAATCTTGCGTCGCATTATAAGGCAAAATTGAAGAAATGCAACACATGAAATCTAAAACCCATCCACTGTATGTCAGTTTTTTTTCCGTTTTTTTTTTTGACCTCCTCCCTGAAAATAACGACACGTTCTAGCTCCACTTCAAGGGTGGAAGAAGCCAAACACACAAAGACGCGTGACGGTACTTCCGACATCGGCATGAAATCCAAATGACTTCCGATCACTTATTTGAAGTCCAGACCAACAACCCTTGTCCTCCGGGAGAAAGTATTACATGCAATAGTGGTTTTTCTGCAAGAATGGAAATTGAGGAACGCAGAGATCAGTTCGACAACATGGCACAGGAGCCATCTCGGCCGAAAATGAACAACGTGGCCTCTTGACACCGTAAAGGTTCAATCCACAGTCGCTGAGCTTGGTCAACATCGAACGATTTAGTATTCAAATCTAAGTTGATTCACAGTCTGCAAACTACCCTCTCTTGATTAAACTTCAATTCAATGTACAGTCCAAAGGCAGCAAGAATGTCCTGTGAAAGCGATCCGGGGGGAACCGGTCAAAATCAGTCCGATGATAAACCTATTTTTGTGAACTCGCTTGCCTTCTCAGTAGAGTCTTCATAGACCGGCCCTGTCTGCAAACATCTGTTTGATGGCTGCGTGGGTTTTTGTGTCCGACACGCACTTCTCTATTTCGCTGAAGAGAAAAATAACAAAACAACTCATTTGCTCTCAGAACCTCCTGCACAGCACAAGTGTCAGAAACGACGGGGGCAGTATGAAAACATTCCTGTCGGGTCTGGGCTTCTATAACAAAAAGGAAGGAGGGTGCTTTCAAGCCCGTCCAAGGCTTTTTCAGCATGAAATTGTATTGTAAAGTCCATTATGACTGTTGGCAGAGAAAAAAAAAACACTTTTCAGGTATACGAATGAGTTTGAATGGCACACCGCTTGCGCTTACGTCACATGCGAGTGTGAAAAGTTTGAATTCTGAAAATAGGTTCCTAAGCATGACTTTAGCTACCTCCGATGCTCAACAGCTGGAAGTACTGCGGCGATTTAATATTGTGCGCGTGCATCCAGGTGCGGGCACGCCTGATAAAAATGGGTTTCTGCACTTGAGCGTGTTTAACTATTCTGGATGTGGCTCCCAAAGCCTGCAAAATTTGACAGTTTGACTCTCTCTGCAATTATTTGCTCTTATCGGGCACAGCCACAAAGCTCCGCCGCCACCTGGTCGAGATCGAAGGCAGGGCGTAAATGTCAACAGGCCCGGCTAAACTCGGCGCGGTTACCGTGGCAACGGGGGCACTCGATCCTGAGCCTTCAGTGACAGGTGGGCAGGCCACATGAGGGAGATATATATATATATATATATATATATATATATATATATATATGTGGGGTTTAATGTAAGTGACGGGCTAAATATATGTGGGAATGGAGAGGAAAAAAAAATAAAAATAAAGGATATTTGCAGGTACGGATAAAGCATCGACATGACGTTGAGTGAATGAATAGATCAAAAGGCAAAGTCAAACAAGAATAGAGAGGGGAAGCATCAGAGATCACGTAGGTAGAGAAAGGGTACGAACTGACGAAGGGGTTTCGAGATAGAAAGTGAGCATAATTTTTCAGAGAAACAAAAGGGGAGACAGGCAGAGGGGAACCGGATCCGGCTCCGTTTGTCTCTCCGAATGGCCTGTAGGGACTGTGTGAAATGGCCCTTTTATTCCCGCTCCTTTTCAGCCTCTAAACCCCCATCTACATGACAAATGGCCTCACTTTGAAGCTGCTTGTGTCATCTCAGCCTATGTGTCACTCATCCATGACCTTTTGCTCCCGCCTCTCCTCTCATCCCCC
>JAFBJU010000177.1:514562-633160 GCA_016785305.1 Colistium nudipinnis
CCCCCCCACGCACACCCCCAAAGTAATTCACTTGTTTTTGGTCACCGTCTCCCCTCCACTGTCCTCTTCCTGTATCTTTCTTTTTTCTACATTTGCAAAACAGAACAACACAAGGTTTCATTGATCGGGGACGAACTAATTGGACAAGTGTTGGACTTAAGTGTTGTTGTTGCGTGCAACAATGTCATTTAGAGGCATTGAACATCTTCATGCTGCTGTCGCCTGACGACGCAGAGCCTATTGATGACTTTTGTGTGTGTCTTTTAGATGTTGAGTTATGGATGGCAGTGTTCTCCATTCGCCGCTCGGGGTGTACCTCTCACTTGGTTGTGCTGCACCTTCCCCGCCCCATGTGAAGTTGACGCACGAGAAAAATGTGGAAAGTGAAGGGGGCAGAATACTTCCGGCATGCATTCCGAGCAGCGGTTAAACCTACCTGGTTGAAGCGATCCAACCTCTCCTTGACCTCAGCCAGTGAAGAATCCGCAGTGCGGACTTTGACCTCTGGGTTCTGCCTCTGGGCGTGCAGGCCGTTTCCTACCACTCTGCCGGAATAGCTGCGAGACAAAGGAAGGAGAGGATTCAGGGACGCGGCAGAAGCTAAGGGGGAATACAAAATGAAACGGAGGCACGGGGTGAGCCGGACCCCTCGGATCCCTGGCAGGCTCCTCAGGCCTGGCACGGAGCGCGGCTCTTGATTTTGTCCGAGCTGTGTTCGAGCTACGGTCACCAAGGTTAGCATTTCTAGCGGCAGGCCTGATTTAGTAGGGCACTGTTGTAATTGGGTGCAATTAAGACCCAAAAATTGCTTTGGCGGAAATGAATAAAACCCAAACGTGACTCAGCACTCCGCAGCTCGGCTTCCAGGAAGACATTATTTACAGTTTTTAAAGGGCCAAATGTTTGAACTGAGCTACCGCGTGCACTGGGTGAATCTCGCATTTAATGGTGTATTGGAAGCAGTTCATCCTCGGTGTTTGGCCTGGCAAGCCCTTCCGCTATATTTTATTATCTATTCATATTGTTCTCTCTGGGACAAGTCACCGGGGGAAAAAAAAGTGCCAACATTTATTCACCGTTACCGATACAAGGGAGCGACGAGTGGGCAACCGGAACTTCCTCCTGCCGAAGCCGGATGCATTAGATACAACCGAAGCGTACAGTGAAAACTCAAAGGCAGAACAGCGACGGTGAGTGGACGCAAATCTTACAGACAAAATCCTACTACCTGCCTCTCGTGTCGGCAGCGTTAAAATCCCCCCCCCCCCGGGCAGTGGTGATCATGAATGGTGTAAATCGGTGTTGGATTGGTATTGGCCCGCATTGGTGCGCGTCCGGCATGCAGACACTTATACGTGTCCAGGCGGTTGCGAGCGTAGGCCATCGCAAAAAGTGCTCGACTTTCGAATACCCCGATATGCAGTAAGCCATGGTCCCGATAAGCTCTTTGCTTCCTGGGCTCACTTAAACTGATGGGGTTGATAAAAATGCAAAAAAAAAAAAAATAATAATAATCTCACTCAACCTTCTGTTGTTACGCAACAACATCTCTCCTTCATGTTTCTATCCTCCAGCTTCGATTGCTCGTTTCACTTTGCTGTAATTTCAAGGTGCACCTCCTGCTCCCCCCCACCCCCCCCCCCCCCCCCTCCCACCCCCCCCCCCCCCGCCCTTCCAACCCACAACGGACACACACACCAACCACTGTCTGCCTCGACAACAATTGAACTCTTAATTGCCGACAGCTCCGAATCTCCTTTAGTCAAAATGGCAACAATCGCTAGCTGTCGGACTTTCAACTTCCCACAGTGACGTTAAAGATTAATCAAAGCACGGCTCCCTAAGCAGCGGTTGAAAGGGGGGGGGGGCTGTGCGTTAGGGAGAGCGTGCGTGCGTGTCTGTCTGCAGGCTTGGCTTGGGATGACAGCGCTTGGTGTGGAAATGAGCTCATCAGATGGGATGGTAATGAAAGGGAAGTGTCGGGGTGAGTCCGGGCGGCGTGTTAGGCCCCGGAACGTTATATTGCGGGGGGATTGTTTCATTTTATTTATTTTTTTTTGCGTAGGGGAATTAAACAGCAGGACATCCCAGAGATGGACATGCAATTAAGGCTCGTCATTTCTGGACAGATCTGGAGCACGCACCGGATTCAAAGATGATAGGATAAGCTTTTCTGCCAGAGGGCGACAATAAATTCACGCTCTGTCTCTGTGAGCGTAGGGGAGAAAACTTGCATGAAAAATAAATTGTAATCAACCGGCTGCGCGCTCATCTGCTGGTCTCAAACATTTAACCTCGCTAAACACTTGCATGGCTTCTGAGTCACGGCTCCGTGGCTGTTTTCGACTGAACTGACTCATTCCCCCGGTGAATGGCCAATTGATGCGCTCCCAAAGGCAGCTTTGTCTTTCCGTTCAGCCTGGAGCGCAGACGAGCGGCGACCTCGGCGCCCCCGACGCTGACCCCGGACTGAACTGTCCCGATCGTTTGAAGGCCCGAATGAATGCGCTCGGGCTGCGCGGCAGAAAACAAGCAATTCAATATTCAACTTTCAAGGTGTACACGTAGACAGCAGAGCGAATGTGTACTCGCAATCAACATTCCAAGGGTGTGCACTTGTTTGATGAGGGGTTGAAGGAAGTGTTGCGGTTGCCAGACTGAGAGGGTGTCTGGCAGACAGGCCCCCCAGGTAAAGATTGTGCACGCTTTTTTTTTTTTTTTCTCATCTGGGCTCCGTTTTTGATCATCTGAGGTCTGGCCGAAACTGGTTCTCAACTGGGATTCAGATGTTTTACGTGCATGCTGTATGCGGGGTTCTTTTTGCACTACACTCATGGGGTCATCTTCCCTTGGGGGGTGGGGGGGCGGGGGGGTCTCGTGTTTCGTATCCCTTTAAAGCAGATTGAACGGCCGACATCCAGAGCACATCCAGGCTGACCCCAGATTAACACACGGTACGGTTGTTGCTGGAGATAGACAATACAACATATACATATAGCGGACACATTCGTTTTGTTAAGGTTGTAATTTGTCAAATTGCTGGATTGCATCGGTCCTGCCGACTCTCTACGGAGGGCCTGCAGATTAAGAAGATTATCAGCTCAGATCTGCCAGTGAGAGAAATGGTCGTGCCGAATCTGCGAGATGATTAATGGCAATATTGTTGATATATTTTTTTAAAGTGCTTCACGGTAACATGTTGCGCTGGGAACGCGTGTTTTGGTTATTCGAGAAAAAAAATCACCTTCACTTATTTCCAAATCAAATTTGTCTTCTATCTTGAATATCTTGAATCTGCTGACAATAGAACGCAAACGTGTATTCAGAATTTACACAATTATGACACATTTTTATTTCCTTTCCTTCATTTCTTCATCTTAACTGTGTTTCTTTTCACCTCTAAAATAGACTGTTACATGTACAGTATATCAATACTAAAACGGTAGCTTTAGAAAGACGCTAAATGAAAGTGTGAAAGTCAGGGCAGTAAAACGTGTCCGTTTTGACGGTTTGATAAATTGAGGTGAAACGACACGAGTTGAAAGCGCGTCCTGTGTATACGGCTCATCTTAGCGCCAAGCCCACAACAAGGCAAATCACAGCTTTCTCTACCTGCCCACTGGAGCAGGGGGTCCCTGAAGTCACGAGTGAGGCCGGTGGTGAGAACGAGGGAGGGGTCGAGTAGATGTTTTGCAGCCCGCCAGCTTTACGAGCGGGGCTTGGACATGTTGAAATAATCTGAACGGGAGGTTTTGTTCTCAAAGGCCAGAGTGTTCTCACACACACACACACGCACACACACACACAAACGCTGGGAGCTGAGCGGCCAGTCACCGGACCAACATCGAGCCCAGGAACAGACAGTTGGTCAAAAGCCACTTTGCAAACATTTAATCAATGTGACACACCGTATGTGCACATGCTGCCTGCTGGACAGTAGACACGGACGTGTGCAAACACACACAAATGTCACGCGAAAGGCCGCGCGGCACCCTCGGAACCGCCACCGCAAACCCCCCCCCGCCCCCCCGGGATACGCAGCAAGTTCCCAACCATAAACAGTGTGAGAGTAAATATTTGAAACACTGAGCTACAGGGGAAAAACAAATGAAGCACTGGCAAAATCTTTGGCTGCCCTTACAGAAGACGCGCAGAACCCCTCGGCTCTAGCTCAGACAAAATAATTAAAATAGTTATTTGAGAGGCGCTCGCTGGATCATAAAATACGGGCAGATCAGGAAGAGGTCATCTGCGGGGCAGGCCAGTGTGCTTTTCTTCCTCCGCTCCACCCGCCCCAAAGCCAGCTATTTCTTTGGTGTTTTGAAACGGCCCAAAGCGTCTTCAATCCGGGCCGTCCTCCGAATTCCTTCCGCTCATTTACGCCGACTCCGTTAGGTCACGCTCTCTCTCTCTCTCTCCCCGCAACCCAGCTGCTAACCGCACGAAACCCCTCCGAATGCCACCGGTGACTGCAGTCATTTGGAAGTGTCCGCAGTCAGGAGCACCTGAGGCACGCCGTCTTGGCTGCATTTTACTCCAACTATTCAATTCCCCACAGCTGTGTCTTTATCCGCCTCATCCTATCTTTCGGGGCCCCACCTATCCCTCGATTCCAGCTGGCAGCTCAGAGGTTTGGAAACGCAACACCTCTGTGGCCCATCTCGTTCCGGTGAGACACAGACACACACTGGATGTTCGGAAATAAAACCTGATACAGGGGGATAAATCGGCCGACTGAGAAGGGTTATAAAAGCTGGGGGGAAAAAAAAAAAAAAAAAAAAGGCTCGTCAAATGGACTGCAACTGTTCTGTATCATTTAAGATGTGCTTGGACAACGAGGACAAATTATGTGTCCAAATAGTTTGAGGCTCCCAGCTAATCTCCTTGGGAGCAGAGTCAATGGCGGAGCGCGCTGTGGTTGTCTTATCCGGGGCCATGATCTGTCAAGAATTGCTCCCGGTGACTAAAGCCGAAGACAATTTTAATTATACTTTTTTTTTTTTTTAATGCTATGANNNATATATATATATATCAAGCTTACTTAGTATACTTAGTTTACTAAGCTATAGTTCCTGCTATAGGTAAAAGCTACCTCACTCCTAAGAGGAAAAACGTTTCCCAAGCAGATTGGAGAATGACTGTATTAAGTTATTTGAGTTGAATTTGCCGGCAAGTGGTCACGTCTGTGTGAGCAAAATTGCCTTTTCATCCCCTTCTCACTGGGGAGCAAAAATCGGATAGTAATCTGCTGCGCTACGTTCCCTCCCCAATGCCCCCGTGCCCTGCAACGTAACAGGTCTTATTTCCTCCGAATATGGTTTCACACTCATTAACTAATTGCTTAACGCCACCAAACCCCAGTGAAAATATCGAGTCATTTGCTCATTTCATTTTTTTGTCTCTTGACTCGCTTCCCTGCTTTTCCGCTGGTTTGTGATTGAGAAAGACTTCACAGCAAACAAATCCGGCCCAGGGGCCAGCGGTCACCTGACGTGGAGGACGGCTGAGTGATTTGTCATCATTAATGCAGGATGGATCAGGTTCTAAAATGACCGTGGCGTGCTAAATTAACCCTAGACAAATAAATAAAGCACAGCGGCTCGTGAACAGGCTGCTGTACAAGTAGGCCTTTGTTAACATTTGTGGGCATTGTGCATGGGCTGGTCGGTAACGCTTCAAATTATTCAACCTAAGTGCTCATCCCATCATCCTTAAAATGGGCTATGCATAATTGAACCATTTCTCAATAGAGGATTCACTGGAGGATCATGGCCATCCATGTCACTGCCCCCCGCCCCACTCCCCACACCCTTTATCGAATTTCTTAAAAAAAAAAAAAACAACGCATCAAGCGCCAGCGCAATATCGGGCTCATCCCAGGCTCCTCGCGGAGGCTACGTTTCTGTCCCGTCATTGCTCGGCGAACTTTCGCAGATCACACCAAAGCCAGCACTCCTTGCGAGAAAATGTCCAGCCAAGTTCGGAGCTCCCCGATTGTATTCTCAGAATGGGTGTGATCAGTGGCCGGGGGCCCAGCTCTGGGAATCTTCTCATGAGTCAGGCTTGTAGGTAGAGTCAGTCAGGGTCAGCGGAATGAAGAGCAGCACAGGCCCAGCAGTCATGTTGGCAAGGCTAAACAAGATCAGCATCAGTTGCAGTTAGGTTCAGCAATCTAATTTCGCCTTGTTTTTGAAGTCGGCTGGAAACTGTTTAATGATTTCATACTGACTAGCTGCTCCCTGCGCCTGGGATGCGTCCACATGACTAATCATGAGATGCTGTGGAACTTCTTTTTTTTTTACTTGTTTTCCCCTTATTATCGTCCATCGTTAACGTTTCAAATGATTCTTCTGGCATCGACGCGATCCAGCTCTCTGGATGTTGCAACCCGACGCCACAGGTTTTCAGCTGTTGCCATCGGGGATTTTTCCTCTAATTATATGGCATTGATGTGTTGGTTTTTTTTTTTGATATACGTGATATTTTCAGTCATTACTGATTGAGTCTTCAACCTAATTTGTGTATCACTTTTCAACTCTCCTAATCAGATCACCATGTGACCTCATTTGGGTCTCTGATGTCCTAGGCTGCTGTTCGTTGAACAAGAGCAATTGCAGCGAGCGCAGAAATATCCGACTATTAAACTCTCAAACATAGACAGTCCTCTGTCTGTTTTCGTGTCCAGTTACACTTGTTGCGGGGGGTTATGTTATTTCAGCCAAGATGAAACATCATGGTCCAGTACGTTTACTTGAATGAATCTGAATGAGTTTTTTTTTTTTTTTTATCTTGGACATCACCTGAGGCACAACACCTGTGCTAAACTGGCAGTATACAGTATGTGCCTTTGACGCGCTCAGTTAAATGTGGCTGTTTATGGCTGTGCGGTTGGTTTGGAATTACACACCACTCTGTGGATCTCAACTGCATTGGCACATCTGAAGAGGTCCCGGGGCGATTTTACCAAGACCAGGCTGGTTTATCGAGTGGTTGCACTGTAACGGCTATATGGTTGAAGGTCGGCGGCTCATATTACTCATGGCTATCCGGCACTTGGAAGCTGTACAATAAAAGGGGTTTACTGCACTTACGAATAGCGCCCTTCATATTGTATGTTTGTTGTTGTGTGTATCCTTGTGGGCCAATACATGTATGCTGCCTTTATTGTGTTGGGTCAATAACAATATCCAATTTAAACAAAGATGTCTCACCCATCACTGCCAACACTCATTACTACTCTCGTACAAAAAAAATCCTCACACTCAGATTTCCTTTCGTTTGTACTGTGCACATTGCTCTCTTTTGACTGTGGCCAGAGGTGAAGCAATAAGGGGAATGTTAAGCTGGACTTGTCTTCGATTGATGAAGGGGATTGTGGGATTGAGAGAAATGAGGCAGTAGTCCACGGTCCCGTGAAGATGAGGTCCGCCGCTTATATTGGGCTGGTACTCACTTGAGAACCGGGATTTCCAAGATGTTTAGTATAAAATAAACAACAGATGAAATTCTATGGGGAATTTGGTAATTTTGCCAGTTAATCTTATTGCTTCTTTGGTGCGCATTGTTGGCCAAGATTGCGCTCAAAACCAGCATACGGCAAGCATAGAATTTGAAAAGGGGCCCTTGTTTGTTGCATCAAACGAGCCATACTTCAGGCAACTGATGCATGTACTCTGTCTCCTGCGTTTAACTCAAGTTTAGTCCTGCCTTGGTATGATAGGCCACGGTGACCTGGGCCGACCCCGAGGATAGTCAGAGAGCAGGAACAGAGGCTCAGGAAGAGCGAGTTCAAAGAGAGAAAAAAACAGAGATGATCTATGACTAGGCAGTGATCCATTTGCCACGCACATATACATACTTGCAGCCAATCACATTCTGCGATGACCTTGTACGGAGGAGGTGTTTGATACGCTTTCTTAGGGCTATTCTACCTGTCTATGTCTATTTCCCTCTGCAGGCCAGCTGATGTCTACAATATCAAGTGTGGCTCATCATTAGCCCATTATAGGCCGACACGCAGCCGAGCATGTTTCATTGCAACGCTACTCTGGGTTAATGAACGGCTATCGATTTACCGTGCAATCACAGCAACTGCAAAGAGCTGAATTCATTTGGTGTAAGTGACTCGCTCTTGGCAACAAACTGTTCTTGCTCCCGCCATCCCCCTCTTATTCTCCCTCAGGCACACTCTCACACACACACTCGCACACACTCACACACGCACATACAGACACACAGTGTGAAAGCAGATCCTGACATTAACAGAACAGATTGAGGGCACAAGAAGGCTAATTAAATACCATTGCTCTAATTCAACAGCATTTCAATACCAGCATATTTTACTTCCACATAGACCGGGGATAAAGTCTGAAAGCGTTATCATTATGGTGTGGAAGCACAATCTGTCTCCACACTGCCCTCATGTGGCCAATATCACGAACTGTAGTATCAAGGTCTGAGGCACTGGGAAATCAGGAATGAGCTAAGAAAAAAGTGTCTTCAGACTAATGCGGTTCATTTACAGCACGTCTTTTAACTGCAATCTATTGCTATCATAAAGCATATATTATATTGTTTTCATATTCCCAAAGCTAGACAATAAAACCTAATTCACTTAATTCATTTAATAATGCCTCTATTCTTGGGATTTACATCTTTTTCGGGCAATCATAGCTGAAGGTGAGGAGACTTACAGTCCTGCTGTGGAGTGGCCAATTACCAATTCAAGAACTGAACTCTAATAACGACAAACTGTGCGACTATCTTTATTATACAGTTATAACTTATACTCAAATGTAAACATAAATAAAAGAAATAAACAGGCGATGGTCAAGATATCATATCTCCTTCCCGTGTCACTGTATTCTAGACCTGCCAGGTATTTTGAACCTAAATTACACCATGTAACAGATTGAAAACCACCGAAGTTGCCATTTTCAGCCCTTATTTCAGGTAATTAAATACAATGTATTCATAGGAAGTAAAGAGGGGCTACAACCCGTGATCTTCCCTCTCAACTACAAATCAACGTTACTATTCGAGTTCGAAAAAGAAGCGCTTCCATTTTTCTGTCTTTAACATTACAGACAGAGGGTCAAATGGAGACATACGGTTTGACAATAGAGTTTAAGGCTTTTAATGGTCTTTGGCGACGGTTCCAAAGCTTACAAGGGTAATTGGTGTGTGTGGTTTGCTTTGAGGACATTCCCAGGCCTGACTGTCCCGACTGTGCCTGTCACTGGGTGTAACTGTTCCCCACCTCGCTGTGTCGCCTGCGCCGACGTACTGCAGGCTGAGGCAACAGACCACACAGACTTTGGGGAAAACATGATGCAGCCCCATCAGATTGGAGGAATAAAAGAAAAAAAGAAGTCAAAGCCACCTTGCCCACACATGAAATTATGCGTGCAGACGGACATTTCCTGACAAAGATAACGCATTTTCTCTTCCATGCCAACGCACACTCTCTCATACAAACGTTCCTGTCTCCTGTGTTGGACGTAATTACGCAAGAGCTGTCCGGAAAGGAACATTGTGAGCCAGAATGAGATTAGCGAAACCCTGTGACCGAACTGATAGGGCATACACCAATGCCAGTGACAACAAGTCCCCAGTAGGTGGCAACATTACTCAATTAAATGTTCCCCTTTCCACAAGCCATGTCACACGTTTTGAGGATTATTGCCTGTATGGGTGGACAACAAAGGGATGAGGAATGAAGACAGGATGTGCCAATTCAAATTGACTTACACATTGTATGACAAGAGCAGTATATAGATAGTCAGAAAGAAATGTAGGAAAAAAAAAAAAGCAAAAAGACAGAAAGACAGGAAAAAAAGAGAACGAAAGAAAGAAAGAAAGAAAGAAAGAAAGAAAGAAAGAAAGAAAGACAGAAAGAAAGAAAGAACAGAAGGAAGGAAAGAAGAGTGATGAATCCAACCCCCCTTAGCCACATGCCCAAATGCCGAGGAGGGCATGCATGACTGAGGTTAGAGGTCTGGAGGGGCAGTTGGTGTGTGGAAGGCAGACAAGGGCAGGCAGGGGCAGAGCCAGGAGGGTAAACTATGCCCCTGAGCACAGACGGGTGGAGTGGACCATGATCCTCTGGTGTGGTACGACCACCTGTTTGTCTGCCTGTCTGTCTGTCCGTCTGATCTGAGGCAGAGTGGCGTGATCTATGGCTCGAGGTTGACGGCTCCAGCGTAAACTAAAGAGGAGACGAGGGTCTCGGGGTGGCTAAAGGGGCGGCTACATATTGCTGAACATATTGTTAACAATGTTCTTTATTTCCCCCTCTTGCATCTGGATGCCTGAGTTGCTTTCGCATTGACAGAACAAGCTCAGTAAACAAAACAAATCTAAAGCTGATGAACACAGACAGAGGGGAGGCGTGATGCCACATCTGGATTGCACCC
Organism: Colistium nudipinnis; assembly: GCA_016785305.1. Lineage (NCBI taxonomy): Eukaryota > Metazoa > Chordata > Actinopteri > Pleuronectiformes > Rhombosoleidae > Colistium > Colistium nudipinnis. Next base: position 524,978 of record JAFBJU010000177.1, read on the forward strand.
TATGACATAGGTCCGTGGAGAACACTCGACACAAACAATCAAATATGAAACAAATATTACTCAAGGCAAATAGACAGTGGCGTCCGCATACTCAGACATACCCACACGGAGGGAGAGGGTGTCGAGTGTGGGGGTGAGGGAGCACCCCCCCCCCCCCCCCCCCCCCCCCCCCCCCCCCCGCGGGCCCGCGCGCCGGCGTCGGCCGAGCACATGCGCACTGGGCCAACACACACAGTTCTCGTTCTGGTGATTTGCCATCATAAAATGGGCATAACCCTGCGAAATTGCACGCACAAGCAGAAACGGTCCGAAACCCATCGACTCATTGAGGCGGACATTTGAGAGCAGATTGTTCGTAGAGGGATAAGTGGCAGTTCTAACTGCAGCCACTTGACACCTCTATCACATTTCGAGGATTATATGCTGCAGCGCTGTGCAAACTGCTTTTAAGGTCAAGGAGTAATTCAGTGGAGAGGGGTGGGGGGTGGGGGGGTCATCAATATAAAGTCGGGGCAGATAGCGCCTTCCACAAACTGGTGTTTTCTTTCAAAAGGGATTTCTCTGCAGAAATTCCAGGCATAACTGCCATGTTCGTCATGATCAGCCTGATCTGCCAATCAGTCCCAGGCCGGACATTTCCTATCTTCATAAGTGAGTCATATGCTGAATCTGAATAACGGTGTTCGCTTGGAATATAGCTCCGTCCTTGACTCTATTACCTTTTATGAGATTAGTCCCTCCCTGGCCTCCCTTGATACATTGCCCTATAATGTTTCAATAAATGACGTTTAATAACAATTTAAGTTTCTCCCGTGCATTTAGAACTTTAAAAGGACCCTCCGCCGACAGGATTTTGGGTAGAACTGTCGGTAGCTGGAATCTATGTGAACGATGTACTCTTCAATATGCGCCTGTATACAAGAGGGGTTCGCTGTAGTCGTGGCCTTGCAATCAGCGACAGGATACACGTCATCACAGGTTTTATCGCTTCCCCCTGATGTCGTTTGCCTTTTATATCCATCCTCCTTTACCGGCTGAAATTGAAAGCTGCATTTATAGAAGTCACAAAGACATCATGATCCAAATCTGGACTACCACTCTCTCGGTGTTACTTTTGATGAACAAACCCAGTTTGACTAACCAATAACACGTGTTTTGACAAATACGTGAATCAAAATACGTATCAATGCCTTGTGTTGAAAAAAAATATTCTCGCACTCTCTGATCTTCCTTAACATTATTTGGCAAACCCGCTTTTAGAGTATATAATGTGAATACTGCTGTCACAATCAGCTGACTTATGGAGCCCTGTTAAATAAGTCCTTACTTGGTAGTTCATTAAAAAACAAACAAAAAAAAAAACGGATGTGGAGCATCTAAATTTACATTTAGCAACTGAGAAAAATAATGTCTACAATCACTCCAGTGACTTTTGTAACACAAACGTATGCTTACACTTCACCTGTAATTAATCATGCACACAGACCAGTAAAAGGCTCACTGCTGAAAGTAAAAAACAAATGTTGTGATTCATAACAATACTGTGTAAGCGTGTGTGTGTTTGGGTGCGTGTGAGTGTGTGTGTGTGTGTGCGTGTGCGTGTGTGTGTGCGTGCGTGCGTGCGTGTGTGCGTGTGTGTTTCAGCAGCGTGAAGTGTGCATGGACGTAGGTGGGGTGGGGGGTACTTTCCCCTTCATTCTGTAGCTCTTCCGTGCATAGGCCACATTCCCAGCAGCATTCAGGGGGCTACAGTGAGCGAGCCACGACACCAAACCCACCCGGAATTCTAGGAACGTTTTTCCTGTGGTTTCAGGTTACCACATACACACACACACACACACACCGAGCACAGATCACAGACACACACACACACACACACACACACACACACACAAAACACCCTTCACAGTAATGTACTGTACTTTTGTTGTTTGTACAGAGTTGGATTTGTTAGCTTTCCCTCTCTCCTCCCGTGCCTGTCATTCATTTTAATTTTAAACTCACATAGTAGGTCCACTGGGTTGGACAGCAACTTGAACTGACCTTAAACTTGCGATTGGATTCAAACCAGACATGTTGCTTCAAATCTCACTCTGACGGTAAATACCCCACGCTGAAAACTTAAACTTGCGCACACTAGACCGGGCGCGGCGTCGCCAGTGCTCGCCATGGGTCCCAAATTCAAATTTGCAGGCATGCACTGCATCGCGTTGAATTCAAATTCAGACAACAACTCGTCCTCAATCGAGCTCTGACTGACATTCGTAGAGTGGGCCCTATCCCCCAGGAAAAAGGATAACAGTGTCACTAAAAATAGCCAGTGCAGAGAGAGAGAGAGCGAGAGAGAGGTTCAGCTCGGTAACTGAGATGTGATCACGTTGTGCGAGTGCTGATGTGTGTTGGCTGGACTGAATGTGTGGTGTGCACAATGGGCACAGTCTGTGGTTCACAGAAATAGTGTGATTGTCTATAAGGCTATAATCCTGTGTCCGCACGGATACGAGCCGTGTGTTTGGATCAAAGCGGTGGTTTGGAGGTGGATTTTCTCTGCCTTTGAACTGTGTTGAAATGCACACTGAGCCCAGTGAGTGCGTTTCAAAGACACTAAGCCTTCATCGTGCCGTGGGCTGTGTTGCTCGAGAAGTAATCTTATTTTTCCGTTTTAACGGCACTTAAAGCCAAACTTAAAGACTTCAAAAGGGGGCAAATGTGTGTTTTTTACTAATTAAATTTAAAAAAGCCACGCCAGGCTGCAAGTGCAGAAATACGTCGACCGCAACCTTTGACAAAAATCCTGTTGACCCAGGCAGAATCGGCTCCAATATTGCGACACCGTGATAAGCACCGCAGAGTGCGCGCAGAGAAAGAGCGAGCACCTCATTTAACGGCCGTGGTGTCTTCCAAAAGCAATTTTATGGCAAGATAGACTCGCCTCCAAAAATTCAAGGTTCGTCCTTGGCGACTCCTCGTTAACCGTCTTGTTTTACACGTACATTTCTTTGAGCTGTGTGATGTTTATTGGCGCGACGGCATATAAACAATGGGGCTGACGTCAAGGATGACAAATGTATTTTTTGGTTTTGGGGGGGGGGGGGTCTGTGCATCATCGCGTGTCAAAATGTGATTAAAAATCTCACCCACCCACCCACCCACCCACACCCACAAACAATATACAGGCCACTTTACACTGGCACCCAGACACACTTGCATTGAGGCCTACTAAACGGCCCGCTGACGCAATGGAGCCACAACGACAGAGGGTTCTCCTAAAGCCACTGCTTCCTGTTGCCATTGACCTACATCCATTCCCAAACCACCCCCCCATCCATCAGTTCATCTCTTTCTTTTATCCATTATCCCTTTCTTCCCCTCTCCCCGGCACGTCCAACCTTCTATTTCTCATCCCACTCTCCTGCTAGGAGTTTGATGCCTTGCCAGAGGGCCAGCGCAGAGGTTGATGAGTGGGCTGTGTCAACATCCCCCAGTAGGAACCGCTCCAGTAAAACATGCCAGTCTATTGTGGCATTTTAATTATATTCGCTCGACGCAATCCACTGGCTGGACACACAACACAAGGCGGAGGCAGTAAAACGGCGACTCTTCCATATGAAAAAAAGTGATGATAGAAAGACTGAGAGGGACATTTTCACAAACGTACAGTGTGCGCGAGGCACATCATAAAACCCAAACTTGAGAGGGCTGAAGCACATAAACACTCCTCACTCAGAGGCATGTAAAGTCCCAAATTGACAAATAATTGTTGGTGAGGCTGACAAAATCCCATTTGTTGACAACCACAAAAACTATCCTGTAGCACTTTGTTTCCACGTTTTGTTTTTTTTTCTCTTGTAGAGCTGCACATTTAGAAATACCAAAACTCCAGACGCTCGCAATCCAAGCGTTTCAGTGGAGAGAATAAATATCTCAGTTACTGTAATATGATCGGGGTTGTTTTCTTTTCGCGTCGCACACGTACGCACACAAACGCGCGCACGTACGCGCACTCACACACAATACAAAGATGCAGACCCAAAGACAAAGTTTGAGCAGCGTACAGTGGGTCATGCTGAGGTCCTCGGCAGCAGCCCAGGGTTATGGGAAAGGGATGGGCCACTGAATCACAGCTAAGGACAAATAAAGAGAGGGATTGTGGGAGGGCCAGAGAAAAGGCCTGTGAAGTTTGTCGCAGATGTCAAATGCAAATGGAGAAGCAAGAGGGCAAATGTAGGAGAAAAAGAAATGACGGCTAGTAATATCTACATCTCCACGACACTTCATCAGTTCCCAGACTTGAACTGTTCTTGTGACTCGGCTGCCACTCCGACGGCCTTCATGTTTACATTTTTAAGGACAAGCACCCACGCACTAATTGCAGTGCACTTCCTTGCTTGGTGTTTCGCTGCAACCAAGAAAAAAAAGGCCCTCAAGCACATATGCACAACACACTCGAGGCTTAGAGCAAGGAATGTCCTTCCTTTGCGCACGGTGATTCATGACATTGCCCCGTGTGCGACAGCGTCATTACCCAACTGCCCTCGCAGTTTTGCCACCTCGTCTGACTGACGCGGAGGAGATCGAGGAGAAGAAAAAAGCCAGGACTGGAAGAAGGGGAGAAAGCGAGTGAGAGTGCAAGGGGCGAGGGCTTTGCCCGATGAGGCGCTCTCCCGGCTTCTCCCCGCAACAACAGAATGGAATCCAGATGTGAAAACGATAAACAAATGGATTGTCATAACCTTATAAAAATGCGAGGCATTCACACTGCCGCATTGTCTGTGGTGCATCACGCTGAGCCAATCCAGAACTCTGGAATGGCCCTGAAAGTGTTGAGATGAGTTATGAGCGCCGCGCAATAGTTGATGAAACTACACACACACACGCACACAAAGACAAGGGCTGACAATCATTTCACGCCCTCCACGCGCACCATGGGTGTTCAGTGCCGACTAAACTGAACAACTATTATGGTAAATATTTCTCCGATCCTGGGGTTCGTCAAGAGGTTTGACCTGACGGGTACAAAAGACACGTCTCTCTTCACACCGGTCCGTATAGCGAAATAAATGATTCATCTTCGTGATGTGTCTACTGTACTGGCGAGTGGTATAGTATCTGGCAAATCCAAAACGAAGATCGTGGTCATTGTGGTTGATCTCGTCTTTTCGCCGGAAAAGATGGCGTAAAATACCCACACATGTGACGCTGTAAATGTTCAGCGATGTTTGAACACATTGCCAACATGCACTTTTGGTCGTCAGTACAACTGCCTGCACCCCGCTCACACTTCTGTCATCAGATGTGGAATAAAGAGGACAAGGGGCATCTCAATCCCCCGTGCTTTTGATGTGCTTTGAAGTATTCCACCATTGGAGTGTGTGCGTTCTCACATGTGGATGCGTGTTCCCGTGCCGGAGCACAGTATGGTTGTGTTTGAATGAATAAACCTTCCAGCTGTTGACTGGCACATGGACACCGTGCGGATTGATATATGAGAGAGTGTGTGTGTTTGGGTGTGTGTGGGTGGGTGTGTGTGTGTGTGTGCTCGTGTGCGTCTGTGTGTGTGTGTGTGTGTGTGTGTGTGTGGACTAAGAAAACGGCAGCTTAGCATGGCCATTCTCAATCTTTACATTTGTCCCTTCATCTTTTTGTCTCGCTCCCTGCCCCTCGCTCGTCTCGTCTAACTTTCCCAGGCATGGTGCGGACAGTGGCAGTGGCAGCAATGTCCAAGTCTTTCCCATGCAGCCTCATAGGAGGGTCTTTGTTTTCCCCTCCAGGCTTTGGGGGTCCCCACGGCAGGGCTGTGCCCCACTCCGCTGACTCCACAATGGCTCTTTATGCTGCCAAGCCTTCCCCGTCACTCCACCGTGCTTCCCTCATCGGGGGCACGGGGAGGCACTGGGGGCACAACGGGACCAGAGCGCAAACCCCTTTTCATGCACTGTCTTGCACCCCCCACGCCCGCCCCACGAGGGCCCCACCCCCTCCCCTCTCGCTCTCTTTCTCCGATACGTGCCAGCCGAGTCAAACACAATTCGGACCGGGGGTTTGCTGAATAGCCACAAGCCCATCGGGCCAGTGTACGAGTGGTGCCAAATGTCTCAGTGTGGTACGGTTTTCATGTTCAACCCAAGAACACTTCACCCCACCAGCAAAGAACCAGGGAGGGTGTGATAGCACACCGGTACGACCCATGAGCGCTGTTGCCGAAAAGCCAGTGCCTTTGGTAGTAAGAATGACACTAACGTACTTAGTGAGTAATACAAATAAAGAACTGGCTTTAAAGCACCATCTCGTTGGGCTAATTTAAAAATGGGGCAACCCTGATTGGATAGCTGGTAGATTATCACTAGCGAGGCCACTGCAGGTCATCATCTGTCGCTCCCGTCATGGTCTACTGTCTCAAAAAAAAAAGAAGAAAGGCCGAAAATGTATTATCATTAAAAAGAGAAATAGACACGTGGTTAACTGGCGCCGCGTTTGCACTCCCATATGCTGCTGATCACGGGCCGAGCAGCCACACGTTGACTGCAGCTATACGCTGTGTGCTGACACACTGTCACAGACGCCGAGGAATGGGTGGTCCACTCGGTGTGTCTCCGCCGTTATTGTCGGATACTCTGCAGTCGGTAAGTGGTTGGGAGTGTAGGGCCAAGAGAAGGGAGGAGGGAGGGGAGAAGGGACGGAATGAAAGCAATAATAGGATCCTGAACACTGCCTGAACTATTCATGAAATTCTTTGACATAGTGATTTTGCCTACCACTGAGAGTAATATAATGGATCTTTTTTCTTCTTTTTTTTTGGCGAATCCCAGGACGTCTGTTCATGTCTCCCCGTGTCCCCGTGTAAAGTTGAATGCATTGACCCAGCAAAGAGACAAGGAGCCAAGGACCTTCAAAATATTCAGGGTGGATCATGGAAAAGGCATCCCCAGCCCGCTGTTTTCCTGTGTCAGGGCCAACTCTGGCGGTGCCAAAAGCTGAGGTTGCCATGTTCATGCCAGCCAACTTAGAGCCACCACCGCAGAAGGAGAGCTTTAACCCCGTCACCGGCGCGGGCCGAGTTTCTGCATCTTTCAAGAAACGCGTCCAGGGAAATCAGATCCAGACGTCCGTCGAACCACACACGCACAACGCAGAGTAACTGCCCGAGTCTCGGAGAGATGCAGCCAAAACCGCAAACCGGAAAATGATTTTTCAGGGTCCGGAGCCTATCGGTCAGCACACGAATAGAAATCCACATGCAGCACGTTTGAGAAAGAGAAAATAAAGACAGACGACCGATGAGCTGACCCCACCATGAAGAGACGAGAACTCGGCATGCTGCGTTCATTATTGTCCGTTCCGTCATTCGGTGAGTTCTCCTACCTCTCCACCACGTCCTCCCCGCTCCAGCACATGGAGTCGTCTACCACGTTCTCCCCTTCGCACAGCATCTCTGGCAATGCTGCAAAGAAGGACTTGTAGCGCTGCAGGTACATCAAGAAATCCCTACGGAGGGGGGGGGGGAGGGAAAACACCTGTGACCAGCATTATACAGTCATCGGACAAATACACACGTCGCGGTGATGATGGAACGAGGGGTTTTTAATGCGACAGCCTCACTAAGTCCCCAGATCCCGTGTTATTGATATAAATGCGCTCATGTCGAGCAAAACAATGGCATAATAATTTGATCGGGCACATATTTTTCGAGAGAAATTAAAAAAAAATGCATCCGTCACCCAAAACACAAAGATATTCAACTGTTGAACAAAATTCAAGTGTCACGCTTATTTATACCACAGACTATATGAACTATCATTACTTGACAATGTATGTGAGCTACTGAGAGAGAGAAGTCCCCTGGGTTCATGCTTACCTAGAGACCGTTCTCAGACTATGTTTATTGTTCTTGGAGGGTTTCAAGGGGAACGAGCTGGGAATGATGGGAGTTGGAGTCCAGGGGAGGTTGTTGCAAGCAGGGAGGATGCACGGAGGTGAGAGCGGGAGGGGGGGGAGGGGGGGTGAGAGAAAGAAAAAAGAAAAACAAAAGGATGACATGACGGGACACGTGGGGAGAAAAGACCAGTCAGTTGACCCCTGGAAGAGAGTGATTAATCATGCACATGCGGAGAATGGCCACACCACCGAGAAACATCAATAATATTTTGCTTCTCCACACCACAACAGCAAAACAGATACGGGTATGTAATGGATATGATCAGTCAACCAACACTCAAGCAAACATCAACACACGTGAAAAAACAGTCAAACATTCACAAGAATAATAAACCTTTTTTTTTTTTTTTCCTCCCCTCTGTGTTTTGAATCCACTTTTTCCAAATTAAAACAAAACGTCGATGTTGCTCTGCTATGCGATATTTCACTTTTTCTCACCAGCGCAGTATTTTCCCTTTTAACTGCAGTCGGCACCGCCACGTCTCTCTGATGTGGTCAGCGCTGACATGTGCTGTGGTCAGGGTTGGCAGCGGGCAGGGAGCGGGATCGTGTTGCCATGAATGGCGGTGGCAGTGCCAGGGCAGACCCGTCAGCTTGCCTGGTATTAGCGCAGTGATTCACGGTTTGGGGCAAGGTTGGGCCGGCGACGTTGCCAGTGTGTGCCTGAGAGTGTATTTTTGTGTGTGGTACTATTTAAGCTGAGGCTGGCCGGTGTGTAGCGTTTGTGGTCCGTCCGTCTGGATAAACAGGAAACTGTTGGTCCGTCGAGATTAATCGCGCCAACACCCCGTTGCCTGTAGCCTGGCACACAGCTGTGGACACGGGGTGGCTGCCTCAGCTCAGAGGCCAGGCGGAGGGCACGGACTTTCGAGCCAGCCACTGCATTAACTGTGTTTGTGTGTGGAGTCCAACTAGCCATGTGAAGAAAGTTAGACGTGATGGCAGCTGTGGATAGACACGGGCCAGCCCCTCTGGCTAATTCATTTCGATCGGGCCACTTTTGATTTTTCTGAATTGAACTTTCCACAGAGCAGCAGGAAAAAAAAAACAAAAAAAAAACGAACTGCGTTTTGATGTACAGCAGGCATCGGTGAACGTTTGAACGGAACTGAGGGAATCAAAGTTCATTTCGCTGCTTGGCCTTACCTCCTCAAGTGGGCGAGCTGCCTAAGCCACTGCTCTGGCAAAGGCTGGGAGGGCGCTGCGGATGGAAATGGAGACGACGAGGTCACGGCAGAGGTCGTGAACCCTGGGCTGGTAGGCTGCATGCTTGTAGGTTCCCCAGTTGACAGGCCACACACCTTGTCCACCTGTGGGGGTCACAGAGAAAAACACACACACACGCACGCACCCACCTGTTAAACTAGGGAAACGTATAACACAAAGGGGCGGAGCTGCACCCTGGCTTTGCAAAACCACCAATTGACACCCGCTCAGTGGAAAGCGCAGACACACATAACTTGTTCAAAGGGATTTTTTTTTCTTTCTTCCCCACAGTGATTTTAAGTGTTATGTGAATGAGTGATTGCAGGATGAAGAAGAACAGAATTGGGAAAAAGAGAGGTTCAGAGTTTGACGTTGGGGGGAAAAAAGGGGGGGCGTGAAGTGAGGGATGGGATGAAGGAAAATGGCGTGATGAGTGAGTTATTGCCAGGAGGGCTGACGGTAGACGCAGCACATTCCACTACCTCATGGAGATGGATGCATGCGCACAAAGTTGGCAACGATGGCACGTGTCTCCAGCGGGCTATTAACGCCAGAAGCAGAGAGGGGGAGGCCGCAGGGTCATGTGAATAAAGGGGCGTGTGCCTCAAACTACGAAGTAAAATCAATGACATCTCATTGGCTTAAAAGCCTCAGGGCAGCGTTATCAGCTGGTCCTCAATTAGCCGGAGAGACAGGACTTTTTGAATCATTTGCTGCACAATTTCTTCATTTCTGATTTAAGGAAAGGGGGCGGTGGGAACTCAATTCACTTAAGAAGGTCGTAGAAGGTCGACCACCTGATTGCAAGTGATGTTTTGGTAGATATATCCAGACGTTTCCTGGGTAAACACATTGCCTCCTTGGTGTTGCTTAGTTCTTCCAGGTACCCGGTGGGGAGCCTAAACAACCCATCCAGAGCAATCAGCTCTCATCTAATCCTGCAGATCTGCGAAAACATTGTGCCATTTCCTCAAAGGGTTATTCCCGCTGCCGCAGCGAAACAGAGGAACGAGAAAAGACAGAAAGAAACCAAAAAGGCGTGGGCGTGGGTAGGCATGGATTGCGCGAACCAATACGTCGACTTCGTTTAGTGAGCAACTGGCAAACATGTGTGCCCATGTGTGACCACATGCTGGGAAGAGTTTGGATAAGTAATTCCTGGAAGCAGCTGGCTGAAACTTGTCATCCCAGCCAGCTGAAGAGTGAAGCATATCAGTCATCTCATGTGCCCCATAAACTGAGCTTGAATGGAGGTATTATACAGGAGGTGGGGGGGGAGGGGGCAAAAGAGATGGTTTCTAACAGTGTAACTGACAGCCGAATCATTTTTCTTCTTCATAGCAATGTTTTAACACCCCCCCACACACACACACACACACACACACACACACACACACAGACACACACGCACACCCACACACAGACTAACACACACATCCGCAGCCTTTTTCTTTACGACATTCTGGTCCTAAATTATCTCTCGAGGCAGACGCTGGGCACGGGGTAGGGTTGTTTTATTGCATTAACCTTAATCCCCTCAGGGCCAATAAAACATGCTCCTGTGTGGCAGAGCAGCTCACGGCCGCATAGCCACACGTGCACACGCAACGATGACATTACGCGGCGGCAGTTGTAGGGGATAGAACCTCGCAACTATTTTGGAAATGCATCCTGTAAATACGGAGCCAACAGTGCTGCAAAACCTCTCCAGACAATTACTGTTTAATTCATCAGCATAGCTCTCGAACAGTGTGACCAGTATGAAGACACACATGAAAGCATGTGCAAATGTTTAAACTATACAAAAGGAGATGAGGCAAGGACACTTGCGAAACTAAGTTTGCCAAAGTATAAGAGACTTTGAGAAATAAGGGAAAAGGAGGATATTAAAAGAAAATTGGAGTGAAAGTTTGTCTATTAGTCCGAACCCATTGTTCAGTTCAACATTAACAATACAGAGACGTATGCGAGTGTTTTTTTTTTTACATGAAAAAAGAACCAGTCAAACATTGTTAATTGCAAGACATAGCGGGGCCGTAAATGTCAAAACTGAACTTCCTATAATGAATAAAAATCTAAACACTTTTAAGATCTCTACCACTATGGCAGATGTTGAACTGAACCGCATGCCTCTTCCTTATTTTGCAAAATTACATTTCCGCATTATATATGTCCCCGGGATTAATGGTACATATTTCAGACAATGTATAGACCCATGACATCATGTCCAGACAGCGTTTGGGAGGTCTGCGATACTGCGCGTACGTAAGAGGGTGTGTGTTTGTATGAAAGTGGTGAAGCTGGGTGACAGAAATTGGCAGGTGTGCAAAGGGCTGAAAAAGCCAGACCAGGTCTGCAACAATAGTTTTTACTGCATATTTGGTGTTTTTGTGTTGGTTGGTGGAACGTTGGCTGGTACCTTCAGATAGCGTGCGGTAGAATACCATCCTGGTTAAAATGACGTACAATTAAACAAAGCTATAACAGACCTTCACCTAATTTCAGTATACAGGAAAAGAACGGAGTAAAACCATTAGAAACGGATGCCTGTATTTTGAAAGAGCAGGAAATGATTAACTCAGCTTTAATGTTGTCTGACTTTTAAATACATGTGACAGTTATAACCGAGGACAACCCAAAAGGGGGAAGCGCTACGGATCATGATTTGTCTGCCGAGCCGATTAATGGAGGATTGAGAAAGGACCTAATCCTGTCATTGTGAACTTTTAAAAAGGCAGACTAAAGTTTGAAATCCAGTGCCATTACTCACGTGCCTTTGTATGACACGGACGCCATTCTCCGGGACTAAAATGTAAACATCCGTGTAAAATATGAACATAAAGAGGGGGTCACTCACAGTTCTGTTTGCATAATCTTTTTTTTTTTTTTTAAACAACAAATCCCAGAGAGAAGAGGTTCTAAAAAAAAGCGCTACTTCTCGAAGTAGGCCAGAAGAGCCTACAAAGGCCTGCATTTCAAAACAATAACGCTGACACAAATTATTCTTGAGCCTGACAAAACATAAAACAGTGTAAACAGAGCACTGTTGGAAAAACAAACACCGTCGTCACTGCGGGCCCCCTTGGGTAATGAAGACAGGCTCCTATACGATGGATCTGGTGGCCGCATAATCCTGAAGGCCAATCAGATGACATATTGAATAACGACATGAGCTAGGACACGGCCATAAATCAATTATCTCCTGACCTGATGATGGCGTGAGACTGGAAATCCCATTTGCCACACAGCATGAGTGCTTGGTTTTCAGTGTGTTCGTGCGCAACCACCTGTTTGCCCTTGTTACACCTTCACAATTTCAGCTATTTTGCGGAGCATTCCTTATATGATTGCCCAAGGCCAGAGGCCGACGGAGGGGGCCGACCGCTGGGATGCATTTTGTCCCCTTAAGGGACACACAAAGCGTGTGCACATTTGAGCCGATTTAAACTACTGCCAGCGGGGTGTATCTATTTTTTCCCCACCGCTACTTGTCGTAAAAACCAGTAAAGTGCCGTTTGTTTTGATTTTCCTATTTTGCATATCATGAATATACGTTGGTCCTCTCCAACGAAACATATCTTTTTTTCATCATATCATAAAGTTTTGTACCGGGATTACTTCCTGCGTGTTTACTTCCAAAACCACGTGTTTTATTATGTGTGTGTGTCTTTAGGTCAGGCACATATGATCCTGAGGTACGAGAGTGTGAGAAGAGCACAGCAAAGAGGAGCAGCTCCGGGGCCAGCCGAGCCCTGGGCCATCCCTGCTCCAGGGGAGTATTGGCTTACAGATAGCAGCAGTGGTCTTGTCTTCCCAGTTTATTTATCAAGGGATTACCCAGTAAAGCCAAGGAAACATTCTCAGCCCCCTATCACCCCAAGCACACAGCATTGTGGGACGGAGAGAGGGGTTGGCTGGGTCAGTGAACACCACCCCACCCCCCTCTTTCCTCTCTTCCACTTTTCCATCGTTTTTTTTTTTAAGTGTGCATACACCTCGCCTAATGCGACCAACTGTTTGACTCAGCGCCGCCAATGTCAACAACGCTGCTGCGACTTAATTCACCCTCTAGTAGAGCCAAGCAATACTTGATATTTGCAGAGAAGGTACTGAGATCTTCCCTTTCTAACAGTTGGCCATTGATGGCTCTGGTGGTTGAGCAGAGGATAGCGTTTCAATCCGACAGAGGCCAACTGTGTTGGATTTTTTTAAAAAGTAAGAAAAAAGAAAAAAAAAAAGAAAAAAGATCTTTAAACCCAGGTTTTATCATATTGACACTCCTGACCTTCACTAAAACAATATTTCAAACCAGGTCTCAGGTCTGCACGATCGTCTTTTTTCATAGTTATAATATTACATATATACATATATATATATATATATATATATGTATATATATATATATATATACGGCTCAAATTGCTTTTGTAACCCTGAGGATAATATTGGTAATGGTGCCTCACATGCATGCCCCAAACTACTATCGCTCTTTTTGTTTTCTTAAAACATAATCGTGTGTAAGAGAATGTGCAAACATACCAATGTATGTATGAGTAGCAACCCCATTAAAAAGTGTTTCCCCCCCCTTATTTACACAGGAAGGTGTCCAATTGAATTTTTTCGCGGGTACTAGCAGTGTTGCGGTGGAGGCCTCGAGGTTAAGGAAGCGGGCTCTCTACGGGAAAGTTGCCAGTTCAAGCCCATGAGCCACCCGGGAAAATCTGGGCGGGGCTAGGGGAATATGAAAGTATCTCTCCTCCCTCAACAACAGGGTTGGGGGGGGGGGGGTTGTTTTATGTCAAACCACACACAGAGACGGATGGTGGTTTTTCGAGGACGGCGGGTTTAATCAGACCATCGTGGCCCCAAATAGCCTTGTCTCAGGACTTGGACAATGGGCTTACATTTTTCATCAATGAGATAGATAACAAGGAAACTGTGGAGTGTATTCCCCTCAAAATAACATTGGCTGACTCTCCGAATGTCCAATCTAAAATGGATCTGGGTGGGAGCGGAACAAGACTCCCAAAAACTAAAGACTATCAAAAAGTTATCCTGACTGAGTTTTATAAACATTGACTATTGCTCTGGGTGGGGTCCATTATCAACATGAATTAAAATGCACAGCTTACAATATAACGTTCTCACTTACAGCAGGATTCTCTGTCATGTATATATAAAAAAAAGTATAAGATAGAACTCATTTGCCATTTACTTCATTCAGGCATTCAGTCAGCATAAGAACACTGCACGAAAAACGTCCCTGAACTCCTCGCGAGCTGATTGTGATCGTTTCCCCGGCAGAAAGCCTGGACCAAGAGAGGATAGATGATTAATAGCGGTGCGCTTCTCCCCTCGCTTTCTTTTCTCTCTCCTCGCCATACTTCACTGCCATCTTTATTGGTCTCCATCTAATGCACTTTGTCTCCATCGGTCTCTTTACTCTTCACTCAGCTGCCTTTGTCAATCAGCGCCACTTCCTCACCTTCCCGTCTCTCCCTGAGCTTAATGATGTCATTGCTAATTAAAGGGAGACCGGGTCCCTCGTATATCACGGGGAGAAGTCCTTGAGATTCCAATCAGCGGAGAGCAGCGAGTTTCCCTCTGCACACTGAGGCTTGTTTTTTTCTTTTCTTCCCCCGATTAAATCACTCGCAGATGATTTGAAAATGAGAGGGCCCTTGGTTTTGCCTTGTAAATATGGGTGTTCCTGTGGAGTCTGTTGACAACATTTGTTCATCTCTGTAAACAAATCTATGAGAAATTACAGACGGAGAATGTGGCAAGAGGTCTCGGAGGACTCGAGCGGCGTTCGGCCGCAGAGATGGAGCAAAGAGACACCGAGGAAGGTCAGGCGAGTTCACCTCGTCTGCGTCGCGGCGGAGCACGTGCGCACGAGCAAGGAAAACAAGCCTGCGCGCAGGGACCTGGGAGTCCACGTGTCCATTTGAAGGCGAACCCAGAGAGAACCACTAAAACCCTAACACAGATGCGGCGGGCATTGGTGTTAACTTCACGGCAGCTGCGGCGCGGAATTATCATCGCAGGTGGCTGGTGGGCCACCAGGTGAAGCTGCCGAAAGGACAGAGACAAATAGCTATTTGGAGGCCGGCGAAAGCGGAGGGGGAGAGACACGACGGGGCACAAAGGCAAACACAATCACAAAAGGTGGCGTGTTGCCGGTGGGCTATTATGGTCGCATTTCTGTGTGGCAAAGACAAGACCGATTATAATTCCCGCAAATGACAACGTATTCATCTGCATGTCAACCCTATTTTCTTTTTGTTCTCCTCTCTCGCTCTCTCTCTCTCTCTCGCTCTACCTCCCTCTCTCTCTCTCTCTCTCTCTCCTGTCTGTGAAACAGTCCCTCGGAGTAGCAGACGGATCTGAGGGGAAGCCCCACACCATTGAGTCTCCCCGCAGTGACTATTTCGTCGACCTATAACCCACTGCCTATCTGACAATTGACATGATCGCCGAAATTATACGACTGCGCCAGCCAAAGTCAGGGGTCACGGCGGGGAGCCGCTGCTTCGCGCTCAGCTCCGGAATTTAATAACCCGGCAATCAATTGCACGGCACAACGTATTTGTACGGAGGATAAAAAAACATGCAGTAATTGCTGTATGAGAGCTTCCACATACTGACAAAATATTAAATCAAGGGGGGGGAAATAAAAAAGGGAAGAAGCGAGCAGGAAAAAATGTGTGACGGTGGCGGAGGGAAAGAGAGGCTGCACCCACCGTCATTAGCTAATGGAGTGCTGAGTAAGTCACTCTGCTCGAGGGCTTCACTCCGTGCCAATGGCACACACAACTTAGACAGATGGGTTAAAGGTATAGGTTGGCCATGATCATATATTGCTTCAGCTGCCGTTCCGCTAACAGTCTAAAATATTGGATTTAAAACTGATAAAGGCCAGAGCCTGTGTGGTTAAGTTAAGGGCTGATGGCATAGAATTGCAAAAAAGAACTAAATCTGTCATTTTCGGGCTTTGCAACTAGTTTAGTATCAATGTTTTTATTATTATTATAATGATTGTGTTCTCCATTCGAAGGATACAGCGCAATTACATTGATTAAAATGTAACTTTGCCTTACCTATATCATCAATCCCAAATAGCGAAAATGTAAAGGGATTTTAACAGTGAAAAAACACAGTGAAGTGCTAAATGCGTCATCTACAAAACTTTCTTTGTTCCTTTCTTTTCCACAGAATTAAATATCAGATACAATCCCAGCCAACCATCCAATGCCAGACACAATACGTACAACTGCATTGCCCGTTCATACGCTTTACTCACTGTGTAAATACAGGGTCGCATGTAATGACACGGGAGCAGTTAAATCTGAAAGTGTGATCATAACAAAGTTTGTTTTCGCACCAATGATATTATTTCATTTTATTGGAGGCTAGAGAAAAAGAAAGCAAGATTTCGCAAAGGGGAGCCAGTGCAGTTGGTGCCACCGTGGTGAATGGAAACCTTCCAGTCATCCCACTGGACCACGTTTCCATTATCTAAAGGCCGGGGCTGCTATTATCATTCCTCCGTA
This sequence comes from Colistium nudipinnis, assembly GCA_016785305.1. Lineage (NCBI taxonomy): Eukaryota > Metazoa > Chordata > Actinopteri > Pleuronectiformes > Rhombosoleidae > Colistium > Colistium nudipinnis. Next base: position 541,672 of record JAFBJU010000177.1, read on the forward strand.
AGACGGTAATGAAAAGGTGGGGTAAAACCAACAAGAGGATAAGGTGGACCTGCACAGAGACCGCTCTTATCTGGAACAGTGGTACGGTTTTCCCGTGAGCCACTCTGAGTGACAGAGCGAGTGAGGGGAATAAATGATGGTGTGGGCGAATGGAGGGCATGCGTCCAAGTGTTGGGATTCATCCAGAAGTTTGGCTCATCTTTAGCCGGCGGAACACATGAGGCGTACCCTTTTGGTCATATGAGCCCTATCATTTTTTATGGCCGTGTCAATAAACAGCCGCCCGTGGCCTCTCGGGCACAACTGACCCTGGAGGGAGAAACCTTGAAGTCAATTCAACAGTGCAGTATTCAGAGGGAGAAAAACCCTCACTGAACATTCGAGCTGCCAGGGGCCCAATAACCGTCACCACTTTTACTGGACATTTCCCAATTTTCTCATAATTGTGCCTACTCAACATAATCCAGCGCAGGCCCGCCCCCACCCTACCGAACATAACCACTTCCCCTCCAGCCACGTTCACGCTCCGTCTCAATAAGAGCAGAAATGTGTTAAAATCAGAAACAATCCTGCTGCTCGCCCCACGGAGCCATCAATAGCCGCCTTTCAGGCACACGCGCTCTGTTAGGATTGTCACAGGGTGGGCCACACATCCCCGCTCCTTACAGTACTTCTGAAAACCTGATACCTGCACACGGTGTGGCTATGCGTGTGTGTGTGCATGTGTGTGTGTGTGCGCGCGCATCTGTGTGTGTGTGTGTGTGTGTGTGTAAAAGTATACGCTCTCTGACCCCCAGTCCCAACCCATGACGTGTGGCGACATACAGTGCAGACTCTGTAGTCTGCAGCTCGCCCATAATGTGAGAGATGGAGCAACCACTAAACGGTTTGGGATAACATCCCAGTTCAAAACCACGCAGTCACAATGATGCCTTGAATAATAACTTCATATATATACGATTCTGACTCTGCACAATAGCAACGTTTCGAGGAGTCAAGAGTTCTAACAAGTCCCCCCCGGTAAGGTATTTGTCCGTTGTTTTTCTTCCCAGTGGGATAACACGGTTCATCAGAAAAGACGATGGAGGTTTCAAAGGCGGCGCTCGTTTTGGCGAGGGGCATGTCAGGGTGCAAGGGGTTACTTGACCGGTCACTGCGGGACCATAAAACCCGACTAGGATTTTTTTTAAAAAAGGTCTTGCGTGTTGCCTGTGTGTGTGTGCGTGCGCGCGTGCAGTTTGGTGTTCATGTTTTGCACTCCAGCCTGAGTGATGGCCCGCGTGAAGCCGTGAAGCCCTGCGAGAGCTCAGAAAAATAGGAGTCACCAGTGTTCGTTTGGGGGGCCACCTCCTTTTCCAACAGCAATTCTCTGGGCTCCTTTTTTTTTTTTTTTCCAGCTGGCTGGGTCTGGTGTATATGGCCTAGCTGGAACCCTTTCAATCCTGTCCCACTTGTCCCCACATTGGTGTCCCGGCTCAAGGCTGGCCTGCCACCCCATGAATACCAAGCAGGCAAACACACAAACACACACACACACACACATACATACACACACACACACACGTGCGTATACGCACAAAACACAAGCCGGGTCTCTCCCGGCATAGTTGCATTAGGTCAGTGTTTAGGCCTCGGCAACCGACACTCTCACCCTGTGTGCACGTGCATATACAGTGTCTATGTGTTCGGATGTGTGTTTAATGTGAGTGTATAGTGCAGACTCATTGGACCTTTGATGTTCCTCCACAACTTTAAAAGGAGCATACCAGTGGTTTCTCATGTTTAAGCCCATTAACTACAAATTACTTACATTTTATGTTGCTGCCAACCATTTTCCGCCAGAATCACTGTACATGTTAAATATTTTTCCAACCTCCAGGCAAACATTTGTCTCAGCTCGCCCTGGAACACTTTGATGAACAAAAAAAAAAAAAAAAACATCTTACAAAAAAGTACGGAGCCTTGCTACAGAGACAGGTCAACAGCACTTCTATAGTGTATTTGTCGAATGACGTTCGTGTACAATTCGAGCTGTTGCATATTTATGCTTTGGGAGTTTTTTCTCAGGAGCACAGAAATAAGCACAAGTAAGGTTGATGAAGATCCGACATTTGCCTAAACCCAATAACCTCTACAAGCTGTGCTGTAAGGAGTTGTGCTGTGTATACTTTATCTAATGATAAACTATTTGTTTTGTATATTCCTTGGGATGCCACAGAAGTCTTTCCAGTTTACAGACCCATGAGAAAACATGAAAGATACACAAAGAAGGTGTTTCTCTTGATCGATGACTTGCATCTGCCCGACTGTCAATCTATCAATCTAACGTTAGCTGACTAATTGGATGTCACACGGATTTTGCTTGTATCAAACAAACATTCACTTTTTTACCAAAAAGTGAGCTTAAAAAATGTTTGGCAGAAACTTGCAGTTTGTAACTTGCAGTATTTCTTCCAAATCACTGTAAACTGTAAAAAAAAACAAAAAAACCACCAACAATAGTTCATTTGATTGATTATTACTACAAAGCGGAAAATACGCTCAATCCACCACCATTTTTTTTCCCCTCAAAATATGACCTGAATAATAATGTCTAGTTTTAGTTTCAGTCAAGTTCTGGGAACAGCTCCAGAGTGGACGTGTCCATAAGTGGACCCATTAACTATATTGGAGAACTGCACCCAAGACAACATGTCAACATGTCAAGCACTGTTCTTGCAATTTATGTTCCCATATTCGACCTGGCTCATATCACAAAAAGCTATTGTTCAACGGAGTACCTAAAAGGTGGATATAAATCATAAATATGCACACAAAGACGCACATGTTACCCTTCTAATAAGGTACACACGTGTAAGGATTAGTATAGGAGAGACCTACTGTCGACTCGGTCATAATATATATTAATAATAACCAATGAATACACACACTGTGTAGACAACCGTGCCTGAAATTAAGATGAGTGAATGAGCTGCAATAGGGACTGTTTGGACATGCTCAAGAGAATTTTGTTTTGTTCCGCTCGATACATGCAAACCTCTGCTTATTATCTCCCTCTGTGGTTTGAAAGGTGAAGATAAAGATCTTGGCGTTCGGTAATTTGCTGGCAAAGTCGATTTTAGATGGTAAATGACATGCAATCAGAGCTACTAATTAGTGTGCATCACATCTGATCTCTATTATATATTGCTTTATACGTAGAAAGGGTCGGTGTTTACTCGATTCAGATAGAACACCGCCGTATTCAGTTGTCAGACAAACACGAAACTCTCTTTCTCTCTTCTTCATGTGGTGACCATCTAACCTATAGCCACATATAGCATAAGGCATATGGTAGTGCTCACAGCATGCGAGTGCACCCAATTCTCATTATAGCCTCCACTGTCCTCATTTCCATCATAGTCAATGAGGAATTCATAATATCCCCTCAGAGTAAGAAGCTAAACAACAATGGTGATTTTTATCTGTCTTGCTGTTTTGGAAAAGGACTCCTTCTCCAGCCTCAACCCAGCCCAGATTTCTTAGGAGGAGGTTGAGCCTTTTTGTTGTATAAACATTATTTTTCTCCGAAAAAGTTCCAATACTGTGCAAACATTAATGGAGTGTGCAGGGCTCTTTGTTGCGCGGGTGGAAAAAAAATGTTCATAACCCACATGCAGCCTGAAAACCGTTTCCAATCAATACACAGTGCACTGCCAAAGTATATGTATAAAACAAAGAAGTTAAACAAAATGTTTTAGTGAAGGTTTAGTTTTAGTTTGTTTTTTTTCTTTTTTTCTGCACGCGCCATTACAGCTGCTCAAGTGTCTCTCTGTATAGCCTCTACTCACTGTGGCCGTGATGAGGGGGCCGTGGAGCTGGGCATGGACCAAGGCCTTTTTGACGCGACCCCTGACCTCCAGCAGCGCCAGTTCCAGGCTGTGGTGACCGGCCATGGCGTGGGTTAGTTGCTCCAGTAAACTGGTATACCTCCTCCATGGCTGATCCAGCTCGGACACGCTGGCCAGGCAGCCCCGCATGACATTCAGGCAGAATCCCATGCAGGGCTTGATGAGCGTCAGGCCTCTGCAGTGGGAGCAGTACACCATCTTCACCAGGACCTTCACGCACTCCTTGCTCAGGCTGACGTGTTCGGTGGCATTCATCACCTCCACGCCCTCCTCCAGGGCCAGGCCCAGTTGCCGTCCGGCTCCCAGGGCCTCGGCCAGCTCCTGGGCCATGACGGCAGGGTGAGGCCCAAAGGGGTTGACGTCCTGCCTGATCATGCGAAGACAGTCACCCATTTCGCTGTCCGCCATTGCGCCGCCTTCAACGCCCGGATTGATGAGACGGGTGTAGACGAGCGGGAAGAGGTTGTTGTAAAATTGGTGGACTGCGGCCTCCACCGACACGTTGGCCCCGCGGAGGTAGAGGGAGAGGGAGGAGAAGAGTTGATTTACATGGGGCAAGGCATGGCGGGAGAGGGAGGGGAAAGCTCCCTCCAGCAGGGAACTCAGGTGGCCCTGGGAGAAGGATAGCAGGTACTGGAACATGTCTGCAAGGTAAGCAGAGGCGAAACACAGAGATATGAGAAAAAATCCGTGGAAAGTTGAGGACGGGTGACGAAAGTGAAGTGAAGTTTTATTTTATTTTTTTTAAATCAGCGATGGCGCGATCTAGACGCTCTCTGTGAAATTGGTAAGGCATTCAAAAGGAAAACACACATCCAAACCCTGGCTCCCCACCAGCCAAGTTTGGCTCGAGCGTATCAGTGAGTTGGCTGGGGAACCAGTGTCAAGTTTCCCTATAATGCAGTTGGATATCATTGTGCATGAAGTCACCGGCCCAAAAAGTGTTCCTTAAAGAGAGGAGATGGAGAGAGAGAGAGAGGAAGGGAGGAAGAGAGGGAGAGAGGGAGAGAGAGAGAGAGGAGGGGAGGAAAAGAGGGAGAGAGGGAGAGAGAGAGAGAGAAAGAGAGAGAGACATGAACACGCTCCTAATATGAGCACGGACCGCAATCAGTTTCCATGGCAAATACTGTTCTAGATTCTACAGGGATTTCTGGCATGCAACCAATCTCCAAAACCCACACATACACACACACGCGAGAATAGTTGAGTCATCTGCTTCTTATGTCATTTCCTGGTGAGCAAGGGGAAGCTGAGCAGCAATCAATGATGTCAGTGCACACGGGCTGATTAGCATCAACGACGTGTCGCCACGGTACTGTACCGGGGCAGAAAGACAGAATGAGAGGGGGATAGGTAGGACTGTAGGACCATTTTTTTTTTATCTCCAATGTATTGCTTTGCCTTTCAGGGTGTATTATTGTATTTATTCATACCGAAAATTTGGAAATAATCATCGTGGAATGGACATGGAAAAATGGTCAATCCTGTTGATTGCCACACGGACTATAAATTCTCCCATACCGCCACTCGTCCTCTAATCAGATCCACCTCTTTTCTACACCTCCATTTAATCCTATTACCTTATCTGTCCTGTTCTCCTATATCTCCTATATACACACACACACACACATATATACATGTCCTGGACACAACACTCTTCTCTGGGACTTGATGTCAGCGTAAAAGCATGCCAGGACATGAAGGAGCTGTGGCAACTGTAAAGAAAATCGAGACAAGTGAGGGAAGGTGCCAACATACATACATACCCCCCCCGCCCCCCTCCCTCCCAAGACCAGATACACGCATGCACGTGAATGCACACTTCCACACACATTCATGTGCGCTACGACCGAACTGAACACACTTGTGTGTTTGTGTGTGTCTATACCAATATTGTTGACAATGTACTTTGGCTATTGAAACATTTTCATTCACGGGGAAAACCTTTGACAAGGACAAGCCCCCTTGTTAAAAATGTGTGTAGGTGTGTGTGTGTGTGTGCGTGCGTGCGTGCGTGCGCCTGTGTGTGTCCAGCCCCTCCCTGCTCACAGACAGAAGGATAACAACAGTCATGTCCCCCTCGACAGCTGCACTAATATGACCGCTGTCTGTGACATGCAGGGACTCCCCAACGGTCGGTGGAAGGCACCAGTCGTTTGTCGCGCGCCAGAAAACACGGCCGTCATGTTCAGCGCGGCTTCCACTCGTAACGCATTTAAATACGCAGCCGGTTAAATGGGTGGCGTAGAGTGCTATGTGTGTGTGTGTGTGTGACTGAAATGAAGTGGACAGACATGAGATGTAATAGCATGATTCTGTTAGGGATTATTATTCCAAAGCACTGGGTGACGGGGCCGGGGTCTGACAGTCTGCTGAAAGCAGTGAGAAAGCCAGACTTGTCCGGCTGATGACAGAGCAACACGAGAGACGGAATGACAAACTGAAAAAAGAAAAGTAACGAGCCCAAATAGCACGAGCCTGGCAGAGAATTTGTATAGTTGTCGTTTCGGTTACACTTCTAAACCCAGGGGGGGGGGCCGCAGAGCTGGTACCAGGCTGGTCAGGCTCCGACGCTCAATAGTCACAAGACATTTACACCACAGGATGTATCCGCAGCAGCTTTAGGTTACACAGCGTTTCGCAAAGTTATTTCAAAATGACCATGCTCAGAAATACCACGGTTTAATCTTACTCTCTGAAGTGTGGTGGAGATACGTAGACGGAAGAATCTATGAAGTTGGGGAGAGATAAAAAAAAAAAAAAAAAAAAAAAAGAATCTGTCTTAGGAGGGCCACGACTGCTGAGGGTTTATGACAGGCTCATTAAATCCATAAGACATTCTGTACTTGTTAAAAAAGCTCATATTTTTATTTGCCAAGAGAGTGACACAGAGAGAACACGAAAGGGGAAAAGAAGGGAAGAGAGAGTGGAAGGTTGCCAGGAAAAATGGAAGAATAAAAAGAAAAGGGGGGGCGACTGAACTCTAAAACGAGGAAAAACAACTACTGTACAAGTGGACTCCACCTTGCGAACATGCTCTGACATCTGGATTCATTTGGCCCCTGGGTCCGGAGCACTTCCCTGTCTTCTCCATGGCAGTTACTTCAAACATGTCCCTCTCTGAATATACAGAAGTGGGACAAGAATCCTCTTCCCCTTCTCCACACGCCGACTGACAAACAAAAAAGTGGATCTCGTGATTCATTCAATTTCAGTTATTTTCTGTCCTCTAACATGTCCTCTCCCACGACCAGATCCGGCGTCTCACTCTGTGATAAATCAAGTAAAAGCATTGTGGGTTTCTGTGCACTTTCCAGTACTGGGAAACAGGTTTGGAATGAAACAAAAAATCAGAAACTAAAGAAAGAGAGCTTTTTATGTCCTAACTACCATTGCATGACAGTCAATTGGGCTTGATTGTTCTGTCTAACCACTGTGTCTGAAACTGGATTTGACCACACTCTGTTCAGACACACTGTTGTGGGTGGCTATCATTACCACAGTCACAGTCTCCCACTGGTGCAACCTCTTGGGAAATGAAGTCTGGCTGGACTGGGGCGATTTTGCATGAAACAATTATCTCGAATGTGAAAGGAAGCCCCGGTAAAAAAAAAAAAAAAGAACTTTCAAAACACATAATTCTCAGGGTAACTGTACAGAAATAAATGAACAGGCCTGCTTTGTCTCTGGCCCTCTGGGGTTAATCTGACGTGCTCTCCCCACGGAATAAACAAGGTATTAAATGGATAAAAAAGCAGCGGCGGCAATGCAGGGGGGGGGCGTTTGTCCGGCACTGGCTTACGGGGACCAGAATTTATGACTCTGCTATGGGATACTATACCATATCTTTCCACCGACGCTGTGCCAAGGCCACTTTCTGAGATCACAGGCTTTTAATCATAAGAAGCCATTTCCACTTTGCATTCTGCATGGCAACCCAGTGTTTTACTGGCACAATTAAAGCTAAAGTGTCACCATGGTGACGATGCCACAATAACGGAGTCAAAATAAGCACAGCACAGCAAAGCTCGGTGATTTGTGTCACAAATATGTCCTTTGCCTTTACCAGCCAGTGGTCTCTGATTTCTAAGCCACTTTCTGATTCTTTCACAACTGATTAAGGTGCACACACATTTTGTGTGTGTGTGTGTGTGTGTGTGTGTGTGTGTGTGTGTGTGTGTGTGTGTGTGTGTGTGTGTGTGTGTGTGTGTGTGTGTGTGTGTGTGTGCATAATTGCTGTCGGGTGTGAGCCTTTTTTGTTGTTATGTATCGCTTAAAAATGTCTGACTTTGGCGACTCTTAGTGGTCATTTCTCAACAGACAATGAGGTAAAATGCATGCTACAAAGGGTTAAGCGGAGGTTTGCAAATGCGTGTGTGAGTGAAATTTCCTGAATGAAATTGAAATTCACTTTAAGCCACAAAAGAAACATAAAGGAATACAGTGAATATCAATGTCCAAACAAGGGTATCTGCCTAACCTAACCAAATATTTTTTTAAACTCGGACTACATAACCAATTTCCGATAACTTCAGTCCAATAGTCACAATTGCATAGAAAATAGCTGTCCTAATATTTCCAATCCCCCCAAAAAACAGCAAACACTGACTTCGCTATAGGGACTGCAGCCTTTTGGGGTGCAATGAAGGGGGACGTGTTGCACATTATCTTATTCCTTTTTTGCTAATGTTCCACGTCGGACTGTTTCCATGAAATGTTAGAGGGGTGGAGCATTATCCAAAGAAGAGCCTATTAAATGTTGGAGCAGATCTGGATAAATGGGCGAATCCAAGATTTTGCTTTCCTCTTTCTTTTAATATGGTGAGATAGGGCGGTAGTCTTGGCGGAGGTATGTGCTCTCCAAGCGCACTTTAAGTTTTTTTTGTACTTTACCAATTCAACCGCAAGTATCAAATGATCTTGTTTGCGTTGCACTGACTTCGAGTCCTTTCCAAAGAATTTTGTCTTGTTGTATGAAGGTGCGTGCTGAGGAAGGTCATAGGGGGGGGCTGTGGGGTTAGATGGCCCCATGAAATGAAAAAATGTAGTTTTGTTTTATGCCAATTATAAATCAAAAACTTAAAACATGCACGTTATGCAGAAAAAACGTCCTTTCTCTTTCTGTAAAAACAGTGTCAAATGTTTAATGACTCATCAGGCAACGTCCATGATACTGTTTTCTCAAAGTTTTAAGTCAACTATAAACTCTGCCCGTTACTAACCAGCACACAAGGACCAACGCACTCTGATTTATTATTGAAATCCACAGCCAGGGATGAAGTTGGCAGCAACGAGTCTTAGACTCTGTGTTGAGCTTCTAGTTACTTTACTTACAAAACTAAAACTAATAAAATAGCACATATGTTTTCAGACATGTTTCACAGTGTCCTTATTACACCATGAGAGAAGAAAATATTATTCCTAATTAGAGACAAGCTTTATAAAATGGTACAATGGGTGGGTAAAAAAAAGTAAACCCGCTGCGCTGTAAAATACACTGCACGTACTTTTTAAAACCTAATTTGTGCCTCAATAACTTTCCTCAATCCTTCAGTTGTGTAGGCCTGAGTTTTTTTTTTTTATATATACTGTATATATATATACAGGCGTGTTATATATACATACTTGCAGACCTATAAGGGGAATGTACATATATGTGTAGGGCTCCATGTACTTTGAGATGTGGTAATAGTGTGATAATGAGGTAGGAGACACTGTTCTCATACCATGGAGCTGTGGGCCATTCCTATCTTGGCGATGAGTCCAGACCGGACCTGGCCATGCATCTTCTCAGCAAAGCATTTTAATCCTACCAAGGGCTTGGGTTTCAGGCCGGTCACCACAAAGATATGCGACATAGTGACACGTGTGTAGAAAACATATCCTTGTTTTAATTTGGGAAAAAAATACTGTACATAGGGCCATCTCCCACACAGAGCGGGTCCTCTTAGGCTACAGAGGAAAGTTGAAAAGTCACACACTCTATTAGCAAACCGTTTAAAACAATATGTCAATTTATCAATCTGTCAATGAATCATACTGCAGGTACCTCAATCATATATGTAAAGTCAAGCATGGGAGCATGACTCATCGGTCAGACCAGAGGTGCAGGCGAGAAAATCGGAACTGCAAGAATTGGGGAAGTGCACAAAACTCTATAATCCACTTAAAAAACGATTGCAAATATGCATAACCATATTCTAGCTAACCCTGGCCACATATCCTAATTTGCTTGCCTTGTCCTATAGGGTGGGGGGGGGGGGAACACACAGGTGGGATAATTATCTTGAGGGGAAGAGCAGGAGTACTTTAAGGAGGAGGACGAGAGGGGGTGTCGAAAGCTCCTCGTCTCTCCATCAGCATTCCAATAATTAAAAAGGCAGCCCAGCCGTATCCAAACTCTGAAACATTAACAATTCCACAGATGCCAGGTGCATTTGTGGTGGCTGTAATGTAGGGAGCGGTGGGCGGGTGGTAGGGCGTTTGGGTGGTTGGGTTTGGGGGGTGGGGAGGGGGCGGGGTCGCAGCTCTGGTTGCCAAAGTTGGGAAACGTGATCGAAGGCATGACGAGCAGAGACGAGAGGGGGACAGGGAGAGAGGAAACACGGCGCAGTGGGTGAGGGCTGAGCGAAGAGCAGGGGAGGGAGGAAAGGTTGTTCAAATGGCTATTACCATAACGGGGAGATGTGGAGGGCCAGCTTGGGGGCAGCCTGTTGACAGGCTGATGGACAGCACCTCTGGTCCTAAGCATTAAGGGGGCCACAGGTCTGCACTCTATACAGACACACTATTGCTCTTTGCTTTATTGGAACGTAAATCACTGCGCCTCGCTGGAATTGATGATGTCCCGAGGATGTCGTCATGTACACGAAAACATTTGCGTCCCCCGACTCAAAACAGCTCAAAGTTGCAACTCAACGCACGACCCTTGCGCGAGTAGGCATGACCGCCGACACTGAATTTAGACGGCAAAAGCAGCCTGAGTGAACGGTCAGTACGATGACATTACGTCTTAGGGGGATTGCTACGTTTAGATCCAAAAACTAAAAAGAGTTTAAGACAGTTGTAGGAAATCTTAGATTCCGTGCAACAGAAAATCAGACATTATTGAACATTAACAAGTGAAAGTGTAAAAGACTTGAGGCATGTTCTTCAGCTGGCTACGTCGATGACAGCGTTGTTCGGCGACAAACGAAGAATAAAAATGACTTGTGGACAGTAATAACCTATTAAATATTAATTAGAAACTGATGATGACTGAAGAAGGCCATAGAATGGGACTGGGCTCCAGATTTTCATTTAAAGGGAAAGGGGAACATTTAACATAAGACTAACATGAAACAGGCCCTCTCAGGTGTGAAAGGAATCCAAGATCAAGGGGAGTCTGATGAGGAGTTTTCCCACTTTCCTTAGCAAGTGTGGCCCCTGTTTTCACATGTCAGCTCTAAGACGAAAGGGTTCACTTCTGCACAGCTTCAACTATGGGTAAAAATACACTCTCTGATTTGGCCCAAGCCTTTTTTACTCGTGCCATTAAAACGGCTAACAAAAGCACCAAATTTAATCAGGAAGGGAAACACAGAATAATCGTGCTAGATGTACAGAAGTATTGGTGGGGGCGAGGTTCCATCACGTTCCTTAAACCAAATGAAGCATTCAAAAAAACATAATACACGGTGCGGCGGCTGATTAAGAAGCAGATGCATGCCAACGCTCCTTTCCTTTTGGCACATAATAGAGCAGAGACAGTTCATGCACGGATCAAAACTCTGGACATGGCTGCACAGGGTGAGAAAAGCATTCTGTCATTTCTTTCTTTTATTGCTCCTCCTCGTCCTCTGGACTACAACGTAGGAAAGACTGCCGGGATTAGTGAATAAATCCTACCATGGGGACTCCTTAACGGTGTGCTAGGAGCCACAAAAAAAATAACAAGGAAGGAGAGGCAGAGGAGTAGTGTCCAACAGAGGGTGTAATGAGAAAGGCGAGCTGACATGAATGGGCGAGTGATGGAGTGAGGTGGTAGCGAGTGATGGGAGGCACACAGCCAAATCTGACCTACTTCGAGCGGAGGAAACGGTCACGGAGAACACAGAGACGTCGATGTACGCCGTGGCGCTCATCCACTTAGGCATTCGGAGCACATGTTAAGCACACACCCTGATCTCCCCCGGGTGTCAGCAGCTCTAATTCGCCGGCATTGAAAAGTCTGGCCAATTTGCAATGTTCAACCCCAATTTTTTTCTCACGCTCACCAATCGTCATGTTGCTCCTCCAAGAATGACCTTATTCTGGCCATAATCCACCGTCGTTTTTTTTTCTCGCCGCTACATTTCTCCCATTTAACGGGAGAAGAGGTGGGACTTTCGCATCTGGGATTTAAGTCAGAATCCTTTTGAGTGACAGCTGCTACACAACCCCTTATGCACTCGCACCGTTTTATTCTCTCGCTCGATCTCACACCCACATTTCGGCTGCGTTGAACGGTGTCGTGCGAGCAAGCTCATCTACGAAGACCTTGTATTTATTTAGACACTTGGTGTAATAATGGGGGGGTTAAGGATGCTTATATTACAGCTGGGTTATATTTGAGACATGAGGGTTCCCTGTAGAGCACATGCCAGCGAGCAAGCTGTTGGCCCAGTGCCCGCCAAGACCCAGCATGTTCTAGTTAAGCGGCCCGTGCTGACAAAGCATGCGCCGCTGACAGGGGACGACACGCGGGGAGGCGTACAGGTTGAAAGCCTGTTCCATGAGCAGATACGCACACCAACACAAGCACCTGGCGGAACCACGGCAAAACTAAATCCAGCTTGCCCCTGCCACCCTATTTCCATCTCCCTTCTTCTTTACCTCACTTTTCTAGGCCCCGGCTCCTGACTCCGGATTCTCACACATTCAATGCAGAGGTGAGAGGCGCAGATGAAAAGCGGGAGTAATTAGAGAAGCTCCGAGTGTGACTTTATGACTGGGAAAGGCGTTGAACTTTGCCCCTCTCTCCTGCCTCATTCTCTTTGTTCTTTCCCACCGTTCCCCCTCATGAGCACGAGCCCTGCAAACTCTGAGGGAAACGCATCCTGGTCGAATGTGTCACGTCCACCTGGGAGACTAGAAGGGCGTCGCGCGGGAACACGCGCACGCACACACTCTCTACCGTTAGGCAGATAAACATGTTTCCCCCCCTCCACCCTGTATGATTAAATGGGACATGTAGGGATTGATTCCGGATATCCTCCCTAATTTGCGAATGAGCTCATGGTGCAGCGCAATGTCACCCGGCGTCCAAGTCTCGGCCTCTAGAGCAATCACTCTGTCGGTCAAAACATCTGCAGAGCAGAATACATGAAGTGAGAGGAAACAAAACTGTGATATGAGAGAGGGCAGGCAAAAAAAAAAAAACATCAGAGAGAGTGATGAGACAAACGCAGAGAGAGATTGCAATTTTATCTATATTGCAATCTCCCTGCATTTGCCTGATGAAATAACGAAGTTGCACGCAAGACCTGCACAAGCAGACACGTGCCCACACATATTGTGATGACAGACCCGCATAAATCATCACTATTTCATAGATAGTACCTTTGCGTCTCCCGCCCGAGACGATCTCGACAATCAAAGTGAGGGAAGAGTTTAATCTGCGGTGTCTGGCGAGCGATCAGGCTTTAGGCTAGATTACTCCTTCAGCCTTCACCTTGAGGGGAATGACAGGGAAACCAGGGAGGGGTTGGGGTGCAGGGAACAACACACATAATCATGGAGGCCGGGAACTCCCCAAGGGGCAGGGAGACGATCACAGTAGGCTGAACTCAACCACCTGCGAAGGTCTGGGGAGACGCACGACCAGCCACACACTCATCTTACAGTATGTCCTGTTCTGTCTTAACCAGTGTCATGTGGTCAGTGTTCTCAGAGTCATCTATTCCCGCCGCATGGCATGATGAGCAAACGCACTCCCGTGTCCCTTTTTGTGTCGCACACGCTCAGGAACTTGTCTGCCATGACAGGGGGGGGTCTGCAGAGGCTTTAGATGTTGGATCCATTTCTATAGCCGTGGCGTCACTCATTGATATAATGCATTGTCAGCCCCTTACCCTCACCGAACCGAACCATACCCATCTCAAATAAACACCCCAACCCCCACGACAATATCTCACCCCTAAACCTAGTTCTAACCCTAGACCCTAATCCAAACCCACAAAGACCCCTAAAAAGTGGCGAGGAGCTGGCAAAGTGTCCCAACATTGTCCAAATGGTCCTCGTAATGATGGGTTTAAACCAATATCGGTCCTCACATCTATAGAAAGACACATACTCACACTTTCCAATGCACACAAACACAGATGTCATGGCCTTTAACTGTGGGCCAGGTCCTTGTCATATCAGTGACACGAGCGGTCAAACGTGTCAGCGTTTTCTTGACATCTGCTTCCCAGTAGTGTGATTATATACCCAGATAATTTCTCTCTTGCCCATCATCCCCACCTGTCTTTCACGCACACGCGCACACACACCCAAACAGACACAGACACACAGACAGACACACACACACACACACACACACACACACACACACACACACACACACACACACACACACACACACACACACACACACACACACACACACACACACACACACACACACACACACACACACACACACACACACACACACACACACACACACACACACACACACACACACACAGAGTGATTCTAACATCTAACTAGTTACATTGGCAACCACTTGCAACAAATTCTAGTTGCCAGTCCATCTGTTCACCTTTCTGTCGGCCAATCAAGAGGCCTCAGAAAGTTGTCCAGCCAGTCAGATTACGCCATATCCGATTGGCTTGAGCAGGATGACAGGCAAAAGCCCTTAGTGGCAGCTCTACCCCGGTCCTGCTTAGCCTGGCCCTTCTGAGCCTGGGTTCTGTCGTTAACACCTGCCCGCGATCAGGCCCCGATGCTCATTATCTATAAACAATGGCCTGGATTAGGAGAGTGTGTCTGTGTGTTGGGGGTGGGAAAGGAGACCGGCGAGGTTGGATCTGGTGCATCGGGGCAATCTGTATTAGGGGGAAGTTGATTGGTAGGAGGAGATAGTAAGCATGAAAATGATGGGACCCGCCTGGGACTTAGGGCTGTTGGCTGGGTTTGTTAAGAAAACCTATTTATATCTAAGAAAAATAGTAAAAACGTTCATTTAAAGTTTTTTAAAACTTTGGCATATAAAAAAAAAAAATAACTCCCACACATGACAAAGCACCTTGAGGCCTTCAGGGTTGTCAAAACAAAAGAAGGGCAACAAAAACGCACCAACACATATTAATGTACAGGGGTTGGGCTTTTGGCAAAAAAAACTTTGCAATCAGCAGGAATGATTTAGAACCAAAAAAACGGCACAATATATCAATGCCTGACTTTTGTGTTAAGTTTCATAAAATGCATGCATAAAAAGTGTGTGCAAAAAGTGGCATACTGAACAAAAATTCCAAGATGAACACAGTTCTTAACTGCCTCATGGACAACTGCCTCGGTGCAATTAGACAGAGAGAAAACAAGCAAAAAAATGGGCAGGAGAAGAAAGCCACCCACACACAGTGTGTAACTAACGGCTCCAATGCCATCAGCCAAAATCATATTCTCATTACTTCATGTGGTCTAAGCCACTGGCTACTTCACATTCCACTAAAGGCACTCAAACAGCACAGAGACTGTCCTTAGACGGCCTTGCAAATTGGGGACAAGTGACATCATCATTTTTCCGGCACCACCATATCCCGGTTCCCGTTGTCATTTTCCATTTTGACCTTTTCTGGATATGCGGAAACACCTGATCTTCATTCTCCAAGACAGGCTCAGACATGAGGTAAGGGAAGGATCCTAACAATGACGAATACCAGAAACATTATTGCAACTGCTTATAAAACAAACGCTCAGGAGAGCTCATCTCCAGGAATATGCCAACACCTACATAGCAATATGTTTGACGGGGGAATAACATTTCCTGTCAGAACTGTTGTGTAGCGCATGTACACATCTGGTGACAAATATGCCACAATAATGTACGTGACAACGTCCGGAAATAAGACACTGTCCAGCACTATTTCCTAAAACCGGCCGGCCTTTGTTACACCATTTGTTCACATATGTCTGGACTTCTCCATAATGGACAAGGAGACCGGTAGTCTTCTTACGTCCATAATGAAGCAAAATGTGGCCCACATGGCATTTAAGCACATTGTCTTATGAAACTAATTGCATGGTACTGAAATTCACTGTCACACTGGAACCATCCGAAGCATGTCTCCAACCCTGTGGGATTGTGTTGGAGGTTTGGGGGGGGGAGGAAAAACTTGGTCTGTTTCGGAAATGTATACATTTAAATGACTGGAAAAGGGAGGAGAAGATTGGGCACCTAGTGCACTGCTTGATTCAGTTGGGTGTAGCAGAAGGCCATTTGGCAGGCAAGGCTTCACCCAACCAACACTGTTTTTCCAAAACTCTGCCATGTGAACGGACCAGGCTGCAGAAGCATTGCAGTCAAAATGTCTGTTGATTTCTTCAAGGTTTGCAGTACTTTGCTTGTCACTGTCTCGACAAAGCATCCTACCTACCACCAGATACTGGGACGCTGAGAGAGGCCTCTACACCCTCTTTTTCGGTCTACCCCTCCACATCACCCCCCTCCACAGTTCTGCGGCTGCCAAACCCACAAGTCAAGGCGAGGATGGGGAAAGGGAAGCCATGCCCATTTTGTGAGTTGCATACTCGTTTCTCTTGACTACTACTTTGACCCTGGGGGAACTACTGAAGAACTTCATTCCATAAAATAATGGAAAAATATATGTATCATATGCAAGCAAAAAAAGAATCGCGATTTTCTTTTTCATAGCCACTCAAATAAGGGGTTTTATAATAAAGGGAATTTCAGTTAAATGAGCAAGAAAGTAGATGCAGTGAGCTTGTTATTCTCATGCATTGATGGGTGAACTATGTACCAAATAGCCAAAAGACATCTCATGCAACCATGCCATGGCTTTCCCCTCCATCAACAACAACCCAGTGTTTCAGCCCAGTCCCATCCAACCCCAGGTTGGCCCCTCGGCCCCAGCTCTTACCCTGGAAGGCGTCCGAGTGGCCAGAGATGAGGTGCTCAAGCTCGTAGCTGTAGGAGTGAATGTTGTGGAGTGTTTCGCGCTTCACAGCAAACTGGTAGCTCTCCTCCATTTTCCGGGTGCAGCAGGATGGGCCCTGGTGCTTACATATCAACAGATCCACATCTAGGAATTTCAAGCACAAAATGGACAATTATTATTTTTTTTAATGTTGGTGAACAATATATTTCTAACACATTATGTACTGTATATCACAGGAAATGCAGGTAAAATGGACTCTATATATATATTAGGGAGAGATTGGCGTGTATATGTGTGTTTGTGTGTTTGTGTGTGTGTGTGTGTGTGTGTGAATGACTGCATTTGAAGACAGGCCATAACTCTATTGGGAGACAGAAGAGGCACCATAGCTGGGTGAGAAAGTAGACCAAGAATTCATCCACGTTTCCTTCTATAAATACTCTGCTAAATATATAAATATCTCTTGGCCCATACAATCGTACACATCGTCAAGACATATGTATATATATATGCATACACTGCATGTCGCATTAAACACTATGGTAACAAAAATAAAAGACACATTGCTATGTGAACATGCGAGACTGTCAGACATGCATAAATCACCCACCGAGACAGGCATTAGCAATAAAACTGTGGTTCATAAAAACCACATGAAGGCAGTGACCTAACTGCGAGCACCGTGTTCCAAAGAGCATGTCGTTGAGGCACCGTTTCATCAGTCCACCCTGTCCTGCCAGTGTCACCTGCTTCTCACCATCGCCACATATGGAAAGATGACATCACTGAGACTGGTCACGATTACCGGGAGCTATTAAGAAATGCCCTTTCCACACACTTCCCTGCACTTTTTTCGCATGTGCACGGGCCTTTCCATGATTGCATGTCTTATGCGATAACTCATTTCGCGCGGGGGGGGCTGGAGGCAGGTGTTGTAACCGGAGCCCAAAGCATGGCCTTAGGACAGACCGCAAGACCAGTGCCTCACTGCCCAAATCCCCCCCATGAAACACAATAGGTTTGCATTCTCAATCCCTCTTTCCCTTTCTGCCCCCTCTCTCCCATTTGCCTGGCATATCCTACTGAGGCCTGGGTGTCTCTTAATTACTCAGCGAGGCTCCATTTGTTCCCATCCCAGAGCCAGACCAGTGAAGTCATAACTGGCTGTCCTGCCCTGTCCAGCTCGTTATCTCCATATCCGTAGCAGAGACACACATACAGAGTTACGGAAAAAACCCCAGGTTAAACTTGCCAACCCCGCTGTTGTTTTTTTCGAAACTCTGCCACTACTGTATTACGTTTGCCAATGACCCGTTTAGATGCAAATGCAAACTAGGTTGATTTGCTTATTTATTTAATTAACACCTTGAAAAAAAATAAATATTGGAATAAATCCGGAGCTACATGAATGGCATTTCTCATCGTCAGCTAACTCAAAATAAAGTGGATTGGATTACGTTTTCTACAATAAGTGATATTGATGGTAGTCTGCCTCATCCTTGGGTAAAATGTCGAATTAAGAGTATATCAGTGAGAGCAGCACTTGCCTATAGCCACATAAACAATCAACAGAGGAACTAGATTTTAGTCAGACTGCTGACATTTAAGTAGCGGGGGTGATTGACTTAAAAGTAGCTCTCCAACTGCCATAAATTAAATAAACCACAAAGAAAGAAAAAAAAGGAACACTGAACATTTTTGCACTGACTGGAAAAAGTATGGGTCACCTGCAATGACAAACCATGTCCTTTACAGAAGCTATTATACGTCCTCCAACAAAGTAGCATACTTACTAACCTTAAAACAACAAAATAAAAGGGATGGCTGTCAATCCCCCAGTACATATCAGTGTCTATAAACAGGTGGGACATCATCTTGGTGTACTTTAAATAAGCTTTTATATAACAACAAGGTCAACCTGTTGGTTTGGATTTAAATGTGCAACTCTTAGCTGGACAAGTTGGTGCCATTTCTTAGCAACCATTTGAAGCAAACGGTTAGTCAAAGGGTGTCCTGAATTTTGAAAGCCTGATATATTGTTTTGGTTCCGTTCATTGTTGTCATTTCACCATATTTGGTGCCTGTCCAGTCCCCTCTTCTGCCCCTGACCCTGTTCACTTCGCTGGCAGGCTCTTTCTCTCCTTTGTGTTTGTGTGTTATCTGTGATATGAAACTAATATCCAGGGACTCACAGCGGAATCCAGCCTAGCTCACCGTCCCTTGCGAGTAGCTGCATGGAGTAAGTGATACTCAGAAATACTTTGGCCGTGAAAGCCACCACAGCAGTCAGGACAGACCGACTGTGTCACGAATGACCCAGGCCACCTTCTGGAATCGTTAGAAGCCATCTCGCTACGTGTAGGTCCGATAGCCAAGGAACGATACGTTGCATTTGAGTAACGCGCACTGTTCACCATATTCCATTGAAATTTCACAATACAGAGCGCGGACCACAAGCTTTGCCATTTTGAGCGCGACAGTGCTTTCATTGAAGGAAAACAAGGGGTTTAATGGGGGGTAGACAAAGCTCGTCAGCCTTCAGCAGGTTAGGCAGAATTTGCGCTGGTAATTTCATTCAATTTTATCGTCGAATTTTTCTTTTCTCTAAATTGGTTTTGTGTTCAAACGGCAGCTAATCTTCTGACTCTAATGACTCAAGGTCCGTCAGTGTTACTCTGCTGGGCCTTTTGTAATTAACGACCAAGGGTGTATACTACTCATTCTGCCCGGGCAAACCTGAACACACTATGCTCTCTAGTCTGGATGTCAACTCGGAATCCTAATTGCATTAATCATCCTCCAGGTGACAAATTCCTCTGAAGTAATTTGCCATATTAGAGCCACGGCTCAGGGGTCTTGACTTGTTTGTCTCAATCCCTTTAGCAACACCTCGGTGCCCTTCATTGCACAAGTCAAAACTCCCGAATGGAGAAACTATCCCTGTATAGCCGCCATGCCATTCTGAATATTTGGTTCTATAGTAGCGTACCTGAAAAGAGTCTACTTCTGAGAAGAGGGTAAGATTATTACCAACCTTTTTTGGAAATACAAGCACAAAAACCCATGCACTCACAAAATGATTTATAGGCCGCTCACATCTGCTTAATAAGGTATGGAAATTTAGTTTTGATTTTTGAATGCGCTGACGACTGGGAGGGTTGTGGTTTCCTGACGCTGTTGTTTTAATGTTTTCCTGAGAACAAGATTATCTTTGTGGGCAAAGAAAGTGGCCAATTAATGCAGTTACCCCTCTCCAGCCTCCGGAAGCCAGTTCCCTTTGAAGCTCCCACTGAACATACAGGATATTTACTCTATACAGATTTTCTTTTGGATGGACCACATTGAATAAAAACACAACTCAAAGGGTCTTTGCGGCATGCCTGCATTTTCGGACAACTTTGAAACTCAGATGGAATGTTTTACTTTCTCAGACCCTAGAGCTGCCTACAGTGATTGGCATGGATTCATGAGACACATCACACATAAGTCATAAAGGAAAAGTTGTACAAAGTCAACTAATATTTAATATAGACTTAGTCAGGATATGTCATCTACACCATCTCTCCTTAATTAAAGACTCGTCTTTTCGACCATTTTTTTTTTCCCCAATGGTAACAGTTTTACAGAATTCACTAGAGAGGTGCTTAATGATTTAGGATTGTGCATGGAGTACTGCGTCTCGTATCTCGGAGAGAAAAGCCAACAAAAAGCTTGAGATAACTATAGCCAATCAAACAGAGTGTTAAGCTGCGAGAGTTTACCAAGGCTCTTGACGCTGTATCTGGTTAAGGATGATAACACACTCCCTTGCTATAAAGACAGGACTGTGCTTGTGTTTTATTATAGATACGACACTTTCTCGAGCACACTAATATAGCCGTTAACGGTTCAGTAAAACGGACAGAGCCCCAAGCGACGAGATGGAGAACACGGCCTCTGTGTGGTATGCATGCAATCAGATAATCTCTGCTCAATCAGATAGTTTTAACTGAGCTGTTAAATGGGCTGATCATATCCGAGGACATTATCCAAGGAGCCAGCTGCCGTAGTAGTGCGTCTGTGTACAGCCCTGCAAACAGTCTGCTATCCAAATGATCTATCTCCAGAAGGCTATATCAGCACCCTGTGGTAATCTTAATACGGAGCCTTTGGCTATGTACCACAGTACCCAAGTGGTCATAACTCTTTCAAATAATCATGGGATAAGCTACTCTGTGTCACTGGTTATCCAAGTTCCCATGATGCTGAACCCGGCGAGGGGATAATGTCACCACGATAAACTGTGGGCCAAGTGAGCAAACATATAATCCAATACAAAAGCACTTTGATGAACTATTTCTAAGGGTCACTCCTGCACACAGCTTCAGCATAGACATTTAACCGTACACTTATCACTTTAAGTGCAAAGTTTATAACTTAAAGCCCCATCTCTAATTGCAGGGAGGGGGATTAAAGAGCTCTTGGTAATAGTAGTACACACTACTATCACCTCTTATTGCACTTCCTGCTCTCTTCTATTTGTACAACCATAGTCAAACGGATGGTTCTTAACTTCCTTGCTGACATACCTTGAGCGAGAAATCAGTGTACCACACATGAATGAAACACAGCACTGTATCCTAATACAAACATCAGGCTCTGAAATGGGTTGATGTTTTGCCACATCAAATTTCAAGACTTGCTTTTGTTGGCATATGAACTGAGAACTGAAGCAGAGTAGGATAATTGTGTACACACACACACGCACACAAACACACAAGTGCCAAATCTACCACTCTCACACCCCTTTCATTGGCCGCTTTGAGGACAAGACCCAAAACAGCCTATCCACGACGAGCGCAAATAAAAGGAAAAATAATATAGAAGGCCCAAATGTACTGGCAAAGCTGTAGCAATGTTTGATTAGCTGTGAAGTGATGAGGTGGTGGAATGCACAAAACTGCAGCTCAAATCTTTTCAACAAACAAAACATTTATATAAATTCATATTACAGACCAAGGACCGACAGTTTGCCCCTGGATCATATGAGCACAACTTTCCAAATTAGACATATGGTGTATCTCAGAAATAAGTGATCTTACTGTGGGAGGTTAAAGGTGGGGACATACAATTAAGTAGGAAAGGGAAATACTTCTGACTCTCCTTTATACTGTGTGCGGGCCTCTGTGTGCTCAATGTAACATGCACATTAACAGCTGCAAATCCATACGGAGATACTCAAATGTAGCTTCTGCCAATGCATTGCTGACTGTAAAAGCTTGTCACGCAAGCCTTGCTGCAGACTGCTGACATGCTCAGAACACCAAGGTTGCTCCGTTGTCTTTAGGAGCCAACCCGAAACTACTGCTTGGAAATGAAACTGACATCTTCTGTTGCTAGTAGTGACACCCTGCTAAACAAATATATCAAGTGGTTTGAATGCACCCCTAGGTATGTTTCCCACACTGCTATCGATTGCTCGTCTCACAATTACAGCATGCAGACCCGGATCGGTGATACTCAAACTGCCACTGACCCGCATGCGACACTGTTGCAGTAAAGGTTGCGGTCTGCGGCCATATAGAAAGTTGTTCATTATATTATTTAGGTATTTGATTTTTGTATTTTCTTTTTTGAAGACCAAAACCCTCTCAGGGAAGGAGATATGGTAACTACAACTTTAGTAACTATGAATTTATAGACGAGTGAAAATATAATAACGTCCATTATTGGTCTAATTTGTTCAGTGCAAAAATACGGTCAATTTCAAATAAAAATGTCCCCACATCACAGAAATATGACTATTATTTAGAAGTGATGAAGTGTCTTACTATGCTTGCTGAAAATATATCGAGTAAAACTAGCATAGTTGAACAAAAGCCTCAAGCCGCTCAAAATGTGTTTTGCTTCCAAAACAGATTTGGCAACAAAGTTTATCCTTTTAAAATAAATGTCCTTAGTGTGCGAGAAGAAAGCACATACCACAAATCCTTCAAGGCATTTGAAGCCGCTTTCAAGCATCACTCTGACAAAAATCTGACAAAAGACAGGAAAAATCTGGGAACCACGACAGCAGATGTGCCAAAAGACTGCTGCAGTCTGAACAACTGCGAAAATGATGTGGCCCCAAGTGCATGGATAGGGGCTTGCCATGCCGAGTGTCTAGAAACATGCAGCCAAAAGAGTTGGTGGAGCCGACTTGTGCGAATCAATCTGCAGATTGCAAATCAATCACCCCCACCACTTGTGACCGCAATACTGTAGCCTCTTTATCCACACAGATTAAACCATATGGAATTCCTGCCTCACACACACTAGGCTTGCTCTAGTACTAAAGCCCTGCCTCAGTACTTTGTGAATGTGCTGGGAAGAGTCTCTGCCAAGAGAAATTTGCAAAATAATTGTTTAATCTCTCCAAGCAGCGCACATACGACAAGCAGCTGGGTGGCATGTGAAGCGTGTGTGGAGGAAACCTTGCAGCTCCGGCGTTTTTAACCTGACAGACCAGATGGCAGCAATAGATTGGCAAACTAAAATGTATATGATTCCATACTCATTTATAGATGCTCAGACTCGGTGGTGACGTTTGGCGTCACGGGACCGAAAGGCACACTTAACCTGCTTGAAGGCCATTTTTGTCAAGATTTGTCAGCATTCTACTGTATATTTTAAAGACATAACACGTCGTCGCCATAGGCAACATCACAACCTGTGGTCTATACAACAAATATGACTGCCATTACAACAGGGACTAATTGGAGACGGGCATGTCTCGCGCGGTCACTGAATGACATCCTTCTGCTTCTAGAAGACCACTCAGAGTGTGTGCCGTCGTCCTCGCGCGGGCTTTACACAGGGGGCAAGTTCACTGAATCACCGAGTGTCCATTAAAGTCAAGTCTATAAAGGGTAGAGGTGGCCATTAAGTCGTTTAACAAATTACACGCGCTTTGTGGTCGTCGCTAAACTGGCAGTTTGAGCAGAGCAAGCGTGCGTGCGTGCGTGCGCGGGCGCGCGCTGCGCCTCAGCCCAACCCGCAGGCTCACCTGTGCCAGGTGTCTCCGGGACGCGGTGCAGTGGTCCGACCTGCCGCAGCTGGAACGCCGTCCTCACCTCGTGACAGCTGTACGCGTCCGCCGCGACCACGGCCACAGCCAACAGGACCGCGGACACAATCCGGACGGAGCCGCAGGAGTTCACGCGTGGGCATGTTCCACGGGACATTGCCGCATCTCCCTCTCTCCCTGCCGGAGCCTGACTGCGGGCTGAGTGACGGTGCGGAGCGCGGACCGGAGCTGGAGTGCGGCGAAGCGACGATGAGTTAACGCGCATCTGACAGACGGGTCCCGGTCTGACTCTCACATCATGTGCTGGGATGAGTGCGAGCGTCTCACTGGAGGCTCGACTTTTTTTTTTTTTTTTTTTTTTTGGGGGGGGGGGAGGGGGGGGGGGGGGGTCTTCTCTTGGACAAATGGAGAGTGGTGTGGACCGAGGCCAGTGTGTCCCGCGCTCAGCACTTTGCAGTGGTCGACAGTCTGCGTGCCTGTTTCCAAAGCCCTGCTGTGCACGCTCCCCTCCCTCCCTGTTTACTTCAGCTAAGTGCCCCCAACTTAAAAAAAAACAAAAAAACTCTGCAACATCCCTACAGGGACCTGCAGCGTCAGTGTCCTTACAACAACACTTTAAAAATGAAACACAGGGAATTGAATTTTAAAAATGAGATACATTTTACCGGTAAAATGTGCTTCTTATTGACTGGTTAAATTCCATAGACCTACATCTGATCTAAAAGGTCAAATTTCATTAAATCAAAACCTTACTTGGGTCATTCAATGTATGTTGGTGATGTACGTCATTTAAAATCCAGCATATAGTAACCTCTAAAATAAATCTAAACTTTAATGCATTTAAACAGTTAACAACCATTAAGTTGATAGGTCTGTACTGAGTAAATTAGTATTTACCGGTAGCTTAGATATCTATCAATTACATTTTTTTTTTTTTTTTTTAAAAATCAGGATTATCATAACAGGATAGTAGACTATAATAATAATGTGCAAGACACACAATTAACTACAAGATCTAAAAGTAAACTTGCCAGAGCCTTCCTACACTTTTTGTTAAATACTGCCCTCTCCTGGCTGTACAGGATACTATGTCAACGACTTGCCAACTTGTTCATAATGGTCTACAAGGGGATTTTGCTATTTTTCATTATATTAATTATAAAATGCTAGTCAAAGGTGTAGAACACCAATAATATATGTAAACATTAAGGCATAATGTTGATGACTAATAGTTTTAAATTGTTGCACACAAGGCATAAACACCATATATTAGAACTTTCTTTACCAGGTTTAGGTAATAGGCAATCACTCATAAACCCACTGCCATGTGATTTACAACTGTGACCGAGTTAAGCTATAGCCTCCGCAAGTTTAAAACTGGTAAACCTACAAGAGGTAGTTTGTTAAATCAATGACAAACAGGTCCTCATTACAAATACCAGTACTTATCACAAATTATGTAATGGGTCTGCACTCCGGCCCTCATACAAAAGCAATAGGGCATACTCATGCTGGGGTTATAGGTTGAGCAGGATGCTCTCAGACTTTGCTTTATATCTGAAAGACAAATATGTTTTCTAGAAACGTTAACATCCCATATTATATTCAATGTGTAAAAATATGTGCACTATGAGGCAAGTGTGTTAGAACGAAGGAGAAAAAAAAAAACACTGCTTGACCTGAGGGGGCACTTGTCACTATTGAGCGCATTAGTTGACGTTCGGTTTTCACACATAAGAGAAGCCCCCCCAAAAAAGTTAGCCTTCACAATCCGTAACACTATAGTGTCTATGTTGAGACAATCAGATGGGGGCTGAAAACCGCTGAATTAGCTCTACACGGACATAGATAGTGCAAAATATCTATCTCTGGGTGAAGATTCAACCAGGAATCTCTGTAGTAGGACAAGACAGCTGAATATGGATTCAGTCTTTTATAAAGGTTCCAAAGCTCCAAATACAAATATAGCTTTAGATGTATATATAAGGTAAATAGAAACAAACAATGCCAAAAGTTTCCAGATATTTGATATGCTTTGAATTATACCTATTCCCCTATATTCTCAAATTACAGAAAATAAATAGTTTCTCATCTTGTATTCACATCCTCTCCCAACTGAATCCACCACCTTGATTCGGTCACATAAGCTTCCACTTCATGGCAAAACAAGAAACAGGCTGGACCTGGAGACAGAAAATAAATCTCGTGTTGGAACTTTGAAAGCAGAAGAAAATAACGCAATTATATTTGCATAATTGCATAACAAGGTACTGTGATCCCTCACCGACCTCGTGGTTGCTCAGATACTTAGGCTAATAATTCAAATCAATGCTAGCTTACAGTGTAGCTAGCTGACGGCTCCGGGGCTGACAGCTGCTCTCTGTACACTACATTTCTAAACTCCGACATAGTAAAGCATACTCTAGGAAAGAGAAACTCAACTCAGCTCAGTTTAGAGCTGGGAGAGGCCTTGCGCGTGTTAAACATTTCTATTTCTCACGGTCAATGATAAAAGTCTGCTAGTTCGATAACCCAAGCTACAGGTGTTACCACTTTACCTCGATGAGCATCCGTAGCTGGTGTAAACAAAGTAGGTGGTGCGACCCTTCAAATTAAAAGCTTTGTCTTACCTTGTTCATCGAAGATATAGTTTGCGTTACACTGTTCTATTAAAAAAAAAGTTTGGTTTGCACCCTTCAGTTAAATAAATGCTTAACCGTTTATTCAGTATTTGGGTAAATATAGGCCTTTAAAAACAAGTAAATATACCAATACATCTCTACACACCTCATAATATCTTAACATATCAAGTCTCATGGGTAATATCTCAATACATCAAACATTTTACGGGATATGTATTGCAGTGCTTCTTTTAACTTAAGAGGTTAATATAGTAAACGGTCAAAGGCGATACTTGTCACAGTATTAAAAGTCACAGTCAAAGTTATCACATGAACAATGACTTGGTTTCCTCAGAGTATCTCACGCACTAACATTATTTAATACCCCCGTTGTTTTTCCTGCTGTGAAAGCATGTATGCAGTAGAAAGGTTCTGGTCAAATAGTGAATGCATGTATACATGATAGCAATGGCCATTTTGATATTTCACAAGTTACAACGTTCTTTAGTTCTAAAGAAAAATGTATACTCATACGTATATCGAATCTGATTGGGTGTACTTCGTTGTTAAGTATGCCTAAAGGGAATATTCCTCTTAATCAATGGTCCTCAAGAAGTTGAGCAGCAGATGGCGCCAGTTAGCCTTGTTTGTACAGACCTGATTCACATTCCCCTGGTGCTCGTTTGTAATTTTTGCTTATTTGTTGTTTCATTAAAAAACATATGGCAATAGATGATGGAAAGGGTGACATTTTTGTAGTTTTACCCTATTCGAAGCGATGCCGAAGCGCAGTTTTTCTCTACAGCCAATAAAATAAAATTATTCTGGATCCAGACCTTAGTTACATCATCTTATGTGTGGTAAGTGGTAGGTCGACAGTCAGCCCTGGTGTCCTGACAGCCATAACATAACATATGATAAACCTCACTTCCAATATGCATCATATGATCCAGTACATTACATCTGAAAATGGTATCCTTTCTTTAACCACAACTGTGGTGTCTCTGCTTTCAATTAAGGACGTCCAACCCTTTGACTTAGACAAGGGTACGTCGTGGTGGGGGTCCTTCCTCGTGTGTCTTCAGATTGGGGTCCAGTAGTAAGTAGACGGTCTGTGAGGCTTCAGCCCATCAGTTCTGGCCGTCTAAACTGGGGATTTACCGAGCTTACAAGTCGTTAAACCCTCAAGATTGGAGCCCTTGACAGCTTGTTTGAGAGATTATGCTCTTCAGTCTACTATTTTCACCTCTCTGTCTTTGGCGGAACAGCAGGAAGTGCAGAGGGTGTTCATTAGAGACATGTCCTGGCTTGACGTCTCTAGAGAGAGAGAATTGGTGATAAATGAGTCTTCAGGAGCTTGATTAAATAGAACATCACTTCACGCTGTGCACAAACCAAGGAACGCGTGATTAACTGTTTGGTTAAAAAGCTAAATTAATTTCCGAACGAATGAGTGCTGCATAAAGGGGGAAATGGTTGTTTAAATGTACAGCATGCGCATGCATACATGAAATACGGAGTGGTCAGACATTGCTGGTCGGAGCAAGAACCTCATGCTCCATTTCTCTCTGGTGATGGGATGAGTGGAAGTAAGACATGCTGCAACTTTAATGAGAGTCTAACATCTTCAGGGCCACAGTCTCCGTATCTGTCCTGCCAGTGCCTCCGTCATCCTGACCTGCATGGCACTCACAGAGGAGAACAGAGAATACCACTAAGGCTCACAAGAATCTGAGAGCCACCCACACAGTCGCAACGTATCGCTCCTGTTTCCTCAGTGGCACATGATTGATGGGTATAATGGCTTTTATAGACTCTTCATTAGCCTGTGGATCAATACAACATCGTTACATGCATGACTGAACCGAGTACCAGGCGTCCGCTCCGGGGGGTCTGCGTTTGTAGACAGTCATCGATGAAATCACGTTCCACTAAATACACGAACTGGTGACGGCGTGTTACTTTGCCGGCAGTTAAAAAGAACGAGAGGCCATAATATGAGATTCAGCAAACATTTCCTATATATATGATGAGTCCCTTCAATCAAGATCAATCAAGATTTCCAATTTCCAGAGACGTAACAGCCCATTTCTTAAATCCCATGGTATCTTCCCACGCTAGCTTTGATATAAATGTATGTACACAATGTGGACAAATGTATTATGAACCTTAGCTCCAAAAAGTAAAGGAAAACATGCTTCTGTGATGCTTCCCTGTTCTCTTTGTGTCTGAAAGTTGCAGCCACCGTATCTCATTTCACCTTCCATTGTATCCCTGAGGGAGTGTCCTCCGCTGTTCACAAAACAAAGCACTGCTGCTCACAGGTGGAAACATTTGTTTAACCCCATTAACCCCCCTGCGACTCCCCCACTGTCTGTGTTCATTGAAATCCGACGGGATCTAAATACTTCCTTTGAGATTGCACATATGGGCCATGCACAGGGGTCAGGGCGGGGTCTTTGTGTACATGCGTGTGTTTATGTGTGCATGGGCTGAATTGGTCCGGATGGAGTGGCTTGCTTTGTGCATGACCAGTCGACCACATCCCTTGTGATGGGCAAATAAAGGGAGGGGTGAGGGGGGGGGTCACTACCTTTTGACAGAGCATTTTAGCTCAGTAAGATCATAGCACTTTGCCATTTATGGCATGTGGCATGCGGTCATGAGCGGAGTGGAACTAGTAGCAGGGAAATGCTGTTTAGTTTCAGCCTATTTTACATTTCCTTTACTTATTTGCGTTCCAGCACAGTGGTTTGTCCCGAGCCCACTGAACTCACCAGTGTGATTGCTCTTTCTTGGCTCCCCCCCCCTTTACTGTATTTTTAACAACCCATTATCTGATTCTCGCCTCTACACTGACCACTACGTTTGTGAAAACGTATTTGGTGCCGCTGACTTACCCACATCAGCGACCCCCCCGCCCCCCGCGCCTGCAAAGTGTGAGGCAGACACAGTGATAGAGGGAGGGGAAAAGTGAGGGGGAGTAGGATGAGGGTTAAGAGAAATGGAGGGAAGGGTTGATGAAAAACAACAGATCCCTGCTCCCTAATCCTTTTGTGTCGACAGTGTTAATCCATCCCAGAAAAAAAAAAAAAACAGCCCCACCACCCCACCCGCACTGCTCTCCCTGCCCCAGCCTCTGCTTCTGCACCCTATAGCAAGCGGTCCCAGCACGTAAACAACCTGGAGCACCACTGAAACCAACACTCATCCCCCCAGACAGCCGAGCCAGGGTACACAGCGGCCGCTAACAAACAGGCAACTCAGGCTCAACTCTGTCCCTGCTTTCATGCCGTTCATCTGTGCAGCCACTGGGAGCAAGTCTCCCATCTGGATTACGCGCTTTGTTTATATATGCAAACATATTCGAAGACAATCTTGCATTTCCATGTGCCTGAGTACTGGAAATGGCAAAGTACTGTTTTTGCCTTTTGGTGTTTTGCCTTTTCATGCCCCCCTCCCCGCCTTTGTTTTGTTTGTTTTGGCTACCGTGCATGTAACTAATGAACTCATGAGAGGAACGCGGCGTATTGACTGCGAGTGTTTTCGTGTCGTGGTCTTGTTTACGAGCTGTAAGAGAGAGAGAGGGGGTTCTGGGGGGTGCATGGGGGCGGTGGGGGTGGCAGCACAGTGGTTGCTGGAGGTTGAGTCTAATGAGGTCACACCCTGGCAACCCAGTGACTCCTCCCCCCCCCCCCCCCCCCCCCCATCATTCCACTTGGCCCCCTCTCAGTGTGCCCACCCCCTCAACCCTCTACCCCCACCCCCTGACAGAGTGAGCTCTCCGTGGTGCTGAAAGCATAAAAACACATCCAGGCTGCAGTTGGAGTGCAGCCTGCAAAGCAAAGGCATGCGAAGACACACGAGACAAAAAACTGAAAATGACCCACCCTCCACCCCCACCCCCTGACAGAGTGAGCTCTCCGTGGTGCTGAAAGCATAAAAACACATCCAGACTGCAGTTGGAGTGCAGCCTGCAAAGCAAAGGCATGCGAAGACACACGAGACAAAAAACTGAAAATGACCCACTGGGTGAAGAGGCTGGGCTATGAGTGTGTGTTTTTTTTTTTTTTTTGTATGAGTTGAAAGGCACACCGCAAGAGAAAATAGCAGTCCTGAAAAAAGAAGGAGAGAGGGAGGGAGAGGATGACGCTGTAGTGGAAGGAGGCTACAGCAGGCAGTGGGCGTGTTCATGTTGTTGTGATCTATAGTTGGAAAGCCCGGTGTCATCTGCTTAAGCTCAACCTGCCAATACCAACCTGTGTGGCTGCGCTGGAAAGAAAGAACCTGCAGGGAATGCCTTGAAACACATACAACTCTGTTCTACCTTCCCGGCACCGAGAATGAGGATTCCTTTCACCTATGGGACACTGTGCATTCAGACATATTAAAGCAGAAAGGAAGAGCCGTGAAGGAGGCATCGGAGAGACTGTGAGTGGATGGGCTGCAACTGCAAGGGGAGTTGGATGTGAGAGCGTACCCAGAGTGTGTTGGTGTGGGTTTGTGTCGTGCTTGCAGTTGCGGGTGCGGTCTTTTGCTATGCTGGAGCCTTCTTCCGTCTGTAGAATGTACAGATGTGTGGAGCAGTGAAGCTGGCACCTGGCTCGGACTTTGAGAACATCTGGACTGGAGGGGTTGCAAACTCCCTTTTCTGCCCAGGGGAGGGAGCACCGGGCTGGGCACCCAATGGCCCAGCTCCCCTCTAGCACCAGAATCCTGCCGGGTCACAGGGACTCCTTCTAGCAAGCCAATCATTTGGACCATACGATGGATGCAAATCGATGTGGATTTAAGTGGAATAGTGCACTGGTGCTCCATCATAGGTCAGAGTCCGCGAGCATGCACTGGACCCATCGGGTGAAGACAGAAGACACTTTGGTCCACAAACCGGCAGGGACACAGACCCATTGTAAGTATGCATCATCACACTCACCTATAACACACAACAATTGGGGTCACAACAATGACCCCAATCACCCAAAGAACCACAGTGTATGCAAAATTATTTTTTATATCTATATATATATTTTTTTTTTATCTCTTCTCAAATCAACATAATATTCATAAAGCAAAGGTGTCAACTGTGTGTGCCCGGATTTACAGGTTAACCTTTACCTGGTGCATTGCACTGCACTGACGTGTATGTGCGCGCACAGAAGCGCCCACATGTGCTGTCGCCACACAGCCTGTCATCAGCCTTTGCAATCGTTTTTGACATTGTGTCTCGAGAATATCCACGCTGCCCTTCTTCTGTGACATGGTTGCCTGGAAACAGAAACGCCGTGCCACTTTCATTTACTTTTGAAGCAAAGTGCACCTCTGTGTTGCAACAACTGTTGCAGCCAATGTCAGCCGGGGCAAAGGGAGGGAGGTGAGATTAGACCAAAAAATGAACAAGAAAAAAGGAAAACGCATCAAGTGAAGGGAAAGGGGGGAGGAGAAGAGAAATGGGTGTAGGAAATGGACCGGTTTTGTAGAGATGAGTAAATAGCAATAGCATTTGACAACAATGAGTTTCAGTGGGCCAATCCAATGTGGAAAGCTGGGTAAAAACAGCGTGATAAACAAACCGATTCCAGCGCAGGGTGCTGCTGCAGGGCTTGCAGGGATTAGGCAGGCAAGCTTAATTCAGCTCAAACCCTGTTTGAGCAGTGCCTTCCCTTTGACGCACCCTCAGCACACCTAACCGGTGCACCTAATTCCTCGTCAGGAACCCCCGATTTTTTTTGCCCTTTGTACAGCCTCAGATCTCTGACTGTGGCTGTGTGCCGGCGATAAGAGTTGATAATGGGGGGGGGGGGGGTGGGGGGGGGGTTGGTGGAATGAAATCTCGCCACTACTTGACGACTCTGCCCTTATTTGAGCTCTTCTCAAGCTGAAATGGTTTTGTCAGTCCTTCTCTCGTGCTGGTAAAGTCGTAGGCCGAGGAACGCCGAGGATGCGTCGCATGTATAGTGGTACCGGCAGATAAACCCGTTGACCTGGGTCCCATGCTGCCCCTTACAGATAGACGGGCATGAGGTAGAGGGATGCTGAAGCTGACCAGACAATGGCTGCTCTCTCTTGCCCTGCGATCTCCATCTGGCTGCCCTCCAAACCCCCCCCCCCCCCCCCCCCCCCCCCCCCCCCCCCCCCCCCCCCCCCCCCCCCTCCCCTCCAAACCCCCCCCCCCCACCCCCCACCCTCGCTGCCCTTGCCTGCCTATACACACACAAACACATACATACAGTTATCGCAGCCCCCCTCCCCCTCCCTCTGCACACTCACACTCAGTGCATCTCTCGCACGTAAACAGGCACCAGTCTTAGGCTGATCTGAAAACCCTGACCTACATAAAAGCATTCGCTGATTTCTTCTCTGCCGCCACTGGCCTATCCAAACTCACATTGCACATTGTATACACTATGTTGCCCGGAATCGCACACTAGCGCATGCTTTGCGCGCTGAATAACGTCATTAACTGCTCCACGCGGGAGTTGGACCTGGAGTGGCTGCAGAAAGTGCTATGTTAATCAGATTCCCACGTAGGCTTGTGAGTTTATCTCGACATTATTGCACCAATGTGGACGTTTCACTGAAGAGGCATTTCCTCATGAGAAGCAACATCCATGCAGTGTCTTATGGCCGTACGGTTGTCTGTCACAGAATCAAAGGCAGTACGAACCACTCAAGCTCAAACTCAAACTCAGGAGATTATTTTTAGATCTGCAACGCGAGCTGATGGTGATATTTGTAAAACCATCACAGCCTGGTAAGATTGTTCAGTTCATCTGTGTTTTGTCCCAGGAGTACTGTGTTTTTACATCTGAGCTGGGCGCATTTCACTACTGAAGAGGATGAAAGCCTCTTTTCAGTTTTATTCAGACACTGTTATAGCCAGTAAATTCAGCCAGGAATCGTGCACACGCCACTGAGAAAATGAGCAGCCGCCACTAATCCAAAGCCAAAAAAGTGAAACTGACAGTAAGACAGACACCAGGTCCTTTGACTATTTTCATATTTAAATGTGTGTGTCAGTTTGTTGTGTGTGTGTGTGCGTGCGTGCGCATGAGTGCGTGTGTGTGTGCGCGCACGCGCATGTGTGTTTGTGTGTGAAGGATAGAGAAAGATGTTGCAACCCTCCAGGGAACATCCTTACTCTTGCATGACGCAACACTCATCACCAAGCTGGACCTTCTTCAGGCCACAAACTCCACAACACACAACAGTCAGACACCAACAAACAACAACAGGAACATTGCACAAACTCAATGCGTGACACCTCTGTAGTGGTGACGCAATTTTGCTCCGTGCATTATTTTCCTCTCGCCAAGGCTGACCTTGAATGCTGGGGAGGAAAGGATAATCACTAATACAACTTTGCTTGTTTTGCATTCAGAAGCGATTTGGTATACATGATGCTGTGTGTGCATTCTTGACAGTATTTGATGTCTCTTCTGGGCAAATATAAAAATAATAACCCATGTTTCCTTTTTTTTCCCCTTTCCTATATTTACCTATCAGAATGTTGTGGAAACACGTGAAGAATGATGAGCTCCAAAGAGGAGGAAACTCTCCGTTTTTTCCAGTATGTTGAGGAGAACGGGCTGAGAGCCTACAACGGCCTGGTCGCTCAGAACTTGGACCACGCCAGGAATGAGAGAAACAGGGCATTCCTGCAGGAAAAAAATGACAAGAAGAGAAAACAGGACGAAGCCATAAGGAGGTAAAAAGAAAACAAAACACATGAACAACAAACCCCTGGATGAAGTTTGGATCACAAATATACTTCCATACATACAGTACAGTGATCCATACAGAGGCCTTCACAACTACCCGTGTGTTAGATTCACAAGAGCTCTGTAAAAATAACAAGGATGTCACTGGGTTCACGAGACCAAGAGGTTGTGAGGAATTGGGACAAACACCCAGAGGGTCTCCATGGTAATGGCAGGTTGCCATTTATTTGGAGTTTGCCAATGTGGACTCGTTTAATTAATTATCCTCTTAAGACCATGTGGTGCACATGATCTTAAGAGGATAATTAATGTTTCACTTTAAGAAATATATTTGGGACTTGTCCTTGCACGGAGGTCGTTGCTGTTCCATTTTTAAGGAGGGCTTCAGTGCGGGATTCAGAAAGTGAGTGAGGCGAGAGATAAGAATGAGACTTCTTGTATAGCTCTAGTGATTTATGATACTGGAAACTCCTGTTTGTAGGAGGAAAGGTCAAGAAGCGATTTAAATACATTTAGTTTTACCAATTGACCGCATAGGAGAGTTGTCATGTTTACTGGTGCACCATTTTTTGCACTATTTTATGAACTAGCCTTAAGGGTAATGTTGCCGTGGACAGCAGCGCCACGGTGTGGCATCCGAAAACTTGACCGGAAAAGAAGCCATGCACTCAAAACGTGACAAGCACGTGGATACGGTGCGCTTGTGTTGTTGGGTAGAGTAGCAAGCACTGAGTCACCCAGTCATTGGGGATGATAACGAGACATTTCAGTGGGGTTTGGAATGTTGGACTTATTTATTTTCCATTTTTAACTCGTTAAATACCGATCTGAGGCTTCGCTCTAAAAGCAACGTGCACAAGCCAAGGATTGTATAATTTTTTGTATAACTCTGTATTTTTTACTCAAGTAAAATGATATTTAACAGGTAATCTTTATTTGTGATTGCGACTATATCATCTTTTTTCAAATCAAGTCATCATATCGTTTCGCCTACCGCAATGAATGCACGCCAGCCTTCTTCAGGGTGACCGACCAAATTTGCATGGAGAACATGGCATGTGTAGGGCGGGTAGCTATTAAGAAGAGATATGAACTCATTGTGATGATGACAGCTTTCAAAGAAACTCATATTACTGACTCAGTTTGAGGTAGAAAAGCTCACAGATGTCGACCAACGTTGTCATGACATCAAAAAAAAAAACATTTGTGGCCATTGGTCAGTCTGGCTGACGTGGCTCGTGCGTTACTGTATTTCAGCCGCTGTTGGGAGTTTTAGCTGTGCATCAGAGGATTGCATCTGCACGGTGGTGGGCAATTATACGTGAGCAGATGTGCGTCCTCTAAAATGATTTGTTCAGGAACACTTTGAACCCTGTCACATTTTTTGTCAAAGGGGGCGTGAGATTAAAAAGGAGCTCTCTCGCCGCTGCCACTGTGTCCATGCTCCGTGCTGCATGTCAAGTATTCAAAGCCAACTTAGAATTCAATTTTACACCTCAAATGTCGGAAAAGCGGTTACAAAAACACTCTTGTATAACTTAACGTCCCTGGCTCTACTGTTTTTAGCCACGTGACGCAGTCATATACAGTAACTTGGGGAGTGGGACAGGGCGATGCCTGAGGAAAGTGGCATCCATTGTCTTGCAGTCCTTCCACTGGCTCCCAGCAGGTGCCAAAGCTAAAATATTAATAAACAGTCACTGGAGAAAGAGTCTAAAAAAAATAACTGGATTTTTCATGAGGCCTATAAGTAGGTCAATGAGACGACCCATTTTTAGAGTAACTGAATGAGAGCGAGACACAGTGTGAAGACCCGTGTCCAGGCTTGCATGTGTGCAAATAAGTGCATGCGTGCTTGTGTGCATGCGCATGCATGGACGCAAGCAAAAACTTAAAAAAAAAAAAACGAATTCATCAGAATAAAGGTCCGAAATGAACAAGTGGCATGTGTGCCTGTGCGAGGGAGAAAGAGCTTGTTGCAGCAAATGCATTTAAGAGTAGGGGAGGAGGAAAAAAAAACAACTGTTTGAGATTAAGCGTGAGCTCAGTTGCAGGGGATGTGTTCTGCCTGGTGACAGCTGGAACAGCCATAGGCCAATCAGATTAGTATGCTCGGTTTGAGTGAGGCGGGCCTTCCTGCATGCTGCTGCTTTCATCAGAAGTCATTCACACAGTCATACGGGCACGCATGCACACACGTCGCACACACAAGGAGGCCAAATGATTTGCGTAAACATTTGAGTTGATGCGTGAACAAACAAATGCCAAGCACACAGAAAACACGCAATTGCACATTTACTTATATTTGCATATGCATGCAAATTTCAAACGACTGCTTTCCCCTTGCCTGCCCTTTTGTGGAGACATGCACGCATTGACATGCAAATGTACCTATTTTCTTACTTGGTTTTGTGTGTGTTTTTTTTTCGTTTGTTTTGTCCTTCCATTGGCTTCGGTTTTCTTGTGATTTTTCTGATGTAACACGGTGTAACAAAAAACATAGAACCAGAGCTGGCCTAACACAAGTCATCAACAACTGGTCCAAGTGCAAGTACACCTTTAGCCTGTCCTGTAGCCTATCACTGGGCAAATATCCTGTCCTATACATAACCCAGTCACCACTACTCCAGTGACACCTGCACACATACGCAAACACGCTCATACAGTACACATGACAAATGTTGACACCTGTGGCTGAGTTGGGTATATGAAGATCTATATCTTTCTCTTCTCAAAGACATTTCAGTCCAATTATGGATAATTGATATATGATGCATAGCATAATGTGTGTTACTTTTCACTAAGTACACCATTTGTTTACTTGTTTTCCTCACTTTCTTATCATTATCCATGTTACATGTACTGCACCTGCAGGAACCACTCTTATCGAACCACTGTCATCCGCAATCAAAAAGTGAAGTGGTTGTGCACATGCATATTATTATTATAGTCTGTCTGGTTTCTATGGGTACGCTGTTGCTAGGGAAGGTGAAGTCCCTGGTCAAGGGACCCACCCCCCCGAGCACCTCTTGTTCAACGGCTGGTCAGAGGGGGCCATAGTCGGTATAGCCCCACTCTAATGGGTGTTTTTCTCTCACGCGGACACACGCAAGCGCACGCACCCACGCTCGCACGCTCACAAACACTCAAACTAACATACATCCATTACCACACTAGACACAGACATCATTAACGCTCCACTCGGTCCAATCATCCATTTGCTGGGATTGATTGTGTACAGGCTGGGGAGCTTCCATGGTGTCCTTCTGTGTGTGGTTGTGTGAGCAGCATCTGTCATAACCAGGGTTAAACTGTAATCAATGTTTTCCTTGAAAGAGACCCATGTGTCCAGTGGCACTAACGCGTCTCTTATTGGTAACTAAGGGATGTAAATATTTGAGGCCCCATTTGAGCTATATGAGGAATTTTACGTACATGTGCTTTACATATGGAGGTGCCACGATGAATACGTGCTCCAGCAATATAATATGTTTTTTCTGTACATTTTGCAATTTCTTATTTTATTTGGGTCATATATCATAGCTTTATCATTCCCGTGCAGAATGCGTTTTTAACCCCTGTTCCTTCCTCCGTACCCTCTCCTCTCTGTTTTAGAACGGGGGAGGACATAGTAACCGAAGGCAAGCACTTGCGTATAGGTTCGATCACCATGCCGGACCCCCAGGAACGAATGCCCCTGCCCCATCCGCATGCCCTTGCCTGTGGGCAGGGCTTCTCCATACGCTCCCAGTCCCTCCACTCAGTAGGTGGCGGGAACACTGGGGGCGGAGGAGAGGAAGAGGTGGGAAGCCCGACCTCCAGGAAGCAGCCCCCACCTAAGCCCAGGAGGGACCCGGCCACCAAGCTTAGCATGTCGTCTGAGGCAGTGGACCACAGTCCCATGTCCACCTGCCGTGGGGAGAGATGTGACGGTGAGTTGCAGTGGCACTTCACACCAAACCGCTGCGCTATAAATAGATTCTTTCTGCAGTGCCTTCCTCAACACTGTTTCTGCCACAATGTCATGACATCTAGCTATGCATTGCACTCTTCAGTTAAGTGCAGCATGGTGGCATTTTGATCTGGGAACTATAATGAATGAAAAGTACAAGGGTGTTAAACCACGGTGGTTCAAATATAGCGCGCACACTCGGCAACAATACAGGTGATAACATCTTGTTCAATAAACAACATAAGAGGGATTTTTTTTTCTGGGTACGTCCGTCGTAACTGTATTACTCTGCACAGATAAGTGTGTCTTCATATTTCCTCACACAAGTCACATAGCACAAGATTCCGAATGATCTACTATTGTGAAGAAACTTGGCTGAAAAGCGTTCCAAGGCTTTAAATGCCGTCCCAGTTTCTAGTGCTGAGAGTATTGTTCTGCTACATTAATGTACAGTAATTCGTTTCGCTGTAGCCCAGCAGATGCAAGAGAGTATTGAGTCAGTTGTCAAAGACTTGTCGGAGATGGGGGGAACAGGATGTAGTATCCAAAGGTATCCAAAAGGGAAACTAACAATAGCCGAAATAAAGATATGCATGGTTCAAGATCTAAAGAATCACCATAATTCACCATAAAACAAGCTAAAGTATTGAAGTGCCACAAGGGAATTGAACGAAACAAATGTTTCCATTGAGAAGCCAGAGAAATAGTAACTGCTTTAGCAAGTGCACAATGCACACTCATTTCCTTTAAAAAGAAAATCACAGCACATGTGCTGTGCACAAAATTACAGGCATTGTAAAATGAAACTGATGTTCTATTATAAGTCAACGTGGCAGGTGGCAGTGAGAGCAGAGATTTAGAGGTAGCAGGAAGCTATGACTCCATTTCAGTTCGGATGATACCTACGTGATGTTTAGGGAGTCGCCCAGCCTGCCTCAGATTGGTGGGGATCTCTCTATGTGCACACAGATCTTCCTGGGCACCACGGCAACCATCCCGCAGAAACAAGACCCCTGCCGCCCAACCAATCACAGCGCCACTGAACAGCTTGGGCCAATGGGGCTCCAGAGATGCTGAGGTCTGAGGCTCCGCAGCCAATCAGAGAGAGAGTGTGGGGGTGTCCCTGGCCAAGGGGAGGGTTGCATGCTCTGTAGCTGGCGCTGTAGCGGAAAGGGGAGGAGTTTGTCAAAGTAGAATTCATTCAGGAGGAGCGATTGACCTAGATTCATTTTCCCCAGGAGGAGAGGGAGGGAGAGGGGGTTGCGGGTAAACACATCCGCTACAGGGGGAGGGGGAGGAGATGGAGCAACAGAGGGAGGGGGAGAGAAGGGACAAGGAGTATGTGATTTTTGGAGGGATGCATTCACCATCGGCACCGAAACAGATCTCAAGATCCACCATGCAAACCGGTTGGTGTAGCACCGTATCTGGCAGTCGGTGGTAAAGAGGCCGAGGTACAAAACCGTACGCACATTTCTGAATGCACAAATTCACAAACGCATGTGCATATGAACACAAAGAAAGGAAGAGAGACTGCAGAGGAATATGAGTATCCGGTCAGTCTACTTAGACACCTTTCAGGAACACATCTGTAATAAGCCAATCCCTGTATTAACACCCTCTTACACACTCCTTAGTTCAATTCCATATCACTGACACCAGCGTCAACTTGAAATACATAGAAACATTATAATACATAAAAATGTTATGAATACATTTAACAAATACATGTATTCAACCCGACTGATTTTCTCCACTTACTATTCATAAAAATCCTCTTTTCGACGTTCTTATGACCGTCTATCCAGTTTTCAGCAACATGTGTCTGCAATGCCGCACAGCTAGATGTGACAGAAAACAAGAAAGACATACACCCACTCTTGGACAATTTTCTGGAATCGATTGTGACACTGTGTGGTATATTCTTGTCCTAATTTTCCTCTGTGAATGTGTGGGCATGTGCAGTGTGTGTGTGTGTGTGTGTGTGTGTGTGTGTAAATGTGCATCCGTGCATGCGGTGATGGTGGTGAGTCATAAAGTTACGGGAAGTGTGCTCGTGTATGGGGCCATCTGGCATCTGAATTATTAAAAGTGTCAAATCTGCAGTTTGAAGATTATAGATATGGTCCAGCTCTTAACTACACTTTCCTCTCCCCCTGCCTATCAGAGATAAGAGACACTCCAAACATCTGACCCAGAATAGAGTGTGATCAATCTCAGTAGTACAGAGCATTGTCTGCTGGGAGTAAACTGGGAGCTAGTTTAGGATACACTGTACTGTACTGTAGTACCGACGATGTGAGCACGGCTCCATAGCCTCACTGCACCACATCTGAAGAGCTCCACACTGCAATGCTACGTCACCACTATCAGAAAGAAGCTTCGCAGTGTGTGTGACCCAGATACTATACTCACATACTGCTCCACTGCCGTATAGGTGACCCAGAAACATGCATATGCCTCAACCGCTCCCACATATCTGACTCAAGATATTGCTCTCAGCTGCACACGTTAAGCTAAACCTGACCCACAAAATGGCCACAGGCATCAAATCAACGCACGTGATTCTGTAGAAATCCTACACTTTGGTTACATTTGTGCTAAGATGCGTTTTCGTTCTATTTCACTCAGCAGCGCAAGGATGCAGCGAAGACTGTAGGAGGATGCCGCCGCCCAAACCCAAGAGGAACCCCAACACGCAACTGAGCGTTTCCTTCGACGAGTCCTACATCAAGAGCCACAGGATCGGCGGGGTCAGCCCCTCCAAACCCCTCCACCACGTCAGCTCCCCCTGCGAACGCAACCCCTCGCCTCCGCAGAGTGATGAGAGCCCTACGGACGACTGCGAGGACGAACCCGTCTACATAGAGATGGGAGGGATTGATGTGGGAGCACGGGAGCCCCTGAAGAGTGAGGACGAGGAGCCGGGGGAGTCGGTGTACGAGGAGATGAAGTACCCGGCTCTGGATGACATGGAGTACCGCACTGACCCCGTGGGATGCCGCTCTGCATGCCCAACCCCAGCACCCTATGACCCGGAACCTCTTAGCCGCTGCTCCACGCCTCGGAACATTCCCCTCTGTGACATTCCTGCACCTTTTCCAAATTTGCTGACCCACCGGCCTCCGCTGCTGGTGTTCCCGCCGGCACCGGCGCAGTGTTCGCCCAACTCGGACGAGTCTCCCCTCACCCCTCTGGATGTAACCAAACTGCCCATGATGGAGAACCAATCCCAATACAGCAAATCCCCGACATCATCCAGTGAGCAGTCCTCCTCCGCACACCTCCGCAGGGAACTCACTGCCACCCCGACCCTCACGGTCTCCGGGCGCTCCTCTGCTCCTCCTCTGCCCTGTACCCTCTACAAATCCTCCTCATCATCCTCCTACCAGCGCAGCCACTCCGCTTGCCCTTCGCCCGTCAGCATGGGTCGTTGCCTCACCCCTCTGAGCCTCATGCGCACACCTCCCTTTGACGCCGCAATGCCATTCCCTGGGGGTCTGCCACGGAGCGCCTCTGCCACCCCTCATGGCAAAGGCTCCCCACCTCAGGACGGTGTGGGTCGACTCCATGGCTCTATGCAGAATGTGTCAACGGGGCGGTCGCGTACCCCCACCAGCCCACTGGACGAACTGACCAACCTGTTCACCACAGGCAGGAACATGCTGAAGAAAAATGCAAGTGGCAGAAAGTCCAAAGAGCCTGGAGAGAGTGAGTCAGCAAATTTTTCCTAATGTTTGTGGTTTGTGCAGACATC
Source organism: Colistium nudipinnis (assembly GCA_016785305.1). NCBI lineage: Eukaryota > Metazoa > Chordata > Actinopteri > Pleuronectiformes > Rhombosoleidae > Colistium > Colistium nudipinnis. The sequence goes on from JAFBJU010000177.1 coordinate 583,797, forward strand.
TTATAACTCCGTCTGTTTTATAATTATCGTATCTTCTACATCCTCATTAATTAAGGGATAAAACACAACAGCCACACTTGGCTGACCATTCAAAGCAAACTAGACCAGGAAGAACACGCCAATGTGTCTGTTGGTGGCATAGATGGTGTTGATGTGAAAAAGCTCTAAAACGCTCTGCCCAGATATCAGTGATTTATTTATTGATCAGTGTTTATTTACCTCGTTTTGGGTTAACATGTTTAACCATGGTAATTCTGGAGTTTTTACGTTATGTTTACGGTGCTTTCGACAACCTTCCATCTATTTAATCTCGGCCACTACGAGCCAGGTCTGATACAGATCATATGATTTAATCTGAGGAGATTAGAGACTAAAGCAGACAGCAGGTCCCTCCACCCCACTCAAGGCATTAGGCCATCAAGCAGAATTACTTTTAAATATGTAAACATCATATTTAAATACAGATAGCAATGCCAAAATCAATGTAACCACGGGGAATGCACAATGAACAGATGATGTTTAAGGCGCAGTTTTGCACCTCAAACCATTTTGAGCATTGCTTGGATACTATCAAAAATGACTATACTTACTTTAAATAAATGTTAAGCAATAGCCAAAAAAATAGTGTTTCCTAAAGCAGTAGTGTTTTGTTTTTAAGATAAGAATGATGAGTATATTCATGTAGATCCATGTCATGCATTATTTCCTGTGTCACTGATCCATTAATATAGGTTCAACATATGTAGTTGCCCTAAAACTCCAGTGCTACGCTCTCGTTTTTTTTTTTTTTTTTAGCTTTTTCCACAAATACAATAATAAAATGAAATGCCCCGAAACAGAGAAGCAGAAGTTACATTTTTGCAAAAAAAAAAGAATGATAAAAGAACTACACAGAGTGCACACAGCCATCCTCACTCTATGCTCTTAGCAACTATAACATGGCAACAGTGGAAGAAGGAGAAATCTCCGTTTCTTATTTGCAGATTCCCTCCCCTTGGGTAATACAGCCAATCACAGCTCAGTGCATGCCGGTCTACTAAGGAGCAACGAGCTCCTGATGGGGATAGCTATGCCTCTGAACTCAAATCTACCCATGATCACAGGGTTTCAGATTCTCTTTTCTGTCCAATCAGCACGTACTCCACTCATGATTTAGCCAACAGAGAATTGAGGCGGCAGGCAGATGGGGATAGAGGGGGCTGCAGAAATGTATGGCCCCTTGCTATTTTTGCCTTCACTGATAAACACGTCTTTCAGTTTCAGTCGGTGCACATTTGACATGTTATCGTATGTGATTCAATGTGTAATACGCATTTTAAAATGCACAGTATGTATCCAAAGTGGTTGCTAGGGAGTGAAGCGTTGCGTTCAGGTGTCAGAAATTCCCAGTAGTAACTCACGAATGAGTCAGGAGTAGGTCGACGTTGTTTATTTCTTCGAACACCTGTGTCCGTGGGACTTAAATGCTGACAGGTTGTGTGCGCGTGTTGCTGTGTGACTGCACTACAAGCGCACACGGTGTAATGAGCACACGGACTTAACACAGTGAATGGAGGTTAATTCTATTTCTCTCCCTCTCTGAGGCGATAGAGGCAGCAACAGCTAGCGTGACCCACTTACCAGCCAGTTAATCGCCACACACACGCGCGCGCCCACACACGCGCATCTGCACAAACTGAAAAGGCATGTATGACACATGTGTGCCTGACAGTGAACACGAGTGTATGTTACTGTATGTTAAGGCCTATATATAACCCTTATAGAAATGGAAATGAACCATACGTTTTTAATGGTGCAGCAATTATCTATGATATTTTTGTCTATGCTTTAATCAGTACGTACGTTTTTAATATTTGCTACACTCAAAATGGATTATGTTCCAAGCCCAAAATAGAGTACATTGTACTCATGCATAAATCAATTAATACATCGAATTGAAAGGGAAGTAAGGTGAAAAAAATGCACTCAGGAATACAGCATATAATTAAAGAAAAAAAAAGAGAAAAAAACATTTATAACTGATGGCGTTTCATCCATCATTAGATCGACTCACCTAACCCAAGTGGTTTCCTGCGTCTGCCTCAGTGAATACTGACACCTAGAGGATTTTTTGTGCTAGTGCAGAATCCTGAATCAGAAAAACAGTCAGTAGTTGTTCTCAAACAATGATGCTGTTTTATGCCACTGACAATTCATATGTAAAAACAATATACGTTTGGTTGAATTAATTCAAGTGTTTTATGTCTGATTAGTGAGTTTTTTTTTGTTCCTGTTGTTTTACAGCTGAGTCCAAAAGCAAGTCTCACAGTGAGTCCAAGCGTGAAGGCAAGGAACGCCACAGTCACAGCAAGGAGTCCAAGCGAGAATCCAAGGAGCGCCACAGCAAAGAGTCTTCTCACCGGAGGGACAGAGACAAAGACAGAGGCAAAGACAGAGATAGAGACAGAGACAAAGACAAAGACAAAGACAGAGACAGAGGAAGCAACAATGTAGAGCAACTGTCCCACAGAGGCATCACTAAAGACCGTACTTGCAGTAGTGCGGAAGCACCACCTGTTCGCAAGGAGAGCCGGGACCAGGGCTGTAGCAGTGTGGAGCCCATCCCTGCGAGACGGGACTCCAAAGACAGGGGCTGCAGCTCCTTAGAGCCCATCAATTTGATCAGAAGAGACTCCAAGGACAGAGGGATCAGCAACGGCGACCTGATGCCGAGGAGAGACAGCAAAGATCGGAGCGGGGCACATGCAACGGAGTCTTTGATGAGACAGGACAGCAAAGACAGACTGCTAGATCAGCCACCCGAGCTGTTACCAAAACAAGACGGCAAGGAGAGGGCAAGAAACGGTGTAGACTCGAGACACGAAAGCAGAGAAAGACTGCTAGATCAGCCACCTGAGCTCTCACCGGGACGGGAGGGCAAGGACAGAGCCAGGAACGGTGTGGACTCAAAGCACGAAAGCCGAGACAGGCCACCGGAGCTTCTACCCCGACAGGAGGCCAAAGACAGAGCCAGAACCGGAGCAGAATATAGGCCCGACGGCAAGGAGCATCGTCCTGATTTGTTACCCCGACAGGACAGCAAAGAGAGAGTCAGGGGCGAGATGGAGCACAGGCACGAAGGCAGAATAGACCAGCCACCGGAGATCCTGCCACGCCAGGAAACATCCAGGGCCATGAACGGCAAGGAGAGAGGCCTCTACAGCTCTGACTCCAAGAGCGACGGGCGGGAGCGGAGCTGCCACAACGGACACGACATTCCCCCTCCTCCGCTACCCAAGCAGGACAGTAAAGATGTGGGCAGATCCGGCCTGGAGGTGAGGCGGGACAGCAAGGACCGCAGCCCGAACGGCTCGGAGCAGCATTACTACGACGTGAAGAACGCCAAGAGCCCGGCAGCGCCGGAGTACAGGTGCGACGGCAAGGACAGGGGACAGCGACCAGACGGCACACCCCGGCGGGAGAGCAGAGCACATTACGCGGAGCAAGCGAAAGCACAGGAAAGGAACAGCAGCACAATGGCAGGGCAGCATTCGTCCACCACAACGACGCCTACGCACCACGGGAGAGCTTCTGGGAGCCCGGGAACAGGAAATGGTGAGGGCCGATACCCCCCCCCCCCAAAAAAAAAAGAAGAATCCCACATCCATCAGTAAATTGTCGGGTACATTGCAATGTGAAGCATCCATTTGTGTAAAATGAATTTGAAATATACTCACATCGTGTGACGTAACCCATCATTGTTCTTTGTAGATGTGAGAGCAGCCCCGAAGTACAGCCGCTCCCCATCTGTTCCCGGGAACCCCTCACCGAAGGGAACCCCACAAAGGCGAGCGTCAGAGACGCATCAAAGTCAGGTACTGAGATAGTCTTGATCTTAGTATTTACTCATATTTTAGGTTTGCGACAGGTCCTGGAAGTGTACGTTATCAGTCAGCTTACGATGGATATATATAGCACACCGGAAGAGTCAGGAACCTAGTTGCTTAGGATTTTGAACAAGGTTTTTTGAAGGATTTTCGTGCAACTAACTCTGAAACAAAGCTGCATAAACTTGACTTGGCCTGAATCTCACCCCCCCAGGTGCCCCAGATGCCATGGATATGCGGGGACACCACCATGCTGGAGCAGATTGAGAGGAAACGCACCCTCTGCATGGAGATCCGCTCCAGGCAGCATCCACACCTGCAGAGATTTCTGGAAAGGCCTCCTCCTCCTCCTCCGGACAAGAATGAGGACAGGCACCAAGAGCGCAATCAGTGCAAGCAAGAAAGTGCACCTGTCCTCCCAGGCTGGGCCAAAAGCAGCGGGCCCAAAAAGATCCGTCCTCCCCCTTACCCCACACAGAAAACTGTATTCTGGGACACAGCCATCTGACAGTGACAACACACTCACCCCTTCCCTGCCACATGCAACTCCCAATTACCCCCCTCCTCTGGGTTGCACTGATTCCTCCCTGCAACATCAGGGGGAACCAGGACAGCCAATAAGAGCACTTGCTGATGTCAAAGGACAATGGTGGTTACCATAGCAATATTTCTGCCCGTTCAGGTCGTCATGTTTTCTCATCATCACTGGTGATATTTGATATTTTTCTATTTCCCATGAGTGGATTCCTGTAATATAATTAGTAGAATAGTTATTTGATGAATAGATATTTTTTAAATGAAATGGGGATGAAAAAGCAGCTTCAATTATGTATAGTAGATGTAGAAGCAATCTAATGTTTGTTTTTTTTAAGTTCTTTTTTATTTTGGTTATTTTACATTTGAAAGCATAATCTATACTTGTACTGTGGTAGCATAACTTTCTTATGCCCAACTCTTTTTGTGCTCATAAACACTGAAGTGAATGGACTAGTCAATTCCGCGTATATATACTTAACATTTTCACTGTTGTATAGTAAGTTGAGGAGTTATCGTCAACGTGCTTTAGATTCCAGCGCCCTTCCCGCCTGGTCCAGTATGTTGTAGCATGTACAACAGTTGGTCCTAGAACTGAGACAGGAAACGTTGTGTGCGTTGGTTTGTATATTACAGTAACAAGCTGTGTCGTCACTACATCTAAGCCTTTTGAAGAGGTTGAATCGTTTTTACAGTTGAACCTGCGGGCTGGCATGTTGTAGATGACAGAGAAAGTGTGAAATGTTTCTACTGTATTCTAAGATACACTATGAGGGTGGGATGGGGAGGTAGTAAATTAGTACATACATTTTTAACAATATGCTTTTCAAAACCAGTCAAAGCCTGTCCAAGCAGGACATGGGTGTGGTTGCACTTGGTGCATTTGGTTGTTTCAAATGGGCTGGTGGCAATCGCTGCTGAGAGCCAGCGGCTAGTTTGCCGGGAACACTGCGAGCATCATGACACGGTGTAAGTACTTGATGCCAACGACCAGCCCGTACTATCAACACCTGAGCTTATAGATCGTTTCTTAATTTTACTGCAGATTATAATAGCCATATGCACTTGCTTAAGAAATAACTTTCAAGATTATGCCTATATATATATTTTTGAAAATGTTAGGAGTAGCGAGCTGTGCCATGGACGTTTTCATTTATTGGCTGGGAAATGAAGCCTCAGGAGACGGGCTGTGTGTGCCACACAGTCATCTGTGATTGGTTGTCTTGGACAATATTCCCAATTGAATTGGCTGGCAACCATTTTAGAGATCCAATCATTCCACGGACCTATCCCATGGCAACAGCTCAAACCCAGTCACAAAGGACAGGGGTTGCACAAGGGCCTACAAATAATTTAGGCTTTGTTAAAAAAAAAGAAAAAAAGAATACAACTGAAAAACTGCACTACCCATCATATCCCATCACATCTAATCAGGCTGTTAACATACATGTCCTTCTCCCGCAGCTCTCTCCCTCTACCTCAGCCTCCTGCTCACATCATCTAAATTGGTTCTCTTTGCACATTAACATGCATTGTCGATATTGCCAAAATAGTACGGGTTTGACAAATGAGCTAGCCCCTACGGTGCAAGTGCAGTACCCCCTCTCTTTTGAGAATCGATTCTACAGAGTTCCCTCTGTGTTGTTCCCGTGTGTGTGCGGCTGTGTGTTTGTGTGAGGGAGAAAGTGTGTGTGTGAGCATGTCTGTGTCTGTGTGCCAAGCTACACTGTATGCAAGTTGAATCTTTACAAATGATTGTTTTAACACATTCACTTTGCCCTATCCATGATGTTGGTGGGTGGAGGCTGGAAATGTAACAATGATGATGTACAATCTTTTTGTGTGTATAAATGTGCACTGTGAAAAGGTAGAGAGAGCACCGCACTGTCAGAGTCCTCTGTTCTATTGCACTTGAGTGTTCTCTTGTTTTGCGTAATAAAAAAGGAAAGAAAAAAAAAACATGTTTAAAGGAAACGAGTACTGTATTCTGATTGTCACTTGGGTTCTGTTGAGAGAAATAAATAAATATGAACTTGAAACCCACTATGGAAAAAACTGTATCCTTTTGAAACTTTTCATTTTCTCCTGCCTTGGGAATTTTTGCATATAGTTTTTGGTGTTTTCCGTCCATCATAGGCATTGAACTTTGAAGGACCCTGAATGTTAATTAATTATTTCAAGAAAACATTTTAATGAGGAACACAACTTGGAATAAAACAAAAAAAGGGACTATGATATAGTTACATTTTTTAAATAGGAAAAGGCAATGTCAGAAACAATACAGTGACGGTCACATTATATATATAGTTGTTTAAAGTTACCAGTGTATAAATTGTAAAACTAAAATTTGAATTTCGAAAAGACACATTTGACCCTGAGTTGAAATCAGACTCAAGTGTATGACAATAAAATGGCAAAAAATAACCAAGTGGTGTGAGGATGTGAGGAGTTATTTCCCGCCGAGGCAGACATGACACTGACTTGTCTTGCTTCGCTGTTGGTCTGCGGATTTGATGGTGCCGGGTCTCGGGGTGATAAACTGCTCTGTCTGAGTCACAGTGGTCAGCCAAAAACTGTAGAGGTTGGCAAAGTAATGACAGGAGCCTCGCGCGCCATGGCACTCTATGAAGGGATGGGTTCGGAAATCCTTAAGACAGCTGCCAGGAGAGGCCAGAGACTGGCCACCACCTTCATCGCCCGCACCTGTGTGCTAAAGACAGCAGGCAGGCAATTCAGGAGACTACACATAATTTCTCTTTCGCCCACCCATTGCAAACCATTTTCGATCCCCCCCTACGCACTTACCAGGAGGAAAGAATACCCCATCCACAGACTCCTCCAGCCGGGGGGGCACGCAGGCAACGTGTGCTCTTGGCTGTGAAAAGCCACCGCGGGTGAAACCGTCTCGCACACAACACAGCGGCTGACGTGCGAGCCAATCTCCCGGCCGAGCAGCGGCATCATGGGTATGGGTGCGGTGGTGGAGAGCCAATAGGATTTGTCGTTTCGACTGGAGTAGTGACAGGCACCTTTGTTGCAGTAGGAGAAAGGCATGGTGGAGAAAACGGGGAGGCAAGAGCCGGCCTGGCCTACAGGGAGAGGGGGTGTGAGAGACAGAAGGTTGTGGAGAAATCATGGGATAGTATACTTATTTAAAGATGTTGACGCACAACCATACCGAGGTCTTGTGTGTGAGCCTTCTCTTGTCCCTCCAAGTACACCAGACTGTAGCCCACCCACAGCTGACTGCTGCCCTCAGGGCACTGTGGCACCTGAACAGACTGGCTGTGGATGACCAAGAGGAAGCCTGATCTGCACGTGCCCCTGTGGCCTGTTTGACCCGGATCTCCAGGTGGACCTGGGACACCTGAGGAATGCAGGGGTTGAACATGATGTGCATGGGTGGCATGGAGGGAGGGACAGACAAGGGAGAGATGTAATTGGCTGTGTAATGTAAGCTGTCAATCATTTGTCTGTGGCCTTGAGTGAACGAACATATCTTTATTAAGAACAGAGGCTCACTTAAGGGTACAACAATGCCTCTGGTATGTGGAGCTTCTTTCACATAACAAATTCAGATTTACTATGGCCATCAAGACACCGGATTAAACGGCACACAGGCTTGAATTGACACATGATTCTCCGATTGCTCACCTTGGCGTCCAATAAATCCTGCCTCACCAAGTTGTCCTGGGTCTCCAACGGGACCATCGAGACCAACCGGACCAGGTAGACCCGAGTTGCCCACAGTCCCTAAAGCACCCTTCTCTCCTAGAATACAATGAAACACGAAAAACAATTAGGAATTGACACACAAACAGATGCCGGCAATTGAAGAAAGGATTTAAAAAAGAAAACAGACGCACAACACAAATCAGTTCAGACACAGACAAGAGAGTGTACAGGTATACAAACAATGATAGTGGATTAGAGTATCTTGCCTTTACGTCCCGGTGTCCCAGGAGGACCCACATCACCAGGAAACCCCCTCTGTCCTTGGGAGCCCACTGGTCCTGGAAGTCCAGAAGGAGCCATTTCGTGGCGCCCAGTCACTGAATCACCAGGAACACCTTTAGCACCTGATAGAAACAAAGGAAACTGGCTATCAAATGTGCTGTTGTTAAAAAACAGCGCAACATTCCAGTAGTTTTAATAGGTAATGTTTAATATATTAACTCAGAGAAACAAAATAATTATCACCTTATCCCCCTTGCTCTCGTTTCATATTTTCACAATTCACAGTGTGAGAATGGAGGAACACTCAAAGGAAAGATCTCTAAGAATAACATAGTGGTGCCTCTTACCCACAGTGCCACTCACTCACCCATATTTCCAATTGGGCCAAAAAGACCCTTGGAGCCCCGGGGCCCAGGGTGACCTTGTTGACCTTTGTGTCCTGGGGGACCCCTGGGACCAGCAGGGCCTCCTACACCTGTCAAAGTGAGGCAACGTTAAGTGTAAATTGTACTGGATCCCAATTATCGGCAGCATACCATAATGTACCTTTTTGACCAATAAAGCCCGGTTGGTTCTGAAACCCAGGAGGTCCTGGGACACCCCGTTCTCCCTTGCAACCTAATAACCCTGGGAGGCCGATTGGTCCTGGGTCTCCTCTGGATGAAATACCCCCACCTGGAGGGCCTGGATCCCCAGGACTACCTAATAACCCAAGACACAATCCAAGAGGTGGACACCCAGATTTTATAAAAGGACATGTGCACAAAAATCGACACAATGTTCTTTGGCCATACAGCAGAGAGTTGTAACAAGAGCATAAATAATCACTTACGCACGCACGCACGCCTGACGGACGCACGCACACACGCGCGCACACACACACACACACACACACCTGGGACTCCTGAAGGCCCTTCATATCCAATATCCCCGTGGGGGCCTGGCAAAGCTGTGCTGCATTCTTTGCCAGGATAACCAGGTTCACCTTGGAAGCCTGGACGACCTGAGGGAATCAATTTAGACCGGTTTGTCCCTTCTCACATAGTATGGGAAAAACAGTGTCTGCAATTTTCTGCAATTACCACATTCAAATATAGAAAGTGAATAAAAAGCTACATTTGGGTCAACATAACTAAAAACATGACATATGTGTAGAAATGTTTAAAAAAATATCTATGTCCAAACACAGTTTGTCATATTTTTACATATATTTAGTATATATTTGGTGATAAAAATAATGTATACCCTACCAGTTTCACCAGGTGGGCCCAATGGGGATTTAGGCCCAGGAAAAGTGGCTCCTGGAGGACCTGGCTGGCCCCTCAGACCTTTGACCCCAGGAAAACCGTTTGGTCCTGGAGGGCCAGCGATCCCTTTCCCTTCAAATTATAAATAACACCCAATATTACACGTTGGCATGCTCTCACAGTTTCTCATCTATGGATTCCCATTATGTGTAATAATTTAGTTGACACACAATTTGAATATAACGTTTTCCTAAGGTAATTTGTGAGTCCTAAAAATATACTATAATGAAAAAACTTAAATAAAGCTGAACTTTTACATTGGAATCTTATATTCCCTCTTACCAATAGCTCCCTTCATTCCTTTTGGACCTCTGAGTCCATCCAGTCCGTCCAGACCTGGTGGTCCAGTAGCCCCTGAGATACGATCACAATATATTTTAAGAAGTCTCTTCAGCACTAATTACATTTTCACCCGGATGTCTGTTTTTTTCTTTTTTGTTAAATCAGCAATATAGCTTTCCTTTTATACGTGTTTAGAAATGTTACTTGAAAATTAAATATGGAAAATACAGACATTAGTAATTAGTCTATTGACCTCATGTAACAGTGCATTATATTCTGGCAGGCATATTTGAAAAACTATTCTAAACCGACTGAGTAAGGCATCAAAAACAAATTAAACACACAGTCAAAACATCTATGTGTACATCCCCTGCTTAACTATGCAAGAAAGATCATTAGTACCTGGAGGGCCATAGGAGCCAGGTGGACCAGGTAGTCCCAGGCCTCCATGATCACCTGGAATACCTGGAAAACCTGGAAAACCAAGTGGGCCACGAGGCCCAGGGGTGCCTGGAATTACACATACAATATAGTGCACAAAACATATGTTAACCGAAAGCAGAGGATTCAAACTTAAGCCAAAAGATATGAAACTTTTAAAAATAAAAACGCTGCAGTGCATTGATTCTCAGATTTTACAGGAAATCACCTGATTCTCCAGGTCTTCCTGGTTCTCCTCGAATGCCTGGATGTCCGTGCGGGCATGGCCTTCCCCTGGGTCCTGGGTCACCTGGGTCTCCTGGCCACCCACTGGGTGCTGTAGGACATTTTGTGGCTATAAATGCATTGCCTGATTACAGTGTATACAGTCATGCTTACTGTGTAGCCAAGGAAAGTTAAAACCCCATTCAACACATGTTTAATTGATTCTTAAGTATTTCCTAAATGGTCATTTTGTGGCATTGTCTTAACTCACCAGTGGGTCCATCCTCCCCTTGCAGTCCTTTGGGTCCAGGTGGACCAGGTTGTCTGTTGTACTTTCCTGGCTCACCTGAAACAGATTTACACAGATTTTATCAGGTTTACCACAACTGAATGAAACATATGAGATAATCACTGTTGGATGTCAGTTTATTTTAAACTGTATTTGTACCCGCGGCAGAACTGTCAGTTATACAATGTGCTGTTGGTTCACACTCTTCTTCATATTTCCCCTTCTGAGGATATTTTTCACCAGTATAATAAAACATATTACCCAGTCTTACTCACCTTTGGCACCAGGAAATCCTGATGGCCCTGGTATCCCCCTATACCCTGCAGGCCCTGGATCTCCCTGCAACAGCACATTCAAACTATTTAACATCCCTTCTATAAATATATTGCGTTGAGGATGTAAACATTATACAGCATGCAGAGTGATTTGTTATAATGTGAGCACATCCTTTGCAGTTTTACTAAATATGACTCAAGTGGCATCTATACTCTTTTGTCTGTACATGGGTTATAACTCAAGAGAATTAAAAAAAACTGAACCCAAACACCTACACCTGAAATAAAATAAATTGTGTTCCCTGCGTACCGGATCTCCAGTATCTCCAGAATATCCTCTTGCACCTGGGAAACCTTTGGTTCCAGGGTGCCCAGGAGACCCTGGGGCTCCTGTCCTGCCAGGGCTCCCAATGCTGGCCTTAAACCCTGGTGGACCAGGCCTTCCATCAGGTCCTGAGTCACCTGGTATTCCTCGTATGCCTCTTGAGCCTGTGAAGGACAAAACAAATCAGTAATGGAATATTGTAAATTAAAACAACAATATATGCTCTGTGTAAAAAAATAAATAAAGTTAAGCTTAAATGCCTGCAGATCCTCGTTGGCCTGGTTGCCCCATCTTTCCTAAAAGTCCTGCTGGGCCTTTTGTCACATTCACAATCAATAATGGGCCTTGTTCGCCTGGAAAACCTTGTGAACCTGGAAAGATCACAACACTGAGATTGGATGCATGCAAGTCTACTTCAGAAATTAATATTAAAGTGTAACTCGGTAAACTAAATAACAGAGCAATTATATGATCATGCATACCAAGGGTTGTTACTACTGTAAAGCAGAAGTGTGGTGTTTCATCATCTGTTCAAGGCCAAGTTGACAGCAGACACTTACCTTTATGACCAGGTAGTCCAGGGTCTCCTGGCTGACCTGGTCGACCATTAAAACCTCTCTCTCCCTGATTACCTCTGGGTCCTGGAGGTCCAGGACGACCAGATAAACCTTTTTCTCCAACCATGCCAGGATAGCCCAATTTACCTTGATGAAGTGATAATAAATACAATGTTAATCATGACAGTCTAGCTGAAAGATATATGGATTACAACATTATATTTTGAGGGGGCTGCATCTGGGTATAAACATCGTCGTTGCTTACTAGGTCAGCTTGTAACTAGGTGCAGCTGACTAGCAATTTACCCCGATTGTATTCTTTTTTTTTTGTATACTGGAAAAAGTGTTAAATAATCAAATAAAATGATCGCTATGAACATTTAAAAAAAAAATCAAGATAAAAGTGTGTTTCACCTTTCCGACCTGGCCAACCATCAATCCCAGGATCTCCTGAAGGGCCAGCGGTGCCTCTTAGTCCAGGTGGGCTTGGCACACCAGGCAGGCCAGGAAATCCTTTAGGACCCCTCGGCCCATGACCAGGTGTGCCTGTATCTCCTCGGAAACCCTTCTGACCAAGGTAGCCTGTGCATCATTATAAAAGTCAGTAAGTTACATAAATATGTTTTGGGATGGTTAAATGGCTGTAAATAAAAAAAATGCAGTAATATAAACTGCGAACAGCTTCCAGAGTCACAGCATCACATACACAATTTTGTGTTCTGTGTAATCACCTGGTACTCCAATATGTCCAGGGTTTCCTGCAGGTCCTGCAGTTTCAAACAGGTCACAAGGAGTACAAGGGGGGCCAGCGGGACCAGTGTCACCGGGGTCACCATGGATACCTGGCTCTCCTTTATGGCCTGGTCCTCCAGGTTGGCCCAGTCTACCTGTGATTCCAAAGCACTAGTGGTCAACCCATTCCAATTTACAGTTGAGAAAGAGGCGCACATCCAAAGTACTACAATAATTTACTGTATGTGCATTTCTGTGATACTGGCCACTTTACCTAGAGCCTAAGTTTTAATAGGGACACAAACTAATGAAATTTACCTAAAGACCCAGGATTTCCAGGGAAGCCACGGGGTCCCTTTGTCCCCGTAGCCCCAGGATGGCCAGGTAGGCCAGGAGCACCTTGACTGGCAGAGAAGACATCGCCTGGGGCACCCTTCCTGCCTAGGAGTCCAGGTAACCCAGGAGAACCTGGTAGGCCATCCAGGCTAATTCCTCTGGGACCAGGGTCACCTGGATCCCCATTCAAACCAGTAAGTCCTGTTACAAGTAAAACAAATACATCTAAGCACACGTGTGTGAAGATCCAAAAGCATGAACCCGGGTCCTCCCTTGAACACCTTATATACATTAAGTGTGAGGAGTATAAAAACGTTTTATATCATTTTAATTGAACACGTTTTTCATTACCTGGCACTCCAATCCCTACAGTATCACCATCATTTCCTTTCATGCCTTTAGGGCCAGGATATCCCGGAGCTCCTGGGATACCATCTGTTCCTGGCACACCTGGAATCCCTATCACATACCAAATGAAAATTACACTGAATTTGAGCACGGATCAGCAATGTTTCATGTTCCTAAAACATGTTCCTTTAATAATACATGGCTTAGTAGAGAAACAAAGCTCAACGCTATTTATTATTTTCGAAAAACAATACTTGTTGTTTGTTACTGCTAAAACACAGGAAAACAGTGAAGAGATGCAACCATTCTGCACATTTCATGTTAAAAGTCCAATAGACGTTACAGCCAACAAAACTAAAAACTATGTAGAAACCGGGATTATTTTTCTGAAGCACACCAAGTTTTTGTCATGTGTACCACCTATTAGACATACCTGTGGAACCTGGCTCCCCCTTTGGACCTGGAAGCCCAATCTTGTCTTCATGACAGCATTCATTAATTTCACCTGGGGACACAAAGACATCAGGCATTTTGAGGGCATGGTACCTGGATGTGGTAAGGGGTGGACTTGATTTTTAATCACGTCTCTAACCTGGTGGGCCCGGTCGTCCAGGAGTTCCCGGGGGACCAGGATGTCCTGGATTTCCTCCAGGTCCTGGTGGCCCTTTAAGGCCTGGAAAACTAGGGCCTGTGGGGCCTACAATACCTGGAAAACCTTTGGGTCCAGCAGCACCAGGGTAACCTTTGGGACCAGGTAATCCTGCATATCCAGCACCCTGAAAACAATGTATTGTCACCGACAGGACTTCTCCTTTTCTTTCTTTTGAGAAGCAATGAACTGGTAACTTTTTCACCATACCACCTATTTCATAAATTACATTCAGAGTATTTAAAATGCACACACTCACTGGTGGTCCAGGGTCTCCGGAAAGGCCAAGGTGGCCATCCTGTCCTGGCCTGCCTACTGCCCCAGGAGGACCAGCAAGCCCAGACACTCCTGGGTCACCCTTGGTGCCTTTTAACAACAAGAAGACACAATAGATATTAAGTGTTTAATAAAACTCAGCCTGGAAAAATATACAAAAAATTGCAGAACATATAAAATAATAATATGTATCTTCTTTTGGGTTGTTTATTCCTACTCAAAGCATCTATAACGCACAACTACATTTCTATTATAACAATAATAATCACCATATTGTGTATAGTAGAGATTAGGCTTTAGTAGGTACCCACCTTTACCTCCAACCAAAAAAGAGTCCCCTTTCTGACCCTTTTCTCCTTTTAAACCAGTTATTCCTTGAATACCCTATTTGAAGAAAAAAAAACACATAATTTAAAACACAAAACTATGTGTTTGTGGCTATTAATGCATGGTAAGTTGCAGACAAACTATCCTTACAAATGGTCCTCTAAAACCCTCAGGTCCTTTCAGTCCTGGGTCGCCCTGAAGTCCTTGAGTTCCAGGTAACCCTGGAGATCCTGGATAACCAGGTGGACCAGGGAGCCCTATTTTTCCCTGACCAAATCTACATTCACATTCTCCTGGATAACCTGGAGGAGACAGGGATGGCAAATATGTACAAGAGTTATGCAGTCTTTCTAAATAATTAATAGAGGCAAATTTGCTTCTCTTCGGAACTTTCATATATTCGCATAGAATTATTCTAGATTCTACCATACTACCAGATGTCCATAGTCACAGAGAAAAATATCTTTACTTGTGGGACCAGTTGATGCACACAAGCAGTCACAAATAACCTTTAATTCCTTTGAACCCTTCGCTTCCACGAGATCCTTTAGATCCCGGTTCACCAGGGACACCTGGGTTGCCAGGCTCACAGTAGTCATCTGTGGGATAAACCAAACAAATACTGATCAATATGAGAACAAAAACAAATCAAAATTGTATGCAAAGAAATCGACAAAATAATTAAAAAACTTACCTCCACATCCTGACCAGATCCCAACAAGTAGGCCATACCATAAACACACACACAAATCAGAGGGTAAGTCCTCATTTAAATGAACATGCACCAACATATTTAACCAACTAACAGTTAAAATAATTCAATTATATCTGTAAAATAAATAAATACATTGTCAAATGCACTCTAGTGTTGTGTTTCATTTGCATTGAGAAAAGATGTACCTGGGCGACCAGGGAGGCCTATGACACCTTTAGGTCCAGAAAGTCCCTTATATCCCTTTAGTCCAGGGAACCCATTGATTTCAAAGTTGTTGTAACTCCCTGGCTCTCCTTTGTAGCCCTTTGGACCAGTGGGCCCTCGTGGACCAGGAAGACCTGGTATCTCTAAAAAAGGGGGGAGAGAAAAGTAGAATAAAGAGAGACCATTTCCGACTGAGATAAAAAAAAAAGACTTTTAATATAAAAAACAAAAATAGAACAATATATTTTAAAATCTCAAGAATCAGGTCATTCTTGAATTCAAATCAAGAATTTGATTCACGATTATTGTGACTCGACTCGCGATGTACCTCAAGTCAGAGAATGGAGACAAAGGCTGAACTCTGACCTGCTACTGTTGTTCCTGGTGGGCCAGGAGGTCCTCGTATGCCCTCGTACCCGGGATCACCTGGGAGGCCACATGTTCCAGCATACCCACGCTCACCTTTAACACCTGAAACATAAGTAGAACTGTGAGATAGCAAAGAGAGAAGCAACATTATTCATTGTCTTTTACACAGTGAAAAGGGGGCTCAGTACTGCATTAGACATTTCATTTACGTGATTACGAAACATTGTATTATACCCTGTTATGCTGAGGATAAGACCGTGGACAGACCAAAAGACAGCAAGGAGGCAGTTTGTAATGTAGCAGTGATTTGAGAAGTATAGATCATAATATTACATATTGATATTTTTTTGTTCCACTGAAAACTGATAAGATTCAAGTAGTGCACAGCCAGTAAGTGTTTTGTTAAAAGACTAAAGGTTTTATAGCCCAAACCATAATGTCAACAGTATTTAATCCTAACAAAAAAATAATTATTGTTTTTTTAACAATAATGAAAATGAAAAAAAAAATGGGTAGGCTACTGCTACCATCAGCCATACTTAACTCCACCAGTGAGAAGAGAATAGTGAAGTACAATATTCTCACCTCTAGCATAACTTCCATTATGAAATTGCCGGGGGCCGGGTAGACCTGCGTCTCCTGGGAAACCCTGTTGGAGGAAAGCACAAGGAGAGAAATCAGAGCCTTAAAAACGTACATAGAGCAGCTGGAACTGGATATTTCTAAAGATGAAAACGGGTCCGATACATTGACTGTGATCCTCCACAAGAGGGCAGCAGATCTAGAGAGACTTTTTTATACTTCAATTGCCTTTTCTTTTTCTTTTTTTATTTATTGCCATGCAGATTGTTTAGATATGCAAAGTGCACCTTAGGTCCAATTCTTCCAATGAGACCAGGAAGTCCTTGTTCTCCACGAAAACCCTGGAAATGTAAATGTGCCATTGTATTTAATTTGTAAATATTGCATTCTTATAGTAACACAAAGGAGGACATAATCATATCACAGGGGCACCTCAGGTCCAGTTGGTCCATCTCTACCAGGTATTCCTGCAAGACCCTGGAGCAGAAGCAATTGGGTTAAAAAAATATTTTATGTGTATGCATGTATTTGAAAATAGAGCAGTCTGATCAAGTTTCCCACCCGAAGTCCAGGAAATCCAAGTACTCCTTGCTCTCCTTTGGAGCCTTGTCGGTTATATTCCAGTGTATCACTCTGAAAAAATGTAACGCAAATTCCCATTTCTTTCTTTTACACATACCATATGCTCGCGTATAGGATAAAACTCACTATTCTACCCTTGGGTCCACATAGTCCAGGAATACCTCTTTCTCCCTGGGAAGCAGAGAAAAGAAAAATACAGCATTCATGCCAGTAACAGGATATAGTATGGAATACAATTTCCCACGGAATAAGTAAAGAAATTGACTCAACATTACCTGTAATGAGTTTATGGTTAATAACATAAGCGATACATTTTGGCATAAGGCTGCAACATAATATTATATGAAAAAGGTCAAGTAAAAAACACTTTGCTTTGAATGCTCTACAAATAACATTCCACGAAGGGTACTACGGAGACAAACATTATTTAGACATTTATTTATTATTATTTAGAATAATATGTACGTCTAGAAAAAAATAAAAGGATTTTGAAAAGGAATGTGTGGTAACCATGCGTACATTTATGAGGCAACCTGATAACTATTACGCCGCAGTCATTTATTAATAAGAACAATGGTGTTCATTCACCTTGTAGCCTTTCAGTGGAAGGAAGTCTGGAGGAAATTTACTGACTTCTTCTGGTCCTGAAGGGCCAGGTGGACCTTGCTCACCCTGAAATATAGAATTAGGATGTCTACTGGGGTTGTAAAATGGATTAATTTACACGCATGCACGCACACAGAACCACCAACACAGAAGTGTTTCTTACATCATCTCCTTTATCGCCTTCCAGGGATCCGCCTGAGTCGCCCTGCCCAACGACACAAGCTTAGTAAGATTTTGTGTTGTGTGGAAAAATGTGTATATGTACAAGGATTTATAGTCACATCATCCATGGCAAAGACTGTGGCTAACCTGTTGTCCTCTGGCACCTTCAAACCCTTTCAAGCCCTAAACAAAATCTCACACAATATTAAGCTTCAAATATATTGCGGCTGCATAACCTATATAATAAAAAAAACACATTTTGTACCTCAGGTCCAGGCAGACCAGGAGGGCCAATGCGGCCTTTAGGGCCAATTTCTCCTTTCCTCCCCTGCGTTAAAACCAGGTCACATAATTACTAAGTAAACTTCACTATTAAAGTGCAATGCACTACAATGCATTAAGTTGAATAAGATATTGAATATATGCTTAAAAACGACATTAATGACAAGAGCATGGAAAAAAAAACATAGAAAGACATACAGGTAAACCATACTCTCCGTCTCTTCCAGGCTCTCCCTGCAAAATCAAATGACCAAAAGATGACATGTTAAAGATGGCGAGATATGCAACACGTTCAAATAATCATGGAAATGCAAAAAAGACAAAGGAGTGCTAGACATGGTAAAGGCGACTACAAAACGATAGTTCAGGAGAACTCACGGGAAGTCCCGGAAGGATAGCGGCATTCAAAGGTTCTCCTTTCATTCCTTTGGGGCCAAATAATCCCTGACAAGCAAAGAAAGTCAACTCAGAATTTAAAATATTAGACAAAGTGTCAAAAAGATGAGACAATTTCATCGCATCGCTGCAGATTAGTGAGCTGCACAAGATCCTATTTTACCATAAAATCAAATCAAATACCAAAAAGAATGAAATCTTCTTTTGAATTCACAATCGATTGAGTTTTCAGGATGCACAAGGTCAATAACAATGCTCAGATGGGCAGGGGCCGTTTATTGATTAGTAATTATTGATTATTACTACGGGGCCACATTTGCCTCACCATTACATGTATACATAAAAAAAAGAAAGAAAAAAAAAGGTAACTTTTTATTTTCTTCAATTATTTACTCACCTGTGGCCCATGGAGACCATCTAGCCCAGGAGCACCAGCGACCCCTGGACGACCCCTCGTCCCATTACAGCCGTCCAAACCCGGCAAACCAGGCTCGCCGCCTGCCCCAGGGTGACCCTGAGCAAGATTGTGGTGTTGAGGTATTAATACACAGTATTTGTGTTAGTTGATAATTATGACTCTATTGAATGATAAAAATAAACTGCCCCACATCTCTGATATTTCATAATCACGTCATTCTAAAGTCCCCTCTGTCTTTCATCTTTCATCCTCTCCACACAACCAATGCCTACCTCGCACTTTTGGGTTCACTTCTTCACCTGATATCCCGCACTCTGTCCGAACAGATTTAGCACTACTTACGGTAACACTTACTTTAAGCTCTCCTGCTATATTGAAGCCATAGGGTTCCCCTAAGTAGAAAATATGTCTGGAATATGAGTAAATACAATGTAATGTAGAGGCCACTGTTTTAGGCCATGAAGAGAAACACGTACGGTAGGCCATACTGTCCACTAGAGGGCATACCGGACACGTGATTCAAATCAGTGCTCCAACGTGGATATCTCAATATAAAATGAATCAGGAATTAAACAATAGAAAAAGCTACGTGACGTCTTTACAAATGAATATGAAGCATTTGGGGGGAAATAAAGGAGAGGTGTGCCAGCCATATAAAGCTGTGCCGTTCCATTAGAGGGTCACTCACTTTAGAGGGATTATTATTGCAATTCGTTTTTTTTTTTATTCCGCATAGGTTTACTCACTACTGAGCCATCGTTACCACGGAAACCAGGAACACCGGTCTTGCCCTGGAATGTGAAAAAAATATACAAACAAACGTGTGCATCAGTAATTCTTGATAGATTTTATTTGATATATTTTTTTAATAAACCCCTACTGTATCCTAAAAGGTTCATGAAAGTAGATTTAATTACATGAAAATGTGATATGTTTAATGCATATTTTACCTTAGACACAACACACACAAGACGTGCACAACATGAACTTAAGCACTCACACGCTCTCCTTTTGGCCCCTCTGGGCCTTGTGATCCCTCTGCTCCCCTCCTGCCTTTGTCCCCAGCTGGCCCTTGACGTCCCCAAGGTCCCATTTGTCCCAGAAGGCCTTGTTCCCCTGGTTTACCAGGAACCCCCTATGTAAAGATAGAAAAATAGAAAAAAATAGATCAGAAATATTAACCAGAATATTGGAGGAGTAATTAGGGGAAAGCATGCGTGCCTATCAAAAATACATTTGAAAAAAAGTGTTTATACCCGTGCGCCTTTGGCTGGAAGACACTGACACACAGAACAGTCTCTACCTTTACATGGCCAATCATTCTCGCCCTGGAATACATACAGAGAAAAAAGACTTAGTTTCGAAATAAACTGTGGTCTGAAAATCAGATCAGTTGAGTCTGTGTCTGAGCAGATGACAGGAAGGGTCAACAAGTGCATCAGGCGTGTGTGTGTGTGTGTGTGTGTGTGTGTGTGTGCGCGCATGTTTTACAGGGTGGAGATGTCACAAATATTTGGAAATATTCATCTGAAAGCTTGGCAAATATTTGCAGAAGTTTACTCTGGTGAAATTGTGCTCTGATGCACATCTGTCGATAAGCCTGTCGCACTTTCACTTTTGGTCCAAACACTAACAGCTCTCGTTTTCAACAGTCAAAAAGAAAACACACAACATTTGGCTGTGATTTGAGATAGATTACTTTATTACTAAAATGAACTAGAGTTCTACTTTTCCAAAATACCGGGTTAATACCCATTTTTTAAAATTATTGTAGCGTGTGTAGTTGTTTATGTATTTTTTGAACAATTTACTTTTTGCGGCTTTTTTCAGCCAATCAGATGTGTCTTTTTGTGTATTGTAGAAAAACACCAGCCCTCTATATGACACAGGATGTTTTAATTTACCTGCTGACAAATACTGTAAACACATAAAGCCAAGCATGCAGCTTTCCATGTGCTTCAACTTAAGTGCGTTGACTTTAGGGCTAAACCCAAACAGGAATACGTTGATACACAGATAAATCTATCCACCCAGGGAACTTGTAAGTGTGCAGACTCTGAGACTATCACACTGCGGGATTTGCAACTGGGCCAGTCTGCATTCCTGGCTACTGAAGCTGCCGCAGAAGCGCCAGTGTATGCATAAATAAAATTGAATTTTAACTTAACATTGTGCATTTTGTAGAAAATTTCCAGAAAAAATTGGTATGCACAGTTGTTCTGCCATTGACCCCCCTCCCTCCCCAATTCCTCCAATTACATAAACTGGGATCGGGATGATAATTACAAGCAGTTGTGTCATGCAATATATTAAACAACCAAGTTTGACAGGACTATAGAAATATAGAAAATACTTACTGCATTGAGATGCTGCAGAATGATGGCAAGGAAAAGGATCCATCTGTGAATGTAATGATTAAATAGTCTAATTTAACCCCCGGCTACTGGATGCCTATTCACAAATACTAATAGGTCTATTTTTTTTTTTCTTCTTATTTTGTTTTCTTTATTGTCAATTCTGTAAAGTGCCCTTGGGTGCTTGAAAGGCGCTTATAAATAAAATGTATTATTATTATTATATAATGTGACCTTAACATGTAATACACTATGTATGAAAACCAGGCCCCGCTCGTGTGTTGTACAACCTAAAACGCTTGATATTTACCCCACTACTCCAGTTTTACTTGCACGATACTAATACTCACGAAATGTGAGGCAGGGAAAAACAACAACTCCACAATGTGAATGTCTATTTGCATGTGAACTGTTGCTCTTGTGTGCGAGGGAACTAGCGTGTCTGCTTAGAGCAGGAAAGCGCCAAGGATTTTGTCTTCTCCAATGTTCATTACGCTGCAGTTGTCACCCTCATCGATGTCAGCGAGGTCGCATAATGCGGCTTCGTTTAGGAATGCAACTATTCAGATGTGTTGAACATCCGAGTGCACAGGCATGAAGTGCGTTATGGTTAAGAGAATTACAAGATGTGAAATCCAACTTTATGAGGCATACCCTACAAATGTTTACAGTGGTGTAAATTATTTCCTGGGTATTCCGGAATGGTGGTTCACTAGATAAGACGCGTTCCACACAAAAAGGTTTTTGTTTCAAATCCCAGTTTGACCTGTGGTCTTTAAATTTCCCCATCGGTGTAAGCGTGCATAATTGTTTGTTGGACTCTATATGTTGGCCCTGTGATAGGTTGCCGACCTGTCCAGGGTTTACCCAGCCTCTCTCTCAACGTCAGTTATATATTGCAGATGATGGAATGATCACATTAGTTGCACTATTGTCAAAATACAACACAACATTAGATCTTATATTCCCAATTATTGTGTACAATAACACCTCACACAAGTTTATCATTAGTTATCATGATGTGCATGGTCATGAAGTGTTTCTACAAATAAATATTTATATTCATTTTCAGGTAATATTGCTACAGCGGGACTCACCTGAGGAGGCCCTTAGTCACATCAGTGGTTGTGGATCTCATCTCTTCTCTCATCAGCTTGCTTTACAGGTGACCTTTGTCTTCAGTGCTGCCCCCCTGTGGTGGCTTCGGGGAAGCGTGACATCTGTAAGCCACGGACCAGTTAACATTATAGGATAAATATGCATCTTCCTTTAAGATAGAACATGGGAACAATACATCTGTGCATGGCATTAACATGTAGATCGGTCTACTGGTAACAGTCCAACATGCACCTTTATAACGTAAAAAACGGATTTATAACTCACCCAAATTCAGCGGGTTAGATTATTTCCATTAAGGATTTAGTCCATTTCAAGTAGAGGGGTCTCTGAGAAGCTTCAAACTACTAACTCCAGCCTAACTATCAGCAAATGCCAAACTGAGCAACTGCCACTGTATGTCAGTGGCGGGAGTGCCATCTGGGAGAAGGATAATGATTGTGGTTGGCTGCATCAGTAGCTTCAGACCTCCTACCTCTCACGATTTAAGTTAAACAACATCTCAGGCACTGGGAATCTTTGATGTCACTGAAGCAGTGAGCGAAGATCCACCGCAGGACAGCGGCGTACGGGTGCTGAGGAGGATGCTCAGAAACACATTGATCACCTCTGGGTTGTTTCTGGTTACTCCCGATCTGCTGAATTGACTGCAAGCAACAAAAGCCATGGGAAGGCCGGTGTCAGTGGCTCCTCTGATCGTGCTTGCTGTGATGCTGATAGGCGCTGGGGCCAAAAATGTAAGAGGCTTCTTTTTTTCTCGATTACCGACAGTCATTGTAAACACAGTTCAATTTAGCATAGGTCAATCATCTATGTGGGAAGGGAAATATGAACATTACACTGACTTTCTTTTTTTTTCCAGTTATGCTTATATCCCACACTTAACACACAAAGAGCAGTCATCCATTCCTCAGATCAATTCGGGACAAACACACGCAAACAGGAATATGCCGATGTCCAGATAAATTATAAATATATTTTGTAAGACTAATAATACGGTTTACTTTATACTCATTTTACCTTTCCTTTTCTATCACTCACTCTCCCAGATCCCCATTTGCCGCAGAGTAGCATCATTCTGTGTACAACGCTGTGTCCCTTGTGCATTTCCTGTTGTGTATAATCCAAGTATCGTTCATGAATCAACTCTGATATACAACACTTTAGTCTGTCTGCAAGTGTAATTTCTTTGCTTGCCGACAAACATCTGGTATCCTGAGAGATACACAATTTTTTTGCAGTTGGTTTGCACATGTAGTTCAGTGTGTACAGATTTCTGGGCCGCATTGGTGGGCCTTTTTATGAGAGGTCAGGGAAAAGTGTATGGGAGAGATATAGCAATTCTGCAAATAATCAACGCATGCATTTAGCAGTAAGGGAATATTTGTCAGTCAAGCATATTGGTTTGTGTTATGTAGCACTAATGAGAGAGCTGGCCAATGTTTGCAAAGGCAGAAAAGGGTGGAAATGGTGATCAAAATCTACATTGTATTGTTGTAATAACCTGGCATGGCTTTCAGCTATGGCAATAAACAAAAACATCTCCTTCCTAACATAACACAATTTCATGTTTAGATATTGTTTCATGTGCCGATTTAATGGTTTAAAAACTTGACTCAAAGAGCCGCATCGGTTTATGGCTGGATCTTCACAAGACTACTATGAATGAGAAATGTTATTTGTAACAATGTTGCAGCATCTTAAATATGGTTCTGGAAGTTCGGTGCATCTTACTAGTTTCATCACTATTCGATGTTGTCTGGTAATGTTCTGCAGTTTCACATGATGCACACGATGCACATTTCGATTGGAAAGTGGGGCTTGACACACAATATTAAGATCCCTGCAGTTAAATACAATCAATTTAACATACTGTATGTACACAACAACGGGTGAACTATGTTACAATTTCTTTCTAGTGTGTGTGCAGAGGAACATCCAGGTGCCACTGTAAAGGAGTGAAAGGCAGCAGGGTGAGTAGATCAGCCCTGTGTAATAAAGTGTAAAAAAAAATAATAAATAAAAATCCCCGGAGCTTATAAGGGGTGCCGGGAAAGAAGAGCCCAAAGTGCAGATCTTTCATACAATAGAATATATTTCATTGAGAAAAACTTACAGGGAGAAGGTAGGCAGGAAAACTTAATCCATAATTCTGAACAACATTGGAAGATCTTGAGGGCTGATCAAAGGGAAACTGCTTCAAAAAAAAAAATCAGAGAAGAGGTCACAAAGCATCCCAGCCAATGCGAGACACAGGTGAAACTAATTAGGGCGGGACAGACGATCACACAGAAGGGAAACGATGGCAGGAAGTAAAACCAAACAGACACACACAAGTAGACCCTCTACAAGATAAAACAGGAAGTAGGACAAGAGACAGCAGCACACACAAGAGATACACATAACCAATCAAATCAAACCCAACAACCAAAACGTTAAAATTAAGTGAGTAATTATCTGGACAGATCTTGACAGTGCTGGAGTCTAATATGATTGACTTTTAGTTTTTGCTTTTTAAAAGGAATTTCTACTTAGAAGTGTAAATAGATCTTTGCCGGAGAAGCTTAAATAATGTCGAGTTGGTTTGAATATCCCGCATAATTATTTTAGACAAACCAGCTGTATCATTTCCAATGGATTTGCATCTAGCTCCAAGCGGAGTGTGAAATAAAATTGAGATGCTTTTGTTTGGCCAAAGAATTCTCCCACCGCACACATTCCTATGAACAGCAATATGTTATGGTCCGGCAGAAAGCCAACAAAGTACACAAAATCATTACATTCACCCATGCATGGCACATAGATAGAGAGAATGAATGAATAACATTATGATTGAATAAGCCGTTTTTTATGTGAAATCCCAATCCTTTTCTTTCTCTCTCTCCCGCTCTCTCTCTCTCACAAACACACACACACTCACACATTGATCTCCACACACAGGGAGACAAAGGTCTCCTAGGTGCTCCGGGTCCCCCAGGAACAGAGGGTCGCCCGGGGTCAGATGGTCATGCTGGACCCAGGGGAGTGAAGGTAAAATTTCCCCCCTTGTGTGGCTCTTTCCCCTTGATATTCACAGCATCTCCAAAACCCCTTACTGTTTTCAACGTTGTCTCAAATTGTGTTGCATGTGTTTTGTTGCGATTGTTTGTTGTTCCTATAATGCATCACACTGAATCACAAAGATCCATTCTAGGATTCTGTCTTTGACAGGGCAACGTTGGGTCCGGTGGACCCGTGGGACCAAAAGGCGATCCGGTAATCCTTCATCAAAGCTTGTGTCTGTTAAGTAATTGTTGAGTGTATAGACTGCATGATGTGTCAGGGGTTGAAAGTGTATGTGCACCTGCATATACAATATGCAAACTCTGTGGCGAAACATGTATGTCTTATTGCGCACCAGTCTGTCGTTGAGAATGTTTAGCGATTTGGTTTTGTGTCACGCAGGGACCTGAAGGCAGAGAGGGATTTGCTGGGTCTCATGGTTTACCGGTGAGTTTTCATGTACATCTGTGTATCTGAGTGCCGCGTCTGCATATTAAACACCTGTACTTTCGTTTTACTCCACTTAAAGGGTTTCCCCGGTTTACAAGGGTCACCAGGCCTCCCAGGGGCCTCCGGATGCAATGGGACTGATGTAAGGAAATGTCGCAATATCGTGGTATCTGTTGCTCTTTGAATTCATTTGTGACTTGGTAGAAAGAGCTTTGGAATAGCATTTATCAAAATCACCATCAAACTGTTTTTTTTTTTGTTTTTTTTTTGGCTTAAAATGGGTTTTCTGATACTTGAAAGTTGTTTTAAAGACATTGCCTTCTTCCAGGGAGAGGAGGGGCCCCCTGGTTTTCCTGGGACCAGTGGTAATAATGGGCAACTAGTAAGAAAATCTAAAAAATGATCATAATGATTTACACAAATCAAGTATCCTGCTTTTTACACCTTTCTTCAAGTTTATTATTATTATTATTGTTTTTAAATATGTTTGATTGTCAAATCTTACTTCAGCTGTGTCTTTCCATTACAGGGTTCCCGAGGTCTGCCTGGACCTAAGGTAATACATATGACAGACAGTAGGTCATTGTAACTGTCATAATCACAAAGATTTTCTATGCCATGCGGTGCCCTCGGGTCGTGGCTCTTTAGACTCTTTAGAGACACTCTTCCATATGCATCTTTGGACATGTACAGCACACGCCCTTATGTAGTATATTTGATGGAAAAAGTCGAGCTGTGGCTAAGGTGATTGAGAGGGCAGTCTTAAAGCTTTTCACACCGATGCCAAACTTGACTAGCCGGGACCCACTGGAACTCGAGAAGATACAAAGGCATGTGACTACGTGCCAAAGCTGGTGACGTTTGCCCTCTATTAGAGTGGTACTACTGTGCTCCTACAGATTAGAGCGGACAGCTCCACCACCCCTGGCCCTTTCAAAATGATAAAAACAATGGACATGAGACATCGCCAGAAAACCTACACTCTCTGCATGTAATATACACAGAAACCACTCTGCATGATTACTTTAAAGGAAGTAGAGGAACTCATTCGGCCCCTTTTTCTTTTCACCGGGGACACCGGTGAAACCGCCGCAGCGGTGTGAGTCTTGAGTTTGTCGCACGTGTGACCACGTGTGATTTCTTCCGCGTTGCCATGGCGGTGAAGGCTTGAAGCCAGCTTTGCCCCTTGAACTCATAGAATCCTTTGTGCGATAGGCTGTCGTTTGAAACCGCTGTTTATGAGCACAGCCAAAACCCCTCTGAATATTGATTCTGCTCCTCCAACGGTTGCTAAAGACGCAGTCAATGAGGCCTGGGGTGTACGTGGTGGATTTACTGAGGCAATCCCCAAGACACTTAATGTATGTATTGTTATTCTGAGCATACCGAAAGATGAGTCATGAAGCATATACGGAGCCCAAGTAAGGACGCGAATTCCTGGTGTAACTGCAAAGTGTTATTACATCTATGCAGTTACGGCATGCCTGTGACTATGAGGTATTCAGTCGTTTTACAGACAGAAATGTCGCATGAACAAATTTGTTCCATTTCCCAGGGTGAATCTTGGGTGTCGACAAATGCAACAGCAGGGCTGCTTGGGCCAGGAGGAAGGGGTGGAGAACCGGTAAGCGCTCTTTAGAAGGTGTTATAAATCAAACCGTTTTTTTGGTTTCCACAATGCATGCAAGCTCGTAAAAGAAAATGCATATATAATCTGCTCACTCTGTGGTTTCAGGGAGCGCCAGGGGACAGTGGAGAGACCGGATCGCCTGGGGACTCTGGACCTAGGGGCCCTGTCGTGAGTGCAGTTCTCTCGTTGAGTTCGATAGAAAACGATTATGTAAGGCTTGATGTTGATGGATTTTGTCTTTATGAACAGGGACACCCGGGCCACCCAGGGGCGGTGGGGTCCAAGGTAATGCTCGCAAGTATTTCCTTCAGATGTGACCCTACGCTATTTCACCGCATGCCAGCCAGAGTGATTATTTACTGAATGTCTAAGTGGCACTGAATTGTTCCCTCTGTGCCACTTGGACGTCCAGTAAATGTCCTTGAATACCACAGTGGCAGAGGTTTTGTTTTAATCCCATATCCAATTATTTTAGCTTGCAGTGTTCACACCACCTGGGAAAGTGTAGACATTTCCTGGTTGTTGCCTGTTCACCGCTTTTTTTTCTTTTGTATCCGTCACACATGATTTCAGAATTGAGCATCAAGACTGGTTCTTTTCAGATTTCAGTGAAACTCCTCTCAGATGGTCATAACATGAACACTATCAGAGAAGGGCCGGGATATTATACTCCCATGGGCTGGAGTTACAGCTACAATGCCTTGACAAACGTGGGAAAAGGGTGATAAGAAGTGTTTGAGAGTATGAGAATGTTTGGGATAAAAATAAGGGAACACATGTTTTCCCATCCTTCAGGGTCAGGAAGGCACAGGTGGTATCCCTGGACCCCGTGGACCAAAGGTAATTCCTTTTCTTTTTAAATCCACTGTTTAAGTATTTGAATACGCCAATGAGATTTTGAATAAATAACACTACTGGTCACACTGACCATTTATGGCAATAGATCATAACGTTGTTTGTTATCATGGCTTCAAGATGATTTCTATTTATATGACATAGGGGAGACGAGGACCATCAGGACTACCGGGGCCACCGGGTCGGATTAGAGAGTTTTTCACTAACAGTCAGCAGCAGATTGAGGTCAGATCATTGTAACCATTTTATAGTGCTATTTATTGTTTGAGTGAGGACAGTTGTAATGCAATGTTATGGCCATATTAAAGCAAATCCACATGTGATATTGGTAAATCATTGAATTATTGACATGATTATTTGCATACATATGCCTGCGCTGTGCGGGATCAATAGATGTATTTATTGCTGCTGTTTTTTAGGGGGTTAACCAGATGACATTTTTCAAGTTTGCAATCCCCCTAAATGACAATTTTAAGGCATCAGTAATGAATTTGAATAGATTTTCAAAACCATGCCTGTGCAAATAAAATAATTATGCTAATTCCGTAACTGCCCTTTCGGCCAGGAGTTATATAATACGATATCTTTCACTATTTGGAACCACAGTGTTGGAACACTCAAGTAATAGTAGTTTTGCCATTGTGGCTACTATACTGTAAAATGTGTTTCTTATCCAGGGTTTAAAAGGAGATAAAGGGGATGTAGGACAAAAAGGCTGCAAGGGTGAGCCAGTAAGTTTCCCTTTTTTGTTCACGATGACACGCTGACCTGATTATAATATACATATTTCAAAGTTTATGCCATTTTACGCCTTTAAATGTTTGAAAGGTGCTACTTCTTACACAGCTTCTTTTTCTTCCAAATCTGTTAATTATTTGGCTATAGGAAAAAAAAAGTTAAAGTGCATCACTACATTCACAAATATCATTAAATGAATTTATTTGTGCAATTTATTTTATTGTTTTCAGGGAGACCTCTCTCATAACTTTTACATCAAAGGATCAAAGGGAGACAGAGGACAGCACGGCCCAGAGGTAAGTGCGTTCTTCCATTTCTTACTGTAACTCGTTTGTCTCCACATCTGACTGCTCATAACAAGGAAATGAAGCCTTACCCCAGAAAAAACATGATGCAACGTGTTATATGTTAAGTGTTCCACAATATCTTTCTCACCCACACACTTACATGCTTACACCTTTACTTTCCAATGCGCAATAGTTCAGAGTTAGTTCAGATTTTGTGTAGTAGCACCTTGGCAGTGGTTCAAGAAAAACAAAATAAACAGCAGAGGGCAGCGATGTAACGTACAGGAAAGGAATTAAACCGGAACTGATGCATCACTTTTAAGGGACACAGCTTTACATTGCACCACATAACTTTTTTTATACATAAAACTCCGTGAAGGCTATTCTCATAACAGAGATCAGGAGCTATTGATTGCTGACCTTACCTGAATTGTCCTTACAGGGAAAGCTAGGGAAGGATGGTGAATCTGGACAATCTGGATATAAGGTAGTCTTTAACTGTGCCTCAAGTGTGTATAGCATGTCAACATGTAATGCCATCATAGCGTGTGTGTGTGTGTGTTTGAATGTGTGCTTGCTCATTACCTGACTTTTGAGTATACTATATTTTTCTTCAGGGAAGACGAGGCCCCACGGGTGATCCAGGATATCCAGGAACACCAGGAGGGACGGTCAGTGATCGGTTAATGCCGAAAACAAGGTGCAGGCTTTTATGTTATGATGGTCTGTTTTATGATTTGTTTGTAAACTCTAAATTTAGGGTGGAAAGGGAAACAGAGGTCAAACTGGTCCACCCGGAGATGTGAGTACATTTTTTTCTTGCTTCCTGACTTCAAAACAGGGGTGTTTATTAAGTAAATATGATAATGCAACACTTATATTCAGATGCTGTATGTGTTTATTTTGGATAAGCTTCCCCCGACTTAAATTTATGAACCTTTGCTAATACAGGGAGGCGCATGTGGAGATGCACTCACACTGCCATGACACTGGAAACCCCCCTGTTGTAGAGCCAGCTTGGCTAATACATGAACCCCATGGTTTTTTGCAGATATTTGGGCCTGTAATTGAGCCAGTCAAAGGGTACCGTGGAGATCCTGGTCCTCCCGGTCAACCTGGGCTTCCTGGCCATCAAGGTACATCAACAATGACCAATAAACAATGTGACATTGTGTCAATCAAGCATCGATAAAATAGAGTCTGACATGCCTTGAGAGAAAAACATTCTATTGAAGTCGATAAAGTATTTTAAGTAATTTACAAATTTGACAAAAACACTAATTATTTTCCTCTCAGGATTGATGGGTTCTCCTGGACCAGATGGACTTCCAGGTAATTCTATCTATCTATCTATCTGGCTGGGATAGTTTTTGAATTATGGAGTAATAATTTAGGAGTACAGAATAGCAATAAATTGTTGTATAGTGTTGTTTCTAAATATAATGGTCACAGTCTCTCACTCTTCATTACACAGGCCGTGAATCTGGGATTTATGTGCCTGGCCCAGGTGGTCCTAATGGTTTTTCAGGCCCCAAAGGAGACCCTGGAGAGCCTGGGCATATTTATACTGGTCTTGCAGGTCTAGAAGGGGACCCTGGTGATCAAGGGTATCCAGGGGATCAGGGTCCACCAGGCCCCCTGGGAGACAGAAGTATGTATGTTGTCATATCTTCCAAAAAAGTGTGAACACTTCAAAAGGTGGTGATTCTCCTTTTAATAATTATACTGCTACTGGAATTATATTGTGCTCATCATTTTAATGGCTTTGTTTCTATGGGCTTCTGCCGTGTAGCATTAAGATATCAGGATACTGGGGTTGTTTCGAGATCAGACATTAAACATCGAATGCTTAAACTCATAAAATGTATTTAGTTACAAGAGTAATGGAACATAACTATAGTACTGTTTCCACTTTTAGAAGTGCCTGTGTGGAACTTTTTTGTGTGTCACATTGAGAGAAATGAATAAATGTTAAATGTTAAGTTCCTTTGTGTTGCTGTTAGCTAACAGGATAACCAAAGGTCTCCCAGGAATGAAGGGAATGAAGGGCAACTCCGGAATTGTGGGATATGATGGGACTTTTGGAATGAAAGGTGGAAAACCTGTTACTCACATGTGTTTAATGATAATAATAATTGTAATTTATGTTTTGTTGCTGAAGGATATTTCTGTTTATCTGCACTATACAGGGGAGAAGGGTGAAGCCTGTTATGAGTGTGCTGGATCAGGACCCCCAGGATTACCAGGTCCACCTGGTACACCTGGCCTTCCTGGTAAAACGACTTACTGTTTGAAAACATATAGTTTCTCTTAAGTCCATTCGAATGCATTAAGCCATTTTACTTACAAACATGGAGCAAAGTGTGTCTAAAACTCAGATTCACGTTGTTTTTCATTTTTCTATTTTTAGGCTACAACCAAGGACCAGGTGCCAAGGGGGATCTGGGCTTCCCAGGAATTGGCGGTTTACCTGGAAGACCAGTAAGACAATTGGCCTTCAAAAGTGATGTGTTGTTGTTTTTTTACAGATCACAGATATATGTGGGGTTGCTTAGGTTCAATGCTTCCTAACCTAAATGAAGATGCTCCGTGGCCCCCATATACCCAGTCACCAGAAAGAAATACGGCATCCAAGATTTAGAAGAGATCCATCTTTTCACAGATTTTCCTTTCAACTCTAAAAAGCTTGAAGAGTGGCATGGATTCCCCGTTACAGCCAGCAGAGGCGTTGCAAAGCAGTAGGCAATTAGCTACGGCCCCAAGCTAGAAGGGGGCCCCCAAAAACGGCTGTTTACAAGGGGGGAGAAACTAACACAATACAAGGGTTAAGAGGTTAAGAGAGTGCATGAATGCATGTTTATATGTGTACATCTGAATTGTGCATTTGTTTTGTGAGGGGATGCGTCCAGTTCCCTCACACTTACACACAACTTTTACTTTCTAAAGGGTCCAGTTGGTGTAGCAGGATTTCCAGGCCCCAGAGGGCAAAAGGGGGATTCATATTCCTTTATCAACCCAGGGATAAAGGGAGAGAGAGGAGACCCCGGACATCATGGCAGGCCTGGTGCAAATGGTTCCCCTGGGTCTCCTGGGTTACCAGGTCGCAAAGGAAATCAAGGCCCCCCGGGGGATTTGGTGAGAAGGTTTTGACTGAGTTGATTTTGTGAACAGTAAAAAAAATAATAATTTATTCCGAAAAAAGTAAACGTTTTTCCAATGTTCCTGTCCTGTCCAGTATCCATTCCCTGGTACAGAGGGAGGCCGTGGTTTTCCAGGTCCACCAGGGCATTTAGGCAGTACAGGACCAGATGGCTTCCAAGGGACTGTGGGATATGGGCCTGCTGGACTTCCAGGGAGTAAGGGAGATGTGGGGGTGCCTGGCTTTCAAGGAATGCCTGGAATTCCAGGTGAAGAAACATGCTGACAAACATACAATTAGATAATACATTTTTACATAGACACATACATACACAGAGAAAGGGAACAAAAGCTATCGTATCTCATTGAATATCTATCTCCTTCATTGGTAGGCCAGAAAGGGGAACCAGGCAATATTCACTTCCAAGGCCTTCTTGGACCTCCTGGATTTAAAGGTCTTCCTGGTTCACTTGGAATCCCAGGTAAATGTGGATGAATGATGGATGAATGCTCTGCTCATGATCATATAATTGATGATGAAACCATTTTTCATACTTTTTAACTACCCTCAAGGTTATCAAGGATTGCCAGGTTCCCCAGGAACACCAGGTTTATCAGGACAAAAAGGAGAAAGTGGGGAACACTCATTCCCAGGGAAGCGGGGGATCCAAGGACAGAAAGGTATTCAAACTGCCTTTTTATACCCTGTAGATAGTTTTGATTTTCTTGATACTGCTGAAAAATAATCAGCATGTGTCTCTCTGTGTGATGTTCAGGTGACAAAGGGCTCCCAGGTTCCCCAGGTTCTCCAGGTAGGGGCTTGCCTGGTAAGCCAGGTTCACAAGGCACTCCTGGTGCTCCAGGACAGAAGGTGAGGGACACAAAATATTTAAATGTAGAAGAGATCTGTATATAGTTCTTGTATATAGGAATACAGAAATGTTGAATAATCAATGCTCTGCATGTGTTCTATTATCAGGGTGATGGTGGCGCTGGAATCCCTGGCCAACAAGGGCTGCCAGGGCTCCCAGGACAAGCTGGAGTACAGGGACCTGTAGGAGATCTTGGGACTCCCGGTCTACCCGGGATTCCTGGGACATCTGGCAATCCTGGTTTTCCAGGAGAAAAGGGTAGACATACATCAAATTGAAAAATGCAACTCACAGACAAATAAAAATATGTCATTATGTATGTATGTCCATAAGAATAAGTGAATTATATTTACATGCAGGAAGTAAAGGTTCTCCAGGGCCCCAAGGACTACCTGGTAGCAAGGATTCATGTGAAGGACTCGTGGGACCACCAGGACCAGATGGCTACCCAGGATTTCCAGGTAAGTGTATAGTATATTGAAGACTTATGACGTGCTTCTACCATCAACTCCAGAAGGACAGTGATATTGACTCTTATCGTAATAAAAAACATCAAAAAAACATCAAAACGTATAAAGAATACAGTTGTTTTTCACAATTATTTTCCAACTGCAACTTGTCCCTTCTATTTCTTCCCCCAGGGTCCAGTGGCTTGCCTGGTGAGAAAGGTAATCCAGGCTTGCCAGGGTCTGGTCATCCGGGTCCCCGTGGGGAGCCTGGTTCCCCTGGATTATCAGTGCTAGGGCTACAAGGGCTTCCAGGACAAAAAGGGATTGAGGGACAAAACGGTGTGCCTGGTCAACCAGGTATGGCACAAGTTCTTAGGCAGACACTCATTTGGTGATTTTTCATTCTTTACTATGTAAAAAGGTGTGTTTTCAGTAATCAGGGCTTGTCTTTACATGAACACTTGGATTTCTCCAGGACTGAGAGGAGACCCTGGACTAGACGGGTTTCCAGGGTATGGACCAGAAGGATTGCCTGGAATTCGAGGGATACCAGGCCAAATAGGTAACACCAAAACAACACACATTAACAAAGTCTTAGGTGTGACACAAGTCATAGCTATGGACCTCCTACCATTATTAGATAATCGCTGTGTTTCTGAATGTGCACAGTTACGATGGAGTTAATGTTCCAATGACTATAACCCACTTAGGTTCCACAGGACCAGATGGAGCCAAAGGTTTCAGGGGTCCACCAGGCATAAATGGTGAACCAGGTCCCAGAGGTCCTCCAGGCCCTCCACCACCATCACCAATAGAAATAATTGGGCCCCCAGGGGACCCTGGCAATTCGGGTAACTTCTTCATAGAAAATAATTTTAGTTCATTTGAGTCAATAAACTCATAATGTACAACTCAATTACACACCAACACTTGTGATAATAGTCTAACTCTACTTCATTAGGTTACCCTGGTGAAGACGGTCCCCCTGGAGATACTGGAAGTCCTGGACCAAAAGGAAAAAGGGGGATAGAAGGAGCACCAGGGCGTCTTGGACCCAGAGGTCCGATATTAATGTCACAATTGTAAAGATTATTAAGATTGAGATGGTAGTTAGAATTTTCACAATCGGATAATGTTAGTCGTGTAACTTGTATTTGTGCTGTGTACTTACATGTGTATAGGTCCACCAGGGGATCCAGGTGTTGATGGAGCAGTGTTTTCAAAAGGCAGTCAAGGCAGTCCTGGAGCTTTAGGTGACTCAGGGACCAGAGGGCCTCCAGGTAAGACCAAAATACAGTTGTTTAAGGTCATACAAAAACACATTTTGCTTCCTTAGAAATGAATATCTCATACCTCCATTTCAATTGCCTATATGAATCTAAATAGCAATCTACAACAAATTAATATTTAAACATTAAAAAAATATTTCTTATTTCATGGTCAGTATGGTATATACATACATCATTATTTGGTTTGTCTCAAACAGGCCTGAGAGGAATAAAGGGAGATCAAGGAATCACTGGAAGGCCAGGTCCAGATGGTGCACAAGGTCCAGCTGGCTACAAAGGAATTCCAGGAGAACCAAGTGACTGTGGATATGGAGAGCCTGGACCAGTAGGACAAAAGGTAGTTTTGGCTGACATAGACCTATTTGTGAATGAAACAACAACGCAGAGTCCAAACTTCTAAATACTTATATGGGTATGGATTTTAAATAGAAATGTAAATTATGAACGATTAAGATGTTCCTCTTTTCCTAATATTCTTCATGTTGTTTTCAGGGGGAGCCCGGATTAAGTAATACTAACTTGATGAAAGGTCAGAAAGGGGAACCTGGCATCACTGGACAAGTATGTGTACCAGGAAGATTTGGAGCCAAAGGAAACCCCGGACCTGTTGGAGGAAATGGTTACTACCAGTCATTTTAAAAACTAAGTAAAGTTTTTTCTCACACTTTATTTACCTGTCCACCTCACTCTTGTCCCTACTGCCTGTTCCAGGTTCACCAGGCTTTCAAGGCCCCAAAGGGTCAGATGGCCATCCAGGAAGAAAGGGCCCCCTAGGGCCTAATGGACCACCAGGTAAAATAAATCTTGAAGATATTGCAGTGTGACACTGTTTTTTTTATTGTTTAATCTAAGCTTGACATTGGTTTTCCTCCCTCAGGAAACCAAGGTCCCACAGGTGTCAGTGGTTATCCAGGTCCAAAAGGCAACCAGGGCCGAGATGGGATCCCAGGACCACCAGGAAAGAAAGGGGACAGTAAGAAAGATCTTGCATTGAATATCCTGTATGGCTCCATGAGCTCGTGCAAGTTCTGCATGTCACAAACCTGTGTTTTCTTTACGTTACTGAAACGTTGTACCTAGCCAAAACCTGCCTATCCTTCCATATCTCCTCTTTAGTCATAATTGAAGTAACACCAGGCAGACGTGGTAATACTGGTCAACCAGGTGAGTCTCAGGTAAAGGACACTATCCTTTTCAGCATGTCCCAAACATCTGACTTGTACTTCATTTTGGTAGCAAATGTTTAGTCTCACATTTGGAACATTTTCAGAATGTATTTTTTAATTCAAAGTGCTTGCCCTTACTCTCTAAGTCATGTTCACCATGAGTTGTGATAATTGTGACATAACCAAATTTATAATAATGATAATTATTATAATGAAAGTGATAAAGACATACAGATATCCACTGTTCTGATCTTGTAGAGTATAACAGCTTGTACAGAGTACATGTACTACTCTTTCTGTATTGCAGGCCCACCTGGGAATCCTGGTCCGCCTGGCTTGTCTGTTACAGCAAGTCCTGGACCAGCAGGCGACAGAGGACTTCCAGGTCCACGTGGGGCAAATGGTCCAAGGGGACCACCAGGAAGAGAAGGGGCATGTTTTCATGGGTTAAAAGGACAAAGTGGCCATCCTGGTAACCCTGGTAAACCAGGTAAGTATATCCTGCTAGATGATTAACTAATCTGTTATCCCTTTCTCTATGAGTGAGCACATTTAGGTGTTAACAAGGGACACAATCAAAATCTAAATTAAAAAATGTTTTACTTTAAAATCTTTTTTGCTTTGCAATAATTATCTCTTTTCGCCATTGTATTTGTAGGCAATCCTGGTCCACCTGGGCCTCAAGGTGCCTACGTACCTGGATTAAAGGGAGACACGGGTGACCCAGGTGTTACAGGAAGAACGGGTTATTGTGGACCACCAGGAGATCCAGGGCCTCATGGACCACCTGCAAGTGATCTGTTTATTCTTGATTACCTGACAAATGCCAAATATAATTGTTTTAATTATACTGATATACATTTACTGATGAGTCTCACAGACATACCTTAAGTCCAATGACTGGCCTTTCATTGTTTAATATGTCTCCGCAGGGTGCAAGAGGCAGACCTGGGGGCCTAGGGCCAACAGGTGATTTTGGTCCTCCTGGAATCCAAGGGCCTCCAGGTAATCCATCATTTCAATTTTAGCACAATTCCCCCACAGACCAAAGCAGATCTATCAGAAGAATAATAGTCCACAATTGATTGATGTCCCTACAACTGAGATGAAATACAAATGGGACAGAAAATAAATGGGACAGAAAAAGTTTGGATTTTTGAAGATTCATTTCACATTTTATTTGACATGCATTATAAGGCTGAATTCATGGAATAAGGTATGAAATGCTAATTTACTTGGAATCTATTAATGACATGTGTATTCCAGGTGGTAACGGAGACCCTGGATACATCCGAGGCCTGCCTGGTTCACCTGGACCCCAAGGTTTTCATGGACAACCTGGTGCGTCAAAAGTCTCTTTTACTTTTGTTCACAGTAACAAAGAATAACCTGAGACTTGATATTATTTTCTTGTATTACGCATGTCATGTAAGTTATGTATATTGTTAGACATTCTCCTTGTCTATCCATGCAGGCTTCAAAGGCGAACCAGCATTTGGCACCGTCATGTATGAACCAGGACCTCCTGGTTTCCCTGGTCCCCCTGGTAACCGGGGATACCCAGGGATCACTGGACCATCAGGAACAACTGGCCCCACAGGTCGTACATCAAAAAATATGTTTCAATTAAATCTATGATTTGGGATTTCAATATGTGCTATTTTTTCACTAGTTCCAGCTACTCCTCAAAACGAAGGATACCACTCCTTGCAATTAATAAATAAATCCACCCTTGTTGCCTTGATATGTATTGTGATGTGTGTTTTCATGGAATATTTACATCCTTATAATTAAAATCATTTGTTGAAAATGAAAACCTAGAATTTTATGACATACATTATTTGTAATTCCTGCGACTTCCACAAAGCTGTTTTTCCCTGCATTGTGTGACACTGGATATTTCTGTCCCAGGCCAGCCAGGCATCAAAGGAGTACGTGGTTCCAGCCCACTCGGCTTGCCTGGTTTTCCTGGGCTCAAAGGAGACAGAGGAAGAGCAGGGTCACCAGGTATAAACATACAGTATATGTGGGTTGAAAGATTCAGTAATTTGCCTTTCTATATTCTATGACACCTTTCCACACCATGGGCCCCATTTATGGTGGCTTGAATTAAATTCCCTTGTGTCTGTTTGTGGGAAGCCAGTAAGGGATTTAGTGAGAGAACATGAACCATAGGTTTTGTCCTCCTGATGAGGTCACTTCTTGGATAAGAATTACATATCAAAAAGAGTGTTGGCAGTGACATTAATAGATCATAAAATCGACAAACTGGCCACATAGTATCGCTTAATATCTAATTGTACATTATGCTTGTCATTAATGACGTGTTTACTTTGCAGGCTCAGAAGGTAGACCTGGAGACCCAGGTCACAAGGGTGCTCCAGGGTTGCCTGGTAGAGGTTCTCCATGTTCTGTTGACAGTTTCATGATAGCGAGACACAGTCAGAGCATTCTTGTCCCTGACTGTCCTCATGGCTCCAGCCTCATCTACTCTGGTTACTCCCTCCTCTTCATCAATGGAAATGAGAGAGCTCATGGCCAGGACCTTGGTGAGAGCATGGAATCCCTCATACAGATACACATAGAGTGTTGATTCTCCTGGTTTGAGACATTTTTATGACATTGTTTCGACACTTCCAAACTGTCTCTCAGGCACAATGGGAAGCTGTCTCCCTCGTTTCTCCACCATGCCCTTCCTGTTCTGCGACACAGAAAGTAACTGTCGCTATGCTTCCCGTAATGACTACTCATACTGGTTGTCTACTGACACTCCCGTGCCTACCAACATGGTTTCCATCACCGGGGATGAGCTGGCCTCTTATATAAGCAGGTGGAAGAGTGCATACATGCAAATACACAGACTTATATATATATATATCGTAGCATGTCATGATAATAATAGTGTTTAATTGCCATTAACCAAAACTGAGTTTCTACATCATGCTTGGTTTAGGTGCTCAATTTGTGAAACCACCTCCAACGTCATAGCGGTTCACAGCCAGACAACTCTGATACCTCACTGCCCCCAAGGGTGGGAGTCCCTGTGGACTGGATACTCATTTGTCATGGTAAATAAACCAGGCTTCCTTTCCTCTTACTCTCCAGGTCTTTTCATCTGCCATTTTCCTAATCATTTTCCTTTGTTGACCTTCATCCATTATAGCAAACAGGCGCTGGAGCTGAGGGCTCCTCCCAGCCTCTGGTTTCTCCTGGCTCATGTCTGGAAAGTTTCCGCCAAGTGCCCTTCATTGAATGTCATGGCAGAGGAACATGCAACTACTACCCTGATTCCTATAGCTTCTGGCTGGCCTCCCTTGACCCCGACAATATGTTCAGGTAAACTGTCCCCTTCTCTGTTCAAGCATGCCACACGGTACATTTCCAGCAGTAATGAACGCAAACCCCAAAAAGTAACCTTGTAAGTTATATTTCTAATGCATTTCAATGCGGCTTCTGGTCCTTATGCAGCCTGCTATGAATTTAATTCTGGAGAAAAACCTGAATACTACAGATATCTGCTCTCTCAACAGTCAATTTTGAACGAATGGGTCTTTTTGTTAGAAGATATATTAAAACGGAAAGTGTCTTGATTTCAGTGACTCTGTTAATGAACACTCTTTAACCTATACTACCAAGCTCTAATCGACAATTCCATAACATCATTATATTAGGTTTTATAGCTGTGTGTGTGTTACATTGTGTGTTTTGTTCTACCCTACAGTAAACCCGCTCCTCAGACAGTGAAGGGACCTGATCTCCAAAGTGTCCTCAGCAGATGTCGGGTGTGTAGGAAACCTTTGCAGTCGGCAGGTTCAGGTGACCGACGCGGCAACAGTTTTTAGTATTGCATTTTTCGCATTATTTAAAATATGAAAATGCTATAAATGTGAAAGGAACCGGCCTTATTAGTGTGTGGTGTGCATATCTGCTGGCTATCTGCTTTAGTGCTTATCAGCTTAAGTGTTTCGCTCTAAATATAAAACACTTCAACACACTTCGATCAAAGTATCAATCTTCTTTGATGGCATTTACGTAAGCTCAGAAAATATTAAAATGAATTAAACATTTCTTGGTCCATTATACTTTATGGGGGCTGTAGCGTGCTACCAGAGTGTAATTATTCTTCGTATATAATAAAAACTATTAATAGTCGTGATAAAGATATTATGATTAGCTGTAGTAGTAATCTGCTGTCCTGTGGGCAACTCCCTTTTTACGTACAGTATTTTTCTTGATGTCAAATGCTTTAACTTTGGTTTTTAAGCATTTTACTTTCATGATCAGTTTTACATTCTGTTGTTGCTATATGATTATGATGATGATATCTGTGTGACATATCAAAGTGTGACCGTGTCAACATTGTCATGTACTACTATGTGACTCCAAAAGGTTTTTGAAATAAAACGAAAACATTAAAAACCCTGTTTTAAGATGACAGGTGCAGTCCAGTTAATCAATGAGGCGAAAAAAAGGGTCGTATGCAAATACAGAATCATCACTGGCATCTCTCCGAAAGACTTCTGTATTTTTTCCACAATGTTCCCACAGAAAAACATCTCCGCAGCAGCTCTGACCCAAAGGAGCAGTCGTTCAAGCTCACTCATCCGTATCTGACCACCGCGATCAATAGACGCAAACTCCCAGTAGGGTCAGGTGCAAAAGGAGCACAATAATGTCCACAAACAACGGGGTGTTTAAAATACAGTTTCCTTTTGGCACACAGATATACCCAGATTTGACTCCTCCGGCAAAATCTGAACTTGTTGTCACTCTAGTTCCGACACGTCTCAAAGTCCTGCTGTGTGAAGCCGCCGCTGCTTGAATGGCACCTTGAATTATATAAGTCTAACATGGCCGGGTGCAAACAGTTGTCAGCATGTATAGAATCACTCTTGCTGTTAAGTGCTCTCTGCAGCCTTCTTAAAAGGATTATTCTGCTCCCGACAGGCCACTTACTAATTGTTTAGGCAGCTATGTGGATGGCTGGTTGTCTCCGGTTTCAGAAGGACGCGTCCTCTAAGATCTTTCCACATACATGGGATAGAAAGGCATTTATATTGAAACTTTTAAACATTGTTCTTGAAATAGTGGATGGTATGATGTCTGCCCTGAGTAACAACAGGGGGAAGTCTGTTGCTGTGATTTATTGTCACTTTCCCTTTATGAGCGTGTCTTTACTTGTTTATTAAGACACATACAAACTACTAGAGTAGCTTATAGCAAATTTATTTGTACGTGCTCTGTATCAGCTTGTATCAGATAACTCTCACACTAGGCACCGTTTTGTGGTGGTCAACTATACTGGGCCTGCGGCTAATCAAATTTAGACTATCAGAAAGAATATTTACTATTTATATTGATTCATAGGATTTGACCTTAGTCAGCATTCTACACAATCCCCTATTAAGCGGAAAATTATAGTTATTCGATTAACTATCGGTCTCATTCTTGAGGGATTTAGGAGTTCTTCGCATAGCAGAGGTGGGGAATACTCGCGATATTAATCAGAAATCAGAAAACATGTATGAAGCCTTGTGGCTCCAACAGATGTCCCACTGGTCTTTGAGCCTCGTTATCACACACCGTCTTCCTGGGTGTCTGACCCCTGCCTCTGGAAGTGAGGCGGGTGAGAATGGTTTATGATGCGGTTTATGATGCATCGACTGCTTCACCAGTCAATGCAAATGATCATGTGACCCCAGATCCCGACAGTGTAATGGCCCTGATTGATGCTTGCTGAGATTAGCCTGCAAACAATACATACAATGCTGAATTGATTTCGTTGATTTGTTTTTCAGACGGTTCGCCCGTTACCACTGTACAGCCTAGCGCAGCTTTCAGACCTAATCGATGATTTCGAAATTCAAGAGCTCCACCGAACGCACCTTTACTATGTGGACAAAAACAGCGTTGTGCAACAACCCTTGCATGTACACAATAAAGATTAAAACAGGTGGCGGTGACAAAAAAAAATTTGGCCACCCTAATGCGGCTGCACATTTACAACATGAACTATTACAACATCATTACAAATGCTCCTCCATTCAGATGCAGCAGTAACTGTCGAGCTGTTAAGTTAAACAGAGCAGAAATCCCATTAAAGGGAATGCACGGACCAAACTCACAAGGGTGTAACAAATGATAAGTTGACCTTCATGGCC
The DNA here is from genome assembly GCA_016785305.1 of Colistium nudipinnis. Taxonomy (NCBI): domain Eukaryota; kingdom Metazoa; phylum Chordata; class Actinopteri; order Pleuronectiformes; family Rhombosoleidae; genus Colistium; species Colistium nudipinnis. The sequence continues at coordinate 626,365 of JAFBJU010000177.1, forward strand.
TCTCCGGGTCTCCCGCTATCTCTGCGCTGCCCGTTGATTCAACTTTATGACACAGCAGGGTTCATAAAATCATTGTTTCCCCAGTGTCTGCGTCATTAATGTCTCATTTCACACGAATGCACACAGCAGCACACCCCTTTCACCGCAATTTGCCTTTAAGACGAGGAGGCAGAGGAGATATGTCACATTTACAACCACAACCACAGCATCAGGGTGACCTTCTCTTTTACAACCGGGAATAGCGTGTTTATTTACATGGCGCCAATGGGTAAGACCGGGCTGGCGAAAATGTCCTTATGAAGACCTTTTGTCTCACGCCATAACGACAGCTGTAAATTACGTGATAAATGCTTCAACGCACTGACGGGTGCAAACACATAATTGAGGATGAACTCTACGCCGCCATACGCTGGGTACTCCTCCCTTTTTTCGGGACTAGCCCCCGGCTATAAAGCAGCGCTGCGCTGTTGCGTTAGGGCGCACGTGAGTGGCTGTGTCTCGTCAAGAGAGGAGCATCTCTCCGAAAGAAGCAAGCGAAGTTTCTCCAAACCAAGATGGCCCAAATCTTCCTCTGCATTCTGGCACTTTTGTGTGTTACGTCATGTCTGGCGGAGAGTACAGAAGCTGAGCAGGGATTTAATGACCTGCAGGACTCCCTGTCACTGCTGAACGAGTTACAAGACACTCCGGTAAGATGATTTATCTTCCTTCATAATCATCTCTATGTACAGTATGTTCCTTTTGCTGAGTGAAGCACAAAATCCTGTTCCTCTCCCCTGGGCGAGGGAACAAGTTTGTCCATACAAACGCACCGCTGCTTGATTTAGCCCCACCTTTTTCTGGTTATCAACAAAGGCGGCATGTTCTACAACCCATAACATGAGCAACAAAGACACAGAACACACACGTAACTCCTTCATGTCAATATTTACATGTCTGCGAATGTTTATAATTCCTTACGTTTCCTTACCACAGGAATCAACAAGGACACCGAACTTTGTGAATTTTCTTTATAGATTGTTGAAGTCTGAAAACGGAATTATCCACCCAGGGCCCGCTGAAACAGAGAAACGGGAGAAGAGGCGCCGTGGACTGTATGGTGGCAGCACAACCCGAAGAGTCGGCTGCAGGTTTTTCTTCTGGAAATCCTGGACTTCCTGCTAGCTCAATTGCCAGACTGCCAAACCATCGAATGGATACCAATTCTCCATTTAATGAATAAGACCGTGTTTCTGCTCTCCTTTCACACATAACTCAAATGATAACTGATCTAAAGTCCCAAATGACCGTGTAATACATTTGCTGAAGGTTGTGTCTCACCATAGCGGAATATATTTTCGGGACTACGTTGTTCAGACAAATGTAATTCATGAATGGGATTATGGCATACTATTAGTTCACTGCTAGTGTATACAGAAACTATACATATTGAATGTTCGTTTAAACCGTGTACTAAACTATTAGAGATTAGACTGTTGAGACACAAAGGCTTAGCAAGACACCGTCTGCACACCTCATAGACATCATGTGTAACATCCTGCCTGCTGTTACTTCAAAGAACAAGACTCTTTTTAAGATTCAACAAATCCTTCTTCATTTTTATTCACAAGCATTAAAACACAGCCTCGGCTGTCTGGTACAGCCCGCAGAGAAATTCCCAATTTGGCCCGCCACTACCCCCCGCACCCCCTGTGGATAAACAGGAGAGAGATAAAGGCCCGTCAGTTGATTTTAAATCACTGTTTTGGCACTTCAGCCAAAAAAATGTGGACACCGCTGATCAACTATGACCAGTAGCGTCAGTTTTCAATTTTCTGCTTGTGCCACTGTTGGAAACACGTGTGCTTACTCTGTCAATGCCACAGCACAGGTAAAATGGTCTCACTTTAAATACAATCAATGAAAGTCAACATTTATATCGCTGCTTAAGGTAAATTGTCCACTGTTTAAGCTGTTTCTGGTGTTCTGGAACCACTTGGATATGTGCCAACATTTGTGTCTTAGCAAAAGCGCCGTATCCATCCGGCAACCTTCTTGCAGTATGCTGAACAACAGATGACCCTCGTGGTCCTGGATGCTTTCTGGAGGAGGCTGTTCTTTTCTTTATTAAATCCATATAGACTTTAAATGAAATGAATGCCTTCGGTGCATTGGTATTTGTAATTAATCTCCGTGGTATACCACGATGTCCCTTCAATTCCCACTGATTGAAAAGTAATCTCCCCTTTGGAATGTATTATGGCTTTGTGGTGCAATCTGCATGAAGACGAGGTACGAACGCAGCATTTACTCATGCATCAACATGAGTGTGCAATAAATTTTTATAGCTTTTTGCACATCGCAGGTATGTGCGATCGAGTTCTGCACTGATGCGCTTTGGTAGCTGAGCAGCGTATCCACACCTCGGAGGCTTTTCTAGGTAATACACATTTATATGCATGCTTTACGTGGAGTATTACGCATACTTGCACAACCGTGAATCTGCTGAGAATGACCTCAAGGAGACAAAGAAGACTGCAGGTGAAGAAAGAAATGATGATATAGAAATAGATGAGAGGGACTAGAGATTAGGAAAGTGAGAGAGGGGGGGGCGGATGAAGGGGAAGACAGGTGCAAAAGACGGATAGGCAAGGGGATGCGAGAGAAAAATATTTAAGAAGCAGTGTTGGACCATAACTGCAGTCAAGCCAGGGCTTAGTCTCCTTCCTGGCCCTGGGCTATTGGGATTGAATGGCTTCCTCCTGTATGGGGGACCGCTGCCAACAGATTAACATACCTACCAGATTAACATATGCTGCAGAGCTTCTCGTGTAAAGTGAGTGTGTGTGCGTGTGTGTGTGAGAGAAGGAAATACAAAGAGTGTGAGCGGATCTGGAGGCAGGTGTCTGGGTGAGTGGGACCGCACTGCACGCAGGCGGACGTGTGCACTGCGCGGGAGCGCTTATGTCTCTCAAGCGTCGGCGTATTCGGTCACATTGTCTGTAAACAGTAGACCCCAGTGGAAACAAATCCCAGGAGGCATGCCGAGGGAAGGTAAAGTGATCATTCCTTGCCGTCTTGGGAGAGTGGACTATCTCACCAGGTGCCGCAGCATAGACTGAATGGTTTGAATCCAGTTTCTTCAACCACACCAACGCTCATTTCACCCCGAAGTTGTATAATCAAACCCTTTTTTACACTTTGATGTAAAAGACATAGATCAAAAAACAAACAAACGCTGAGCCGCCTGGATCAAAGGAGCATCACCGAGCCTGAATTGAACAGAGACCAATTATTTTTAACGAGTCGAGCCGTGCGCCCCAATTCTGAGCAGGAGTTCCCCTCGTTCTCTCCCTGGGAAGACGAGGAAAGAGAAGACAGAGTCCCAGTGGCCCAGGCTCCATCAAAAACAACAGGCCAAAAGGGGGTAGACAGCGAGGGCAGAAAGAGGCCAGGGAGAAAGGATCTAAAATAATTCCACTCCATGAGGTCTGCAGAAGTCAAAGCCATGTACAAGCTCGTATAGATAAAAGTGCAGGCCGAAGTACTCTGAAAAATTGCCGTGTATGACCTTTCGTCTTCAATGATAGCCTTTCGGTCCCCTTTTCACAAGGTAACCCAAAAGGGGTCGAGAAACGCAGAGAATGCATTTGTGTGGGCTGATCATTTTCGGGGGGGGGGGGAAATGCGCAGGATGTAGATCCCGTGGACAATCAGAACAAATGTGTGAGTCATTTTAAAGCCATCACCTGTTTAGTCCGTTACACAGTTATGACAAGAGATAATAGTATCAAACAGATGCATATCGGAAGCAGTTGGTGCCCAGGCAAGCTGTTGGGATAATCAAGTTTCGCAGCTACTGCATCAGCCACTGTGACGCGAGGTCTCAGGGAGTTCCAAAAAATGGAAGAAGTATACAGGGTGCGTGAGCATGAGCAAATGTCACGACAATCTTGGATTTTTCAATGACATATCTGTACAAAAGGGAATTGTCAAGAAGAGAGGTTTTAGCTGGCAGCGTGGACGTGGGGATGGACGGACGCTTATCAGCGGTGGACCGACCTCCACCAAGGACGGAGCCGACTGACTCGCGTCCTCGCCCGACTTCTCCCCGCAGTGATACCGGCGGGCAAGTGGCGCGCTAGCTCGGCCCGTAAAGTAGGCTCGACAGACACCAGTGTGGCACTCCGGAGGAACTGTAATGACCGTCGTCCACATTTTGATTTTGACCTCACTATTGTGTTTTGCAAAAATGTGTAACAGGTGAATGGAGGGGAACTTAAACACAACATGAAAATCCTTCTTTAACTGGTTTTTGTTAAGCCATTTCACCGCTTCTCCTGTTTTCTTTGCCGAGACGACGCGCTTCCCACGTCAACATGCGCACATCCAGTTTGCTGGGAAGCCGTAGGCTGCCGGTTTGACGTTTCATCGGAAAAGGAACTAAGAGTGCTCTGTGAGACAGTAAGCCGGCGAGACCGGATGATCATTAAGCCCGATGGTGAGGCGGGGAGCTTTTGAGTGATCCGGGATTTTATGTCAGACGGGCAGGGTAAAAGTGGACCGCTGTCTTCACTAGTTTTTACCGTTCGCTGAGCGTGATCACCTGCGTAAGAGTGCACGTCGTCTTTACTGATGATCTGACCCAATGGAAGCATATCATTTCACATAGAAAGAGGGATAGAAGATAGAAAGAGCCATTCCTCATCGACATATATGCTTTCGTAATAGCGACGTCGGGACATAACATAACACACCTTAACAGTGACGAACAAGATACAAGCAATACTCACTTTTGTGCGTTTGTGTCCCTTTAAATGATACATTGGTGGTGGTCCTTCAAGGCGACGATATTACGGCTATTATAACCACGCATTCATTTGCTCTCCAGAGGACTCGAATGATGCCATCCGGGCCAAGGTGGCTTTTGCCACACATAGAAGTAGGAAGGGGAGTTGGGGCGAGGACACGCGAGGCCCCGAGCGGAGCTGTATCTCGATAGAAGAGGCGAGACACGAGAGGAGAAGAAAATGGCCTTCAAGCTGTTTGCAGCCCTCGCCCTCGCTACGTGCATCAAAAGAGATGAGCCGAAGTCACTCCCTGGGGTGACCAAATAGCTGAACTTGACTTCTTTCTGTTCTCGGAGAAAGTTCATTACAGCGGTGGATGCAGTGGATACCGGACAGCGCACACGGTATATGGAAAGATATACAGAGTATATCACAAATCTTTTTTGCAAACATTAATCGGCTCCCCCGATGAATGTTCTATAGGGGGTCTATAACCTCCAGCACGCCGGCATTTTTGTTTGATAACGACTGGATGATCAGAATTCATGGCAAAACAAAACCAAGGCAACGAAATCTAGGGCCCTTACACACTCAGTCTTCCTATAGCCTCACCAGACATTTTTTGAGTTCTTTTTAGAAGTGTCCCAGCTGATCTGGGTAGATTACACAACACATTTCCTATATATTTGTGGTTTCCACAACCCCCTTCTGACCTCCATTACTTTTTCCTCCAGCACCTTCATGACATGCCACATTTGTCAGTCGAGGTGGGTTGTTGTTCCAACAACGATTGAAGGGATTGCTAATTCATAATAATAATAATAATAATAATAATAATAATAATAATAATAATAATAATAATAATAATAATAATAAACTATCCATCAGCCTCCCCTGCAAACCTGGAGCAGAAAGAACGATGAAGTTAAAGTGAATCAACAATGACGATGAGTTGACAAGAAGACAGGTGTCATGGGTAAAGGTGTGTACTGCATGCGAGTGTGCGTGTGTATTTGTATGATGACAAGAAAATGTATGAAATGAAATCCAGTTTCTTTGCAGACACAGACACACTTTTCACACCTTCCTCTCACTTTCTGTCTCCTTCACTTCGCTCTGCCTGTCTCATCCTGAGTAGATCCCACATTGTTGTCCCCCGGGGGCGCGGTGCTGCTCTCAGCTCAGCCGTTTACTGAAGGAAACACCAAGGCGCATCCAGCCCCGACCACCTTCCGAGCCACTATTCCCACCTCCCCCGACTCTGCTGTTCCCTGTGCTGCGGCCATCATGCAGGAGGGAACACGAGCCACGTCCTGAAAGTCAGTGGAGCCTTCATCCTCATCCTCCTCCTCCTCCTCCTCCTTCTCATGCTCCTTGCAGACGGCACAGAAGGCCTGTTTCCATGACAACGGGAGAAGGAAGGGGCGAAGGCGCCCCATCTCAAAATCGGATTTAGGGGCGAGTGTGATAATAAATATGCCCCGGTGAATCTTAAGCACACTAAAAACCCACGCTGATGGATTTAGGTTGTCCGCTTATCCTGCCGTTTCTCTTGTTGATGCCAAAAAGGAGAAACGTCAGTTATGATCAACAACACGTAGATGAACGTTTTTTTTTTTTTTTTTAACATAGTCTTTATTCTTAAACAATCACTAACTTCATTCAGATTTTTATGATCGATGCATATTTTTTTTATTTTTTTAAATATTTCATCTCACAATTCATTATGCATATATGAGCGTGTTCCAATGCAGGGAAATCATCTGCAAACATAAAAATAAGAAATTATACTCGATACCACACACAACCAACCCAAGCCTTCGCTCACCCTTTCACACACCAACACACCCCCCAAAAGTGCTCACCTTCCCTGCTTCCTCACGCCAACAGTTTTTATCTCCTCGTTTTAGTCATCTTCCTCTCTGTCAGCGTACATCGCATCGAGTACATCCCATTTCATGCATTGATTTAATACCACATGTTCCTCATTTGCATCAGTATAAACCTCTATAAAAAGATTATATATA